>OZ014512.1:26492631-26873422 GCA_963966075.1 Aphodius sticticus
GACAAAACAAAAGAAGGGCTAGTTCCAGGTAAACCCCAAACACAAAAAAAATCCGGAAAGGCAAAAACTAACACCTAAAGTACTAAAAAATCATTTATTCACTCCTAACACAACAAATTATAATAAAAATGCGAGCGATATCAAAAACTCCTACAAACAATCTTCTATCAAGCGTCACTCTTACCTGCTTCAATCTTTCCACTCTCGTGACAATCGTTAAACTTCTTCCTATCCTGGGCCCCCTCAGAGATCAAATCGTGATCGCTATACCCAGTAGAACTACTAGCATTACTCTGCAGATCGTCCAACAAATTCGAAATCGATACATTATGATTCCCCAATTCCATCAATTCTTGATTTGCCTGCCGAGCATGCCTCCGTTGTAATCTAGAAGCCCTCGACAGCTTAGGAGGGCTTTCCACAGCGCCGTTGATGGTCTTTTTCTCGGTTGAAATTGATTTTTTCTTGTCACGCAACGTCATTTCCGAAGTTTTCTTCTGGAAGTCGTTTATATCAGAAAACTTACAACCCTGCGCAATTAATAATTCAGCGTCGTATTTCGTTAAACCCTTCTCCCGAAGCTCTTTGATGCTCAACGGAGCAATGATCTTAGAATCGTGCCCACGTTGGATATTCAACCCGTTTTGAGATTTCTGTTTCGTCCGATTGATGCGGTTATCCGTTTCGCGTAATCGGTATCCGTTTTCCTCCTTTTTCTCGGAGGCTTTTGCATACGCCCCCATACACCTCCGTTCGCAAGTCTCGCACTCGCAATAGCAATTTTTATCCCCGAAAAAATCTTCCCCATAAAAACACGTTATTTCCTCCCCTTCGTCGATATCCCGCAAAACTTTTACGCAAGCCGTATCTCTTCCGGTAGCGACAAATTTGCAATTTGCTCGACAATCGTGGTTTATGTACGCGGCAGGTCCCAACCACAGTTGGGCGCAGTTTTTTCGGCAACTGTACATAACTGAGAAATCATTTTTTCCGGGATGTAGAAGCATTTTTTCTTCGTCTTCTGTTAACTCTGCAATACAGCCTACTAGGCATTCGATCTTGTCGTTTTTTGACCATTTCCGAGTGGCTGTGATTTTTGCGCCTTTTTGACCCTCGAGGCTGTATCGATAACACGGCGTGATCATGAAGCCAGAGTCCTTGTCGAACACGCGGAGGTATCTGTAGATCTGCAGGAGAAAATTGGTGTTGGAAATTAGAAATATATTATTTAAAAAAAATCTGTTAGGACTTATAAAATAACAGATAGGGTAAACCATACAATTTTTGGACAGTTATTGGACAAACTTTGGTTGATGTAGTTATTGGACAACACTTCAAAACTGTTATTGTCAAGTTCAAATTTGCCTAATGCGCCTTATTTTGTAAATATAGTTGTTTTATAATTTAATCAAATATCTCAAGCATAGGGGTTTCAAAGAGATAGTTACTCAGAGTTAAAGAAAGCTGGAAGCTGTTACCAACTTTAGAAATAGCACATGACCATTTGGTCCTGTGAGGTAGCATAGGATTAGCAAGTTTTGACTGCTTTTATCATTTTTATGTCTTTGAAGAGAACTAAAGTTTTGCAATTTTGTTACCAATTTTAACCAATTTTCCTGATCAATGATGTTAAATTAAAATAAAATTTTTCAGCTAAAACCTATTTGGTTTTAATAAAGCTATTCCATGATAGGTATCCAGATAGTATCATTCCGGATAATAATAATTAGTTTTTTATGCCATAGTTATTACAAACAATTATAACTCCTAATTAAATAAGTAACATAGAATTGGATAAAAGGTTAAGTTGCCTAGATAGGAACAATAATCATTAATCATATCAACATGACGTTAAATTATATTACATTATATTAAATTATATTATATTTGACTGAGTCAAATAACCTCATTTGATGAGGAAGTAATTTCTATTATTGGATCTCAAGTGCAGCCTATCAAAAATCCATTTGATAGTAATGCCAAATATTATATAAGAAGAATAACACTGAAATATAACACAGGATAAAGTAAAGTTGCTTTCTTTAATCGATTACACCTTTTGACATTAAAATCAACCGCCATCACGTGCAATTCTAGCGATAAACAGTTTATCTCCCCAAAATAGAGGAAATAGTTGGGATTTGTTCTATAGATAGTGCTGTCTGCTGTTGGTGAAATGGAAAAGTTGATGATATACAGAAAATAGGAGTTATTCACCGATAGTTAATTATCTCTTGTTGGTGAAAACGAGGCATATATTATTCTGAGAAAAATCCTTAACTGTCCGATAATATGGGTAACCCTAAACAAGTTAAAATCTAAATAGGTTAGGTAGCAGAAAAGGCCAACAAAAAGTATTTTCAGTTTAGGCGATTTCGCGTGGAACGGTTCGACTACCGATTTGAACCAACCATTTTCACATGGCGATTGATGACGTAGTGGTTGCAGTTGGTTCGATTCGGTCCGTCAAAATCTTGAACCTGCCTGGCAAGACGGTTTAAAATATCGGTTCGTTTGGGTTGTCATTTTGAGGTTATAAGTTGTAAAATGCTGGTAAAATGGATAGGTATGTCGTTGTCGGAATGCGCGGTAGACCACTGCGTATGTCATTACTGTCATATTTAACAGTAAGTGGGGCACCTAACCTATGAATCGAACCGGATCATTTTCCGTCGAGCGGTTACTGACGTTTAAAAATGATGACGATTTAGAACCGCTCTGTCAACCACATCCAACCGCCAACCGGAACCAAATCGAACCGTTTAGCCACGCGAAATCGCCTTTTAGATATAGGTAGGTCATGGAGGTTACGTTAAAAAATTCACAAAAATAATCATCATATTGACTTTTTCATAACTTCAGCAAGTAAACAGAACCAAATTACTTTAAAAAACCACAAACATTAACATCGCAACCACCAGAATAAAAAATATCCTCAAATCAAAACCATAACAAACAAACATAACCTCAACATGTAAACAATTGCAACATAACCTCAAATCGCCAAAAATTACATAAACCAAAGACGTACATGCTCCTCTAATCGTTTCTGTTGATTCTTCGACTTGGGCCTGGGCATCCATTCCCCCTTTGAAATTCGACTATATGCTTTCTCGTAGTTTTGGGTACGTATAAACTCGCTAACGATTCTCTTCAATTCTTCCGTATTGGTACGCAACGGCCTGTAGCGGATGTTCATCTTATGCGTCATGAATCCGAGATAGGGGTCCAGAACCAAAGACGTTGCGAGATCATCATTTTCCGATAACTCTCTGGGGTTCATTCCGGCTGGTTGCATCTTGTTTGCGTACGACTTCGTGGGACAATCAACAACCATTCTGAACCACTGGAAGTATTAATTTATAAATTGAAAAAAAAGTGTGGAATGTAAACAAACGTGAGGTTAGGTTTATGGGGTGGCGCTCAAGGTCAACGGTCAGGCCGACAACAAAGGTACCTGAACGCTAAGATGATTTTTTCTAATAACCGTACTATATTATGCCATTATTAGATAAAATTTAGAGAGAGGATACGTTACCTAAAGTTAACAATAGGATATCCGGGACGTCACTCGTTTATTTAAGATTCACTAGCTCGTAGGGCTCCTTGAAATTCTAGCATTTTTTCCGGGATAATCGTAGCAATGGCTGTCGACTAGCTGCCATAACAGCCATTGATAGAATACACGTCAAACACCGATTTTTGCACAAAACTGAATTATATTCTCGATGAAAACCACTCAAAGCGAACCGGCACATCTAAATAAATCTTCTAATTACCGATTTTCACCCGAATCAAGCTCACAGAACGCACATCATACGAAAACTTATCTACCTGTCTCTAAACTCGACAGACGCTTGGTTTCTATCATGGCAGTTCAGGTAGCATTCGGCGCTTATTTTATTTACATATTATTTCGCGACGAGGCCCAAACGCGACCTCACTCCGCAAATTTCTATAAAAAATTATTCGCGGCTCATTTCGATAGCTGAATTCCCGGATTTGGTGCGTTTTATTAGCAATATCAAGATATCAAATAATGTTTTAGCCAAGATCAGAACCACCTTGCGATCATCTGTCGGTATCGCCGAGATAACACGTGTTTCCTAAAATTTCAACCTGATGTAATTTATTCGTGTTTTGGTGTCACACCGGTGTTATTAATTGATTCCATATCAACTGTAATTAAATTAAAAATTAGAAAATCGTTTAAAGAGATTTAATTATCTTGTAAACGGTAGGGTAGGCAACACATTATACTGATGGCGCTTATTTGAAACAAACTTCACGTTCAGGGTTTGTCAGAATTTTGAAACTACTGGAAAAGCTTTCAAAAAAATGCTTGTTGTTTTTAATATGCATTAAAAACAATTGCACCAGTATCAACGTTAAAAACTGTGGGTAGTTCCCATAACTATTTGTTTCCAAAACTATTTGTCCATGTGTTTACTTGTCAACTTTCAAAGTTTAAATTAAAAAAAAATATTAAAAGGGACAGAACACATAAAACCACAAAAAAAGCAAGATAATTTATTTATTTATATAACACATCCAATAAATAACAATACAATCTGGGGTACAAAATACCGCCGGACACCTAATATTTTGCTGAACTTGTTCAATAACTTTTATAATTAATGTTGGATTTAGATAATTTTTTAAACATATTGTTAACAAATGAATCATGTCTGGTGGTGAAGTTTGAGACAGCGTGTGGAGAAATGAAGGATTTTGGTAAGCTTCTCAAGAACTCTGTGCTAGGCCGTATATAGATTGTTTTTTTTTTAATTTGTGTCATATCCAAACCTCCACAAACATTCAGATATTGGGACTAATGAGGAAACAAAATATTGGGAATTTATATGGCTTTGAAATAGAGTACTTTAGAATTGTGACCAAGTTATCTTTTTTCTATCAAAATTCATGTGATAGTCCTGATAAATTTGTTTATGTGCTTAAAAAATAATCAAAATCGGTCAATGTTTATAAAAGTTATTCAACCAAGTGCTTAATTTCTCCATAGGGATTCTTGAACTTGGACCACCAAAATTTCACGTTGCTTTTGCCGGTGTAGCAGCTATAAGAAGTCATTTTTTCAAAATTGCAAAGGCTTCAAGAATCAATAAAGTCAATAATTTCAGTCAATAATTACAAAACTTATTTAACATCAAATTGTATTAGTTTATTAGGTATCCGGTTTTTGTTGTGCCCGGAGTGGAGTTCCAAACATTATGAATATGTAGGTAATATATTTCTAGGTATTGTGACAAAATCCAGTAAAGCCACCTGTATAGGAAACACTCGCAATTTTTTCTTTTTCCTTTTCTAGAGACTTGCAATGTAAAGCCAGAATTACATCATGTAAAAATTAGCTGTACGACTTTTTTTAGCGCGTTTAGTACCTATAAGTAATAGAATATGATGAACAATACATTAATTTGTAATTAGTGGAATAAGAATATTATATATAATTAAGATTGTGGCTTATATATTACTAATGACTCAAAGAGTGCAACTTAGTATCGCTCCAGTTAAAATCGTCTTGGTATGTAATATAAAACAACCAATAGCACAAATTTAAGACACCAAAAGACGCTGGGAACATTACTCTAGCTGTTCTATCTATATCAGAAACACTATTTATATGCCTGGTTCCATGTTCATTTGTACCTATAAAACAAACAATTAGAAAACAAATTCTATTTATTATAATTCCTATTTATTTATGTATACCATGAGCCCCAGAGGCCTCTCGTTGTCTCTGTCGACGAAACTTATCATCCCCCATTAAGCAATACAAAAATTGCCGCCATTTTGGTAGTTTGTTTTCAGTTTGCGTCGTTTTTTCGATCGTCAATTTCACTGTTGGCTGGGATGATTGGGCATTGGCAGTCAGCGACATCTTGCGGTTTTCGTAGTGTAGCGATGGGTCCTAAAAATATTAAAAGCCCGAATTAAAGAATATTTATTGAACATTTTAGTAAAATTTACGTTATAAGCGGGGCATATAAGTGTTCCTTTTCTTCTATTCAACTGATGATGATTCGGAGAAAAACTGTTCTCCATGGTTGTGACCTCATTGGAGACAGTACTCAAGGCGTCCTCACTTTCCTCTTCCACGTCCTCCCATTCCTCTTCTTCCATTGGAATCTCACCACTGCCAACTTTGGTGAAATAATGTACGCCAGCAAATTCGAGTAACGTCGCTATGCAATAAAAGAAGCTCATCAGGAGGAACCAATCCAGTGCAGTGGCGTATCGAACTTTGGGTAAGTCCGTCCTGGAATCCAAACTTATCGTCGACAAAGTTAGGACGGTGGTTATGCCAAGGCCAACACGATCGCTTGTGGCTTCCCTATGAATCCAGAAGGACACCCAGGATAGCACGACAATCAATATACAAGGCACGTAAACTTGTATAAGAAAGTATCCAGTATGGCGTTGCAAATTGAAGGAGACTTGCAGTACAGAGAAGTCACCTGTAGCAAAAAGTTACGTAAGCTCTCGCGCAATTGTGTACATAATAACATTCCTTCTCTCCTTGTAAATGTGAAGTTTCTGTATGGAAAACTCATCAAGTCGAATTGGGATAATGTCATTCCTGGGACAAAATTGACACTCTGTTCGTTCTGCCATTGGTATACTAACTCTCTGGATGTGTAGGCATCTAAATTTTGTTGAAGATATTTAGTGGACAGTTAATTTTGCAGGTCTAGCAGACTTACAGCTTCCAAGGATTAAAGGACATGATTGGCGATCCATTGGAAATGTTCTTAGCTCCATTGGACATTTGGCTTTGATTGTTAATCTGAAATATTATTTAAATACTACTTTTTATGTATTTATATAAGAAATATATTCGAATTATTCCCTAATATAACGAGAAATAATTTAGCATTAATATTAAAATCAATATGTCTGGAATCTTTGTTCCAGTATAGCCCAGTAGATCATTATTCCGCGAATCTGTGCGAGTTCAGATTTCATCGTATTTCATGGGAATATTAATGGGAGAATTTTGTGATATTTTAAAGTTTAACAGCGCCGTAAATGATATCCAATTATGTTCAGATACAAGTAAACATACAATGATTAATATCAGCCATTTATTATGCTTTGTGGGAGCTCGGATTGCGATGGTTCGGCTCCATGTGCGCCCGCAGAATTATTTCCAGGGGAATGCAAAACAGGTGGTGACAATTTTAGAAACAGCATATGGAAAGTAGATTGTATCGTGGTATGAATATAAAGGTATGATTAATTTTTGGACGAATTTACGACCGCTACTGCGCAGGTGATATGTAGACAACCAACATTGCATATGTCAAACTTAGGGGTTATGCCACTAACAATTTATACAATATAACAGACAAATGTCCTTGTATAAAAAGAAAACTTTCAAGCATTTGCATTATGTACGCAGAAATAAGCATAAATAAACAATAATTGGTTTGGTACTAGTTATGTTTACGTTATTAGGGGTTATGCCACTAACAATTTATAAAACATAACAGACAAACGTACTTGTATCAAAAGAAAACTTTCCAGCATTTGCATTATGTACGCAGAAATAAGCATAAATAAACAAAAATTGGATTGGTACTAGTTATGTTTATGTTATTATTCTTCAACCATGCAGCGCGCCCAGCGGATATTAACGTAACGAAGATTCTCGCAGATTCTCATCCCCACTCCACATGAGTATGAGCATACCTCTAATAATAATACCACGGATTGTATGAGGTACCATAGAATAGCTCTTTTAAAAGCTCGCGTTTTTATTGTTGATAGAGCTCAATTTTACCCTATTTTAAGTTAGCATCCCTTAAAAAAACGAGATTGATCTCGATGTATTCCCAGGAAAAGAAGGGCAGCTTTTAAATTTGCAAAATAACATTTTGTCTACCTATTTAAGTAGGCAGGGAAGGGGGGGGGGTGCAAGTGCACCCCTAGACCCCCTTGACGGCGCCCATGCCTACTATACAACCACTGCCAAACATTGTAAAGTGTAATATGTAATGGCAAAGCAGTAAGTGAAACAAAATATATTGGTTTTATATTGTGTATTTTATTAATTTCAATGTTATTGTTTTTTGACATGAATCGATTTTTTAATTTTTTTTCTAAAGTTTGTCATACTTTAAGTTGACTCAACTCGATACGGTTGTACTGTTCTACTAGTCATTGTGTTCAGGAAAGTTTGCAGGATATAGAAAATTTTATTCTAGATAATTCATTTCTCTGAAAATTTACTTTTTATAAAAGCTGGACGTAGGTCTAAAACCAAAGCGGAAACAATTCGATCTTATAATTTATCTACCATATACCGGGCATATATTCTGATATGAATTTGACCTTCATTTTCCATTTTCCATTAGTGAAAATGTTATTTAGTAAATATTATATTCAAATCTAAACAAAAATATTATTTCAGTGTCATTATGATATACAGTGTGTCCACGAAAGTCCGCACCATATGGAAAAGTTTTCTATTGTGTATTTCTCAGAAAATTTTATTCTTTATAAAAGTTGGCGGCTCGTATGAAACCAAAACTGCAACCGTCAAATATGTTAATTTCGGTGCCATATACCAAGCGATTCAGAATATATGAATTTGTGATAAGAGTAAAGTACCTGTATTTTCATTATTATCGATAAACTTTATTTGGAAATGTTGTTTAGAAGTAAAACTTATATTCAAATATGAAGTCAGAGCCACCTACCTTAAAAAAAATATTTTCAGCTTTTTTCTTAATTATTACTTTTGTGACAAATATTAGTAAATGCCAGTGATACTACAAGGTTCTTTTTAATCTATTTTTTGGAAATTTGAATAAATTTTTTATATTTTTTTTTATTTTGGTATGATAACTAATGTTTATTTAGAACTAACGCAAAATTACTTATTTTTTTGGTGCACAGTTGATATTTCACCCTGTAGATATTAATATATCATACAATAACTAATTCAGGAACGTGACTTACCTTTTATTCAGTTAATATTATTGACTGTGGATAGGTTTATAATAGTAGTTATCCATCTACACCGAGCGATTCTCAAGTGGTGGTACGCGTGGTACTACCACAATTTTATTTTCACTGATAATATCTTAATAAACATAACTGAAACCTCAATCAATTGTGTCTTGAATCAATTATTTTATGCAAGAATGTATCTTCTTATGTACAGCAGCACAAAACGCACCAATAACCACCTAAGTATAGGTTCTTGTATAGGCAACCCAATGATACAAAAAAGAAAGAATATGAAACAAACAGTTTATTTTCTTTATGCAACATTGTTTAAATTTTAAAATAAGCATACACCAGTTATCTCAGGTGGATATGAAAAACAAAAGCATTATCCAGACATTATCCATTTAATCGTACTCACTGCAGTTTACGTTAGTTTATGATTATGTGAATAGCTTCAAGAAACCGCACAAAAACATGTTGCCAAAATGAGGAAACAAGTTTGTCAGTGTTGCAAGAAGTAATCGAGCATAAAACGACTTCTGTTCGACAAATTGCTTCACACAGCCAATGCAGTAAATCAACAGTACATAAAATAATAAAATTAAACAAGTATCACCCTTATAAACCAATATTTATGAGTACACTAAAAGAAAGAGACTGCGACATCAGGTATGACTATACCATCTGCTTGGAGTTGAAAATGAAAGAGAACATAGTTGTTTTTAAAATATTCTTTGTACAGATGCGGCAACATTTCCGTCAAATGGGACTGTTTCTTCAGAAAATTGCGGGTGGTGGGCACGTGAAAACCCGAACTTTACAGTATAATGCCGAGATCAGTACCATTTTAAGACTAATGTGCTGTGCGGTATTTTGAATAATCAAATATTTAGGCCTTTTTTTTCGTCAAAATTTAAATGGGGAATTATATCTTCAGTTCCTGAACAGAGAGTTGTCACCTTTTTTGCCGTTAATTCAACGGGAGTTAATTTGGTTCCTGCTTGATGGTGCGCCCATATACACAATATAAACTCTGTCTAGAACTTTTTAAATCATAAATTTGGCCATCGCTGGATAGGCAGAAATTCGGAATCAAGATCCTGGCCACCTAGATCCCCCGACTTTACCCCGTTAAATTTGTTTTTGTGGGTTTACGTAAACGTATACAAACACCGACCATTTAGAGATATAAATCATTTAGAGGAATCTATCCAACATTTTAAGTAGTAGAAATAAAAGAAGTTCATAGACAATAAATTAGCATTATTAACATATTCATAATAGTTATTAACTTAATAACGGGTAAATCAGTCATAATTAATTCAAGAAACAACAGATGTTTGATGCTTTAGTTATTTTTATTAAAATATTATCAGTGAAAATAAAATTTCGTAAGTGGTAGTACCGCGCGTCTCACCACTTGAGAATCGCTCGCTGTAGATGGATAACTACTATTATAAACCTATCCACAGTCATTAATATTAACTGAATAAAAGCTAAGACACGCTGCTGAACTAGTTACTGTATCATATATTAATATCTACAGGGTGAAATATCAACTTCGCACCAAGAAAATGAGTAATTTTGTGCTAGTTCTAAATAAACATTAGTTATCATACCAAAATAACAAAAAATATAAAAAATATATTCAAATTTCCAAAAAGTAGATTAAAAAGAACCTTTTAGTACCATTGGCATTTACTAATAATGGTCACAAGAGTAATAATTAAGGGAGAAACTAAAAATATTTAGGTAGGTTATATAAGGTAGGTGGCTCTGATTTGATATTTGAATATAATTTTTACTTCTAAACAACATTTCTAAATAAAGTTTATCGATAATAATGAAAATAAAGGTACTTTACTCTTATCACAAATTCATATATTCTGAATCGCTCGGTATATGGCACGGAAATTTACATATTTGATGGTTGCAGTTTTGGTTTCATATGAGCCGCCAACTTTTATAAAGAATAAAATTTTCTGAGAAATACACAATAAAATATTTTTCGATATGGTGCGGACTTTCGTGGACACACTGTATAAATAAGTATATATTTTAAATAAACTGCACCAAATTCTTAACTTATTTAAGTAGGTAGTCATAATTTGAACTCGTCAGCGTTGCAAACTAACTAAAATGGTAAAAATATATAGAAAAGCAAAACTACAAGATTATGACGTTTCAAAAAGTTTGATGTGTTATCTAAAAAACTATGATATGCGAATAACCCTGCTTTACGCTGCAAAATCTTGCAAAACTCGCAGTGACGAATCATTGTTTCTGATTGTTTTATTACGGTTTATTTTATTTCAGCCGGTAGAACACTTTAACATTATTTTCTTGTTTTCATAAATGATCGTTGAATAACTATTTTTGTTTTTTCATATTTTCTCCATTTGTAAGATTCTATTTTACATTTAGGAAAAACTAAATGTTTTTATTTGAATACTTATAAACTCAAAATCCGATCCTATCTTGATTTAATTTAATTAGTGCCAATTATTGATAATCAATAATCGAAACGTTGGGGTATGTCATACATTGAAATACTCCAAAGAAGTATTAATACAATATACCTTAAAAAGTATTTTTCTGTTTGTAAATCAAAAACAATATTAGTAAGGACTTAAGATAGCAGAGTAGGTACGTGAAGTAAGTTTTCAATCTAACCAAAGTATTCTAGTTTGACACATTTTCAAGCAGACACATTTTGGGATCCTTCATAAAGATTAAGCAGTCAAATTTTGGGACTGCCCCGACCAATTCGAGACTATTGGCCACGCTATTGTATATTCTATGCATACCTCATGGAATACAATATTCCTCCGTCTTGACTAATTCTCAACAACTTATTTGGAACGGTTATGGTATGAACGTAGGAGTTTTTCCCATTATAGAAATATGTATCTGGCCTCCAAATGCGTTCAAGCATTTTTATCGATAACGATAGCGACTTTATTGGGCCTAAGAACGACAATCTTCGATCCTGCCAGTATTGTCTAAAGTAACAATCCATTGAGTATTCCTAGAATAGTAATAAGGGCATAAATTGAATTATTATGCATTTTAAATTGTATATTTTTGCAATCGGAATTATGTTCACTTACCATATCAAGTTCAGAGACTGGACCCATACTTCGAATCAATATGTTTGTTTGAATTATCGTAGGTTTATCTAAAAATAAATACTGAATCAGCGTCATCTTAACCAACACTCTTTTGCAGAAAAAATATATGCAAACGCATTCCTTACTGTTCAGGTATTCAAAGCCATACGTAACAAAGAGAGTTGCGTTCTGAATCTTTGCAAGCGCATTATCTACTGTTAATGTGGTTCCGGGGAGTCGGTATTTCAGGCTTTCAGGCAGTTGGCCGCAGACTTTGAAGTTAGGGGTTTAGGCATCTCTTTTGCAACCCAAAACGCTTCAGATATTTCAACCTGAATTTTACGCTATGCGTACACAGCCTTACTAGCGATAAAATTGCTTTTTGGTAAATTCTATAATAAATGATTCGTTTAGATGTTAAATAAATATTACAGTTTCATCAACTTTATTATTATGCGTTCATAAAAGTTATAAAAGTTTTATGCTTTCATAATTTTGAGACGTGTGGTCGTGAAAGAATTCTGTTTAACTCTGGAATGTTTTCATTACGACAAAATTGCCGTGTGTGTAGAAAAAAATGACACAACGAACAATTCAGTGGGCCACATATACAACCAACATACAATATTTTTAAAATCTTTATGATTTAAAAATTGAGGTTAATAGTTTCTTAAAACATAAGTACTATAAGTTTGTTGTTAATATAGTAAAATAGGTAATTCAATTGATCGTTCCAAAAATGTTATATGTATGATTTTTGCATTGTAGTTGTATAGCATATTGTATAGTTGGGTATAGGTTTAGGTTAGCGTTAGCTGTCATCTCGTATTGACACTTTTCATCAAATATATCCAAGAACTTGTTAAAGAAAATTGTCAGAACTTTGAGACTGAAATTCAGGCAAAAATAGTATATTATTTGACGAGCACATAACTAAGGATATAAATCGCGAGCATGAAGTTTATACGCGAGCCGCAGGCGAGCGTATAAACATGCGAGCGATTTATTTCAGTTGTGTGCGAGTCGAATACGACGTTTTATCACGACTCATAAATTCCATTTTATATCAAATCTTTTAAATGTACTTGTCAATGGTGGCGAGGCGAAATGTCAAATAACTGTCATCCACGTAGGTTTAGACAGACTTTGACTGTACATTCGTATAATGATGACTGTTCCTTCAAATAATGAAGTCATTATTTGAACGAACTGTCATTATTATACAACGCTAGTGTCATTATAATCATTGGCGCGTATCATGATGGGGATTGTATAGTCATAGATACATCTGCAATGAACTTATTATATGTGAGTCGTAGATACAAGTAAATTAATCTAGTAATTTTTCAAAAGAAATAAATTACTTGTTTGAAGTAATTAATATCCCACAAAAATATCGTTGTTTCGATGTCGCTTTAGTTGTCTGATCGTAGAATGTACCTCCCCGGGGTATATAAATTATAAAGGCTGGGTACAGGTCCAATGTAACTAACTTTGCTATGAAAAAATATGTATTTATAATTTTCACAGGGCTGTTTATATTTTTTATACCCCCCACATTTACTGTGGTGAGAGGGTATATTGAGTTAGCCACAACATTTGTAACACCCTTAGGCCGTCTGCACATGGGGCAACTCAAAATAAACTGTAGTACCGTGGATACCAGGAGACTGCGCAACTAGGCTACCGGCATGTATATTTCAATGACTCAACGCACACCACGCACACGGCGCAACCCGAGTACCGGCGACTGGGAGACCGCGCGATTCGAGTTTTAGAGACCTGACATGTTGGGTCGCGCGTTGCCCAGTGTCTTCGTGACGCGCTTATATTTTAGATTGACAGCTGACAGCACTGACCATGGAGCAGCAGTTGAACTTAAAGTCTGCGTGTTTCGCAGAAAAGTATAATTGTGCTGAACAATTATAAAGAAAAGGGCTACACAACAAAATATGTAACGGACAAAGCTTGGAGTGATGTGGGAAAAGAAGTCAATGTGCTTAATATCCGTTCCTCAGCACCCACGCATTCCGTCATGTTGGTACTTTCTTTATGTAGGCCAGGGGAAAAAATCGCAGCAATTCTAAATAACTCTGATTCGACATACGATAGAAGCTTAAAAAATAACTATCTGAAATATTGAGTTCTTTTGCTGCAATGAATAATCGGCGGTGCGAATTTCTTTTGATATATGGGAGGACCCAGCATCTTTTTATTCAATTTCTTCTGCGACGATAATAGTAGTATAGTAACAAATCCTCATCACTGAAATCATTATTATCCACTATGTTGGACAATGATTACATCCAAGAATGTACTGATTTAAGGGCGATATTAAGGGAGACGAGTAAACTGATTTGGATCGCAACTGTGTGACTATAGACCGTGTGCGGACAAGGCGCAACTTAAGTACCCCAGTCGCCCAGTCTCCTGGTACCCACGCTACTACAGTTTCTTTTCGGTTGCCCCATGTGCAGACGGCCTTAGAGTCTTTTCAGACGGAGCACGGCGTCCGTGCGGTTTCGACCGTCCACGGTCGTTGTGTAACATTTCAAACGGCGTGGCACGGTACGTGTGTAAGGTTCCATTTAATCTCATACACTTCGACCCGTGGACGGACAAAACCGTACGGACGCCGTGCCCCGTCTGAACAAGCTCTTAACGGCCGGCAACCGATTAAGCTGACCACACAGAAATCATGTAAAATAAAAAAGTACAAGGCGGTCGTAAGAGACAATTAAATTAATATCTGAATTGGCAAGATTGTTAATGAATATCTCATTTCAATTATCTCTATTTATTGATGATTTTTAAGTATCAAATAACCGCATAAAATAGATACAATGGAGATAAAATAGAGATTTTAACACCCATGCTCTCCTAAACCGAATGGTATATACAACCATACTAAAATAAATTGTAATTAACGCGTCTTGTAGTTTAATCACATAAATAATGTACTGTAATCGTGCTTGTTGACACTTGGCGCCATCTCGTCGTGCAAATTGTCACTACAAGTTGGTTCTGTATTTACAGTTTAGATAGGTTCTGTCTGTTGTGATCTTGTTCGTTTTTGTTTCATTACGTGAATACAAAAGATTTGGGAATAAACAATTACAATGAACGATAAAAAGGGAAGATAATCGTTTCAAGGTCGCCGTGGATAGTGCAGTTGGTAGTATATTACCAACTTCTTAAAAACGCGTTTTTTTCGTTTCGCACCGACCCTTAAGGAGGCGTAGCAGATATAGACTTACATATATACTGGTATTCAGTCATATTCAGTATTCAGTTAGCACTGAAGAAGCGAGCAACATGGTTCGCGAAACGTCAGCATTAACAAATCTTGACACACGGCATAACCCGGAAGCAGTTTATTTAATAATCATCTTTTTCCGCACTTGACCTATAAATCTTCATCCTGTTGACGATGACATTATTGCTATTTAGTTGCCCAATTGCTTTCACCGATATTTTTTTCATATAACCTAACTAAACACTGTTTAATATTTTACATCAATGTTGACATGTTTGTTGACAAAATATATGCCAGTTTGATACGTAACTTTGACAGCAATTTGGGTGTGACGTAGATGCGCAGAACGAAACGATTTTTGTACGCTGATAGGCGTAATCTCTGTTTCGATCATTCTTGCGTTGTGAACTACCTCTAAATCACGATATTATGTTGGATGTTGGAGGTATTAACTTACCTTGTCCATGTGTGGGCAACTGTGAGCTTTCGTAGTTTTTCAATAAGTTCTCGAGGAGCAACGTGATATTCTTGCTGACAACGTCATTCAGTGGAAACCGTTTCGTTTTCCTATTTACAGTAATGTTATCCGGTTTGGGCGGATTCCTGGCGAAATGAGCCACATTAGACTTGACGGACAGACCCTCCTCTAAATTTGCACCTAAATTCAGATCGAAAATTGTCCCCACAGACCCTTTGGTCAACACCGCCCTAAAAACAAAAGAAACCAAGCTTTGTCTCCAAGAAAAAAGTTAGTTAGAAATGCTATTTTCTTTCAGAGAAATAGCATTTTCTTCATCGTTTAAGACTTTGCTTACACTTCATAATAGATATTTAAATTATTCGAATTTTCAATGAATCAATCAAGTGGGTCGCGTTGTGCTGAGGTGGCGTTTGTTTTATCTTTGGTCGCCTTGAAAAAAAGAACGTCGATGAGGAGTACTCCAGAGGGGTATTTCGAGACGTTTAACCCTTTTAACCAATCAATAATCCCTTTACGAGACATTTTCGTCGCTCAGGTCTTTTCAGTCACACAACTCATCTTTTTTCTTGTAAAATGCCTTTGAATTATATAAAATTTTCGAAGGCGATATGGTGTTAAGGTATTTTTAAGTATTCAAAAGATGGCCTTTGGGCGACAATACTGGACAGATAAGGAGGGTTTTGTGTGGGTTACTAAACAAGATAGTAAAGCTCGAAGCCTTATCTCATAAATTTCAATTTTCTGCGGACGGTCTGAGCTAAGCTAAATAACTAAGTGGGGCATTTTTATTTCTCGCTTTCAATTAGAAAAGGCCTGCGTCTCGTTTAACTGAAATGGAGTTTTTCGTGACCGTTTTGTCATTATTTTATTTACATTGTGTGCATCGTAGAATGGTTTCTTTCTTCATTCTTGATATAATGAATAAATTTAGCACAAACATTTGTCGTAAAGGCCAGACGTCAGTCTTCTGACTGAAGGACCTTATTTACTCAAAAACTGCCCCGGAAATTTAAAATGTTGGAAATTCTTTGTTAAATAATTTGAATAACAATTGGAAATTATGTGAACATGGAGTCTGCAAGGCTATTGGCTTATGTGTAAGATATACAATAAAAATTAATCTATAAAAATTTATCTGTAAGCCAGACTAAACTCCATGTTATACAAAATACAAAAATGCTTTTTGTTTCGAATTATTTACTACCAAATCCGGGCTAAAAAGCTTTCTATCGCGTAAGGTTTTCGGAAAAAGTGAGGTCAAAATGTCAAAAACGCCAACTTACTTTTTTTTGTATACGTTGACCTTAATATCCTAGAAACCTCAGAATGGTCTCTTAGTAAACCTTAAACTTTGTACTTTTACCAGAAATGTTGTAAGTTTATTCATAAATGTGTTTGAAGCATTTACAAGAATTTTTGGATGGGCGGTTCCATGAAAGACAACATAAAACGCAATAACCTGATGTGATTTGCTACTTTCAAGTCCGCATTCATAGTCAGCGCAAAGAAAATAATCATAAACACATATTAGCTTTATATTAACAAGCAAAAGTAATCAGCATTATTCTAATTTTCAACTATTTTCTCCAAAATTTTTTAGTGTCAAGTAATAGAATTTTTATGCTACCATTAAGACAATTAAAAAATCTATTAAGATCACTAAGGAAAATATGAGGTTAATTGAATGTAATATATTTTGATAGTTCAAAATCGACGTGTCTGAGGGTTTTTGAAACTGCAATTTAAAAAAAAACCTGAACAAGTAGACCAGATGAAAAGACGTTTTTCTTTTTTGGGAAGTAGTTACCCACTCTATGTGTGAACTAAGCATAAACGATAATAATTCCTATCCTAACTACTTTGCTTGTAACCGCACCATGAATCAGTCATATAATTCTATCACAGAAACACAATTTTCACTTCAGGATTAATTACTCAATTCATCTGTGACTTAGGCGTGTATAATAATAATGTTCATCCCAACTACTTCGGTCGTAATCGCCCTTAAACCATTATCACAACATGCTACCACTTGAACACAAACATCTTTAAAAAATTATTTTTTATATTAAATAATGTTAATATTAGTACTAATAATAAATGTGTTACTTACGTGAGACAACTTAGGAGATGGAACACAACGGATAACATGTCTTGAAGTTATTCTCACTATTCTAACATTGGATTGGCTTTTATTACAAATGCAAGCAAAATGTGTTGTTCTGTAATGTATATGCGGGATGAATCTACAGAGCGCGTGTTCTGGAGAACTTTTCAAAGTCCTGAATGGCAAAGGGCGCATGCCTGCCCTATGGTTGGCGGATTTTCATAACTGTGCCACTCGCTTGTAATTTTGCGGCTCTGCAAATATTTGGCGAAACACACTAATATTAACCAATACTGGTTTATATATTTTTTAAGTTGTGTTTTTTTTTGATTTCTTATTGTAGGTATGTACACCACGAAGGAAATTTTGTGTTTTAGTATTACGTACTTTATATTTGGCTATTTTTTTGCATATACGTTAAACAACGTATCCAACAAACACTGATTACTTTGACGTTTGTTTTCACCTAATAACAAAAAACGCGGTCATAAGTGTTCCCACATCACTACCTCGTGGGAGTAGGCCTGAACGCCTTTCGCTGTCATCCATTATTGTAAATTTTCACTTTCTCCAAGCGCCGCACAACAATTTCTAATTATCTACCCTTCGCACATCGTAAAACCATATCAAATTACAGCGTCGGTTTGCTGGCGTTATCCGGCGTGACTCGAGAAGGCTTTTTTGGATTTAAATACGTTGTGAAATTGCAATTTGGTGGTATACGTCTCCGAGGTATATTTGATTTGGAAGTAGGCTATTACTGAATATGTGCTCGAGTCTTCCAGATTGATTGAGAATTAGATGTCTTAAGGGGAAAATGTGTCCCGAGCAGGCTGCTATCCCAAATCCACTCCTTCAGATGGAAATTGACGAATCGATTGCCATCAACGTTCATTAGATTTAAGACGAATCAGATCTGTGAATTATGTTTTAAGAAAGTAACCAAACATTGCACTCTAATTCTAAATTCTAACATGAGTGAGTAAATATTTTAGTTATTATATACAGAGGTGCTGCTTCATTTCCTTTGGGTCCTCAAGTTTTCTGCGGCAGATATATCTACTACGGCAGAAAATTCTCTGATTGAATGAAGTCATGCCCAATTTTTATGACGGTCCGATTCCCATATTGAAAATGCATATCAAAATTTATGTCAGTGAATATTTGGGTCAACGTTCGAGCTATATAACCGAAATTACATCCGTATGCTCGAAACTTATTATTATTAAAATAAATAATGGGCCAATCGGATCAAAATTAAAGTATGATTTAAAAAAATAAACTACTTTCAATTATTTCAAGTGCTTTGAAGAAACAAAAGAAAATTGTTGCGTTCATATGAATAATACTGCGAATGCAAATGCATGTAATGGGCATAAATTCTAATTTCACGAGATCATACAGGGTGGTTACTAAGAAGTTATCATTAAATTTTCGTAGGAGTAAACTGTCAGTTTGTTTTTAAAATTTAATTAAAAATCTCTGGAAAACGTGGTTTTAAATTTAGTTGCATTTTCAAATGTCAAATCGGAATGATGTATCTCAAATCTCAGATATTAGTGATGTTTATGGCGAGTTGATGAGACGGCACCTCAGGAATTAGAATCAAAATACAGTATGGTATAAAAACATTTGATTTAATTCACGTCAGACATCACGAGCTGTCAACTTGACTTATATCTTAACAGATAAGCTTGTATACCAAATTTCAGATCTATTGCTCCAAAATTACAGCTGTTATCGTGTACATAGACAGGCAGACAGACAGACATGAAGAGAGACAGACAGACGGACAGCTAAATCGATTCAGTTTATCTAAGTTTATCAACTTTTTCTAAGTCTATAGCATATGTGGGAGGTATAAAAAATGAGTACAAAGACATTTTCGAAATAACATCTAGAACACGGGCAATATTTACTTTGTAAAAATTTGCATGAAATGTAAAGTTTTCCACAGGTCATACAGACACTTACTAGGCCTAACAAAAACAAATTGACATATGACGTCTCATCCATTACAAAAATATTTGTTATGGCATAGTCTTTGCATTTGATGTTAATCATGACAACAACAACATGTTGATTTTGCAACTTTACGATAAAATAAAATATTCAGATTTAAAAAACATTCAAATTTGATATCTGAGCAAATTAAATTTAAAACAACTTTTCCCTATGAATCACTTTTCACTATAAATCTAACTGTGGAAAACGGATAGTTTACTCTTGGGCAAATTTAACGATTTCTTGGTTTGCAACCAGCCAGTGTGTTAAATCCAAATTGTAACTATCACTATGGCATTTTTAGGACATCCAAACAAAGAATGACTTTTGCTAGAGAAATAAAATGTTGGTCTATTTTATGTATCTTTAAGACCATCTGGATCACAAAGTATATAGTATGAAACATTATAACTATATTTCAACACAATTAAAAAAAAAATGTACCACTAGGTACTTAATTTACTTTTTTGGTGTACCGCCTAACCATTATAGCACTTGTCGAAACAGAATAAGAGCTTGTAGATGGCTAGGATGTGGTTTAAAATGGTGCCAAATATTGCAAGAAACAGATTCCGGTGAATATAAAAAAAAAATTATATTATTCTGTTTTTTCTCTCCATCAAAATATGTTCCATATCAATAACTTATACAAAACGATTTATTTAATAAATCAAACAACAAATGATGTCAGATAATAAAGTTCACTCTATGTTTCGTAGGTTGGTTTCTGAAAACACGATCAATTAGCTAAAACATCGAAAATACCCGGTTTCCCGAAAATCGGATCTGTTATTGATACAAAACGTATTTCCATGCGGAAACCCTTTATACGGTTTTCATCCGATTCTAGGAATAAGTCACAATCAATTGTGTGGGA
Source organism: Aphodius sticticus (assembly GCA_963966075.1). Classification (NCBI taxonomy): domain Eukaryota; kingdom Metazoa; phylum Arthropoda; class Insecta; order Coleoptera; family Scarabaeidae; genus Aphodius; species Aphodius sticticus. The sequence goes on from OZ014512.1 coordinate 26,513,443, forward strand.
TCTGATTGACCATTACATTTTCACAGTATTAAACTCGATCCGGATAGATAAAAAATTTTATTGTCTCATTTCCAACGAAAAAGTATTACGTAAGTGGTTTTGGGTGGCTAATTAAGAATTCATAAAGGATGTACAGGCATTTTAACTGCAAATACACTTAGAAAATATATATCGGGTGGTTTGTACACACTATCGTCATTTAGGGGTCGTTAGCCACGGAGAAAAAGCAATTTTTTGACCATCTTTGAACCAAACATTTTCTCACTTAAATAAAAAGTTTAATAAATTACACAAGCGTAATAAAAAAAAATAAGGAAAATGAGCCTATAACTTTAAAAATTGTACATTTTAGGCAAATTAAAAACTCTGTGGTATGTTATTTCTTCGTATTACCGTCATTTCTGGAGCGTGATCTTGTTGAAAGGATCAGACATCCTGGTGCTGTTGACACCGTGTTGTGGTAGGCCAACAGCATACATAATCCAGCGCGGTTGGCTGCGACCCGTTTGACAGATGATTGATGTTTGGGAAATTAGTTATTTTCCGACATGTGCCCTCGCTTCAACCCGCATTTATAATCGCGATAAATTCGCATGAACTGAATATTAACAATATGAACTCGTTGAGCGTCAAATTTGCCTTTTGTTTGACACGTTTACGCTTGTGTTTTTTTTTTTGCGATGAGACTGTCTACGTGCATATTTTTTTTATTCGAGGCTATTGTTGGGTTATAGTGAAGGTAATTTTATGAAAATGTTACAAAGGACCTTTTATTTGTCTGATCTCGTGAATACTGGCCTGAAATCAATATGCTAGATGGATATATAATACCAAGAACAGATAGAGGCACTTAGCGCTGTTTGCGTAAATTTAAATCTATTAAGCTAAGCTAAGCTAAGCTGTAGTACATATTTACCGAGATGAAATATTGTTCCATAAATCCAGTAAAAAGGGAGCAAAGATTACTCCAGCATGAATTAAAAATCCCTTACAATATATCACAGGAAGTAATTACATAAAACGTAGCATTGTGTACATTTCTTTTTGTCGTTCTTTTCTTCCGCCATTACTTCCGGGACTGTTCGTTATTACAGGATATTTATATGCAGGATCAGTAACAGAAGAAAAACTTTAAAATGGCATATTATTAAGGGAGATTCCAAATATGACAATTTACATTATAGAATAATTTTTCTAGTTGTATGAAACAACAAGAAAAACATATTGCATGCTAATGGGTGTGTCTCATTTTTGTGTTCATACAAATAGTAAAAATTAAATTAAAACTTTTTCATCAAGTTACAGTTTTGAGAAAGTTTGTATAAACTTTATTATCAAATACAATGTCAAACACATGGAATAAATTCATTAAAATAACAACCGTTTTTAATTTTTAAAAATCCTTGCACTGATCAAAATTTACTTATCATGACGTAAACAACTTTTTTTAAATAGCAATCCCTCTTTTGTTGTTTTCAAAATAACCCTTAAAATTTGTATTTATTTAAAATCCAAAAAAATGATCCACAAAATACAGGTACAGGTACAGGGTACCCCACTGTTTTTCCACACATTTTTAGGAAGTAAGTGTGTTGATGAGTAAAAAGTTTCATATAGACCTGTTTCTTTTTCAATTCCAGGAAAAGGACAACAAACAAAAGATAATACATGTTAAACACAGCGAAAATTAAGGAAGAAAACTAACAATACCAATTACAATAACACAAATAAATCAATATTAATTATTAATAATAAATAATAAGAATAAAATATGAAGAAACAACTAAATCAACATAAAAGTTTTAATGTTTTTTTAGTAACTGTTATTCCGAGTAAGAATTTTCATGTGGTCTTCTTTTAAACAAACGGTTTGCATTGGTTTTATCAGTGGTCCTGGACCAATAGACGATCATAAGTTATGAAATAAACAAAATGTTGAAATTTGTTTCACAGAGTAATGCGGAAGCGGGTCTTACTTCCTTTGCTTGTCGTTCTTTTGTGGACGTTGACACTTGAGAATAGTGAACCGAAAGCCGTTAATAACAGCCCTGAAGTTCCCGAAACGCGAATAATTAGAAATTGAAGAACGTCACAATAGGGACAGTAAGTCGCTATTGTGACATACACGTACACGACGAATATAAACTTTGATTTCCCACACAACTTTTGGAAGTTTTTCTAGACTTGGATAAATATTTAAACACATAAATTCATCACATTGCCTTCATGCTTTCATTTCCTTTTATTAACAAGGAAATGATTAAAGCTCCCGGTACAAACCGGGAGAACCGTTATGATATTTTGGTGGTGTAAGTTTGATACACCCTGTAGAGTAATTAAGGAGATTTACAGGTTCCGAAGTACTCTGTATAAAGCCTTATCAATTCCCAATATTTTATTTTTTGATTCATCCCAATATATAAATGTTTGCGAAAGATATACAGTTACGAGTAAAACATTCCAATTTCAGCTTTAATGTTTAATAACTTTTGTAATATTTCATTTATTTTCCAAATTTTGGTCCAATTTCCGCTTGTCGACATTTTAATTCAATAAAAAAAACCATTAAGCAAACACCATTGTATACAAATAGCCTTTTAAAAGTGTAAAAAAGACTTCAGATTTGCAAATTATCATTGAAATTGATATTGCCTATTTGGGTGGAGGCGCCGGCGATAAGTTACAATACGAAGAACTGTAACGAAAATAACAACCGTCGAATATTTTCTCAGGCTCGGGTAAAAATCGCTTGGAGACACATATAGCAAGCTCACGAATTCATCACCAGGTGGCGCCGTGTGCCGTATGGCGCCCAAAAGCCGACGCAAGCGTACTGGCAAACATCTGCATCTAATAAACTGGTTGATAACAGAGCGCAGCATCTGTGCTCCGGTCCGTATCTATTTTTGCTATCCATGAAGGAAAATCACCCAGAAAATTCCCATTTCGACGAAAGTATTAATTATCAGGTTTGTTCCCGATGATTTTTTGACGAAGATCCTACGTAATGGAGAACTTTACCAATTAGTTTGTGTATTGACTGACTACGGTGAGACATCGAGAATAATGAGGTGTTTTAAATTAAATATTCAAGTGGGCTGTGTGTTAAATGTTTAGTGGGGATGTGTACTGGTTTAGGGGATAGTTTTATGGATTTAATCAAAAAATGTGACCTGATTTGACGACCTGAGCAAAAGATATGCTATTAAATAATGTACATTATCAATTTATTTGTTTTAGTTTTGTGATATTGTTTAGAGGTATTTTTGGGTAAGTTATACTTATTTTTAATGTATGTAATAATTGTTTTTTTATACTTTTTTTTTGCTGTAGATATCAACAACCTATGGTATCGGATAGGCTAGAAAATGTGACACAGACGATATCTAGGTTACTAGAGGGTTACGATATTCGGTTAAGGCCAAATTTTGGAGGTGAGTGTGTCTAATTATGCACCCTAGAATAGAAGTCAATAGCTGCATTATATTATGTAGTAATTCTCTTGATAACGATTTGCTTTATTTTAGTTATTATTATTTTATTGTTGGTTTTGAAATTGTTACAATGTATATGGATAGGTTTTGTAGAACGAAATCTTATATTTGTAATTTTTAGGAGAGCCGTTGTTTGTCGGGATGGATTTGACAATAGCTAGCTTTGATGCAATATCGGAAGTAAATATGGTGAGTTTTTATTTTCGTATAACTTCTATTTTGTAATTCTTGGGATATACTATAAAGTGTGACTAGGTATTTGTAGTGTAGTGACTATGTATATTTGATAGAGTTTATTAATACGATACCGGCCTTAGTTGGCAATCATGTCAGATTTTTGAAAAAAAGATTAGGTCAAAGTGTAAAAAAAATCGGCTTTTGGGGATTCTTTGAGAATGTACAGGGTCTTTCACGACGCACTGCCAACGAATAAAAATATTTTGAGTTTTTTGTTACTTCCAGTTTCACTGAAAATGGTGTCAACTTCTATATTGCAAATCGAATAGCCTGTACAATTTTTGAAATCTTTAAATTTTATGTCAATTTTATATTACATACCCTATACCTAACTATTGTCATTTTATCCAACACAACAATATCGTAATAAAATCGCCCGTTTCTAAAGACTATCACTGACATATTGGTTTTTGACAAATAAAAAAAAGCGTTGCCGTTTTAATCGCAAACGTAAAATCGAAACGAATGCTGTGTTTTGATTGGACAGACCATTCGGTCGCCACCTATAGGGACAATTATTTTCGCGGCTAGCGCTGAAAAGTTTTCATTACAGGCCTGGCCGGGCCTGTAAATTGAATATCTCAAAAATGGCACATGTTAGGTATAGGGTATGTAACATACAATTGATCTAAAATTTCGCAAAGATTTAAAAAATGCTATAAAATACTATTTGAAGTATGAAAGTTGACACCATTTCCGGTGCAACCGGAAGTAACCAAAACCTGAAAATATCTTAGCTAAAAAGATTGTATCCTACAACATAAGTTAACAAATTTTCAATCCCTGATCTTATTTGGTGCTCCACATACTTCTAATGGCAGCACCCAACCTTTACAAATTTACAAATTCCTCGGACACGTCATCGATATCCTTTTTTTTAATGACTACCTACGATTTTTCTTATTGATTTTGATCCTTTAATTGTCTTCATGTTAGCACAAAAAAAGTATGGCTTCACATAGGATTATTTTTGAGAAAAAGACAATTGAAAATTAGAAAAATATTAGTATCTCTAGGGTAATATGGATATTGTGAATAGGAAGGAAATAAACATTCTAATAGATTTATTTGAGTCAATGCGAATACGGGCCAAATGTTACTACCATAAAATGTTTTCGAAATTAATAAAAATTGTATTTTTACTGTATCAGTACAACAGCACTTGTGACAGCATAAAAAAGAGTCTAAAGTTATTCCCCAGTGTTATCTGTGTATTACCTAAATGTCTGATATTAGATCGCTATTGTTTTGGATGAATAAGTTATGTTAAATTTTCGGGTATTGAATTAGGTTTTCCATGCAAATGACCACAAAGGGGTAAAAAAGGGAAAGTACAGAATTTTGTGAACCAAATTAATGATAATGAGTATGAGCAAGTACCCATTGCTTTGGGTTCGAAATTAGAATGTTTACAGCCCTTTGAGAATGGACCACATTTCAGAAAAAAAGTTAAATAATTTGCTTTGCTACAAAAATTAATTTATTGATTTACACTGCGCTCAAACTTTACTTTTTCTACCTTATTCGCGCAACTTGATGACGTCGCCACTTACCTTTAGGATTCAATTTAAAATTTAATCCCGTCGATCTTGCATCTGATAGTTAAGCCCTAACAACTTAATCGAATTCTCATTACCGCTCAAAAAGCTAGGTGCCAAAAAACTAAGTTTCAGCGTGCAGTTTTTTTCTCCACGTTTGCGTCGGCATATAAACGACAGAAAATAATTTTATTCAGTTATATCTTTCTCTGTACGTGTCGAATTTGTGCTCGATTCATTCGCCTGTTACACGACGCGTTTCAGAATATTGAGATCAAATCGAGTGTGCCTTGATGGGTTTATTCGACGATTCGAATCAAGCGGGCCGGATTCGAAGACCCTCTTCATTCCAACGCAATTTCAGCCGCTCCTCTTAAAGACGAGCGACGGTGGCTGATGTAGCATTATGTATTTCGTCGTGTGTATTATAATTTATACTATTTCTATTTCGATAAGACGGTTACGTATATACTAGTAAAGGTGAAACTTGAGGAATTGAGAAACCGCCCTAGTGACAAAAATAGTTGCCCTTAAGATTTTTATGAAATCAGATAGCCAATGGCAAATACTATCTAATTCTTCCAATATCTCAAACTCGAATATACAGAATGTTTACGGTCTTGTGATTTTATTTTCAAGGGATGATAAATCATCCTAAAAGAAAGCCATTAACGTAAAAATGTCTTTAGAAAAGTTGCATAATAAGAGAGATATTACTGTTAATTTTTTTTTTGGTTTTACTTTTTAACACCTTGAAAAAAAGTTTTAAAGCTAAAACGATTGATCAACCACTTGTACAAAATAAATCTAAATTCAAACGATTAAAAGTTATCATTGAATTTTTTACTAAGTAGGCTGATGTCACTAACTTTTCCCATCTGTCAAGCTGTTTTATCAGTTGTTACTGCTCGGTTGGTTTGACATAAATTCTGCCGAATAAATTCTAATAAGGAAAGTAACAAATGGTCCTTCGCACCAATAGTGAATACGTTGACCTGTTGTTAATTTATGGGGAAGTACGCCAGAATTCTGCTGCTGCCAGTCGATTGTATGCTGTGCGGTTTCCTAACATATCAACATATCAACGTCAAGGTCGGGATGGTGGACCTGGCCGACCCCGACGAATTTTGGATTCCGAAGAACAAATCTTAAATCTTGTTGAAGAAGGTTCTTCTACTAGTACTCGACAAATATCTCGCCAAGTAGATGTCTCAAATCGAATTGTCATCCTTTACGTTTACAATTTTGCCGATGGTTTCTACAAAAACATGCTGAAATTCCAGACTTTTCTTCCATTGTATTGGCTACTGATGAAGCAACGTTTACACGTAACAGCATAAATAACTGTTATCATACTCATATCTGGGCTGACGAAAATCCACATGCTGTTCGTCGTAATCATGTCCACAACAGATTTTCGATAAACGTTTGGGCCGGACTGGTCAACGGACAACTTATTGGCCCATTTGTGTTGCCAAATCGATTGACTGGAAATGATTATCTCCTTTTTGCAAAATCATTTGATGGAACTATTGGAGGAAGTTGGTGTGGTTTCTTCAAAATGGCGCACCGCCGCATTTTAGTCGTTTAGTTCGCCAACATTTAGATAATGTGTTTGAAAATAAGTGGATTGGTCGAGGTGGACCTGTTCCATGGCCTCCTCCGTCACCCGACCTTAATCCCCTGGATTTCTATTTATGGGGCGTTATGAAGGCCATGGTATACACCAACGAAATAATTGATCTAGATGATCTTCGTAACCAAAAATATCATAATTTCTATAAACACAATTAAATAAAACAAAGGCGTGGTTGCCATCGTATTACATAAAAAGTAAATAGGGAAAACAATAGACGACAAACTTGCTGGTATTAGATTAATTAAATAATAAAAATGGGCTTAGAGATTACGTAAAACGATTTATTGTATAAACAATGATAACAAAAAATACAAAACAAAATTAAAGTTCGACTCCTTCTGAAGCTAATGTAATTGAGAGCCAACCGTAGAGGTAAATTTGGGATCAACTGCTGTTCAATCTACTTCATAAGTTTCTGCAATCCATATCGTCGTGCGGTGATCACCAGTTTTGAAACCTATAATAATACAATACAGCTTTGCTTGTACTTGATTACCGATAAAATAATATGAATTACATATCAGAATCATCAATATGCCATCATGAATGCAACCTCGATCTTCATCAGTATGGACTATTATCAAACGTTTACCTTTACTTACAGGGCTTTCAAAACGTCAGATTGATTTGTGGTATCGGACTACCTAAAACCGGCAGCATGAGAGAAATAATTGACTCATAATTCGACGCTGTTTCCATGATAGCTAATAAATAACCATTACTGGCGAGGGAACAGTACTATATGCAAACTCGATCTTGGTGTACATTTTATGAACGCATTTTAAATTGCTCCAATAACACAAATATCTACGTCACTGAATATAATTTGGTCAAATTCAGAGCCATGCGGCAAATGACGTCAGACCCTCTTCTTAGTTTGAAACAACTCTAAGTAGGGAGGACAAATTAATTTTTAATTTAAGTGACTTATTTTAGGTGAAATGTTGAACATTCCTTGTTCTTCACATGATCACTATTTTTTTTGATGCAATTATTTTTGCTGATTTACCGTAAGAAATGTTTTTTTCAGGATTACACTATTACACTATACTTAAACCAATACTGGAGGGATGAGCGACTAGCATTCAGTAACGACGAGGAAATTCTGACACTATCCGGTGATTTCGCTGAAAAAATATGGGTTCCGGATACATTTTTCGCTAACGACAAAAACAGGTAGTTTATATACACATTAATATGACGTTTATGTAATGATTTAAAACCCTTTCTATTGTAACCAACCAACGTATTTTATTACTATTCATTCAATATTTTATTTTGATACGATCTACACAAAAATATATTTTTTTAGTTTTCTGCATGACGTCACTGAGAGGAATAAACTGGTACGTCTAAATGGGGAAGGCACCATAACTTATGGAATGAGATTTACGACAACGTTAGCATGCATGATGGATCTTCATTATTACCCATTAGATTCACAGAATTGTACCGTTGAAATTGAAAGCTGTGAGCACAAAAATGCATTAGAAAATACATCAAACTTCTAATTCTATCATTTTTAGATGGCTACACTGTTATGGACGTTGTCATGTACTGGAAGGACACTCCTGTCAGAGGTGTGGAAGAAGCCGAGTTGCCACAATTTACAATTATAGGTTATGAGACAAATGACAGAAAGGAAAAGCTCGCTACTGGGATCTATCAAAGATTGTCGTTGTCGTTCAAGTTGCAGAGGAATATTGGTTATTTTGTCTTTCAAACGTATCTGCCGAGCATTTTGATTGTGATGCTGTCATGGGTGTCATTCTGGATAAACCACGAAGCTACTAGTGCCAGAGTAGCGTTAGGTAAAAATTATATATGAGTTTATTTTAAAAGATAAAATTGTTCGAAATATATTAAGCGTTATCAAGAAACCAAGCTAAACATTTCTTGTAAACACCATACATACTTTTTGACTTCGATTATTTTCTATACAATTGTTTACGTATGATTTGCATTTTTTGCGAATGTGTAGCGGACAAAATCGATAATCGTGATAATCGTTTTTGAACCTGGAATCGGTGGATTATAGTGTTTCCCGATTTCAATATTTTTTTTTTAATATGAGACACATTAATGGTCAGCTTATTGCCAAAAGCAATTGCCCTCAAGGATGCCTTTCAGTACAAAGTATGAACAAAATTTTACTATTAATAGCTGTTCAGAATTACCTAAGACCCTTAACTTAAAGCAATGACAATTATTTGAAATAAAAACTGTAAATGATATCAAGTTTATAAGTTATTTTGTTGCATTGGCGTATTGTAAAAAATTGACAAAAAGCCTTAAATACGTACTTTTTTAAACATACATTAGTAGCAATATTTTATATTATTTTAAACTTTCTATGTATTTAAGGTATTTGGGAAATTCAAAACAATATTTAGGTACCATAAAAGCATTTTGATAACTATGCGCTAATGTTTTTTGGCAATATGTTAAGCGTTCTATTTCGAAAAAAATTAAATCGGGTGAAAATTTTGAACACTCTTAAGTGGGACAGATATTAAAACTAACTGTTCGAAGACACTGGTTACTGTATAATCATGTAACCGTGCATTGGTGTCTATTGTACATTATAATTTATAAATTTAACATCAAATTGGTATATTGAATTACTGCATGATGTTACACTGTCAGTACGCGGTGTTCAAGTTTGCGCTTTGTGTAAAAATGATAAGTTTTTGTAGAGTTGTTTAAAACTTACTAGGTTTTGGAACTTCAGCTCATAATTATCCTGGTTATCCTGATTATCCAAACTCAGAAATTCATAATTTTCAATATACGCGTTTCACACTCAATAACTGATCCTAGTGTGCTTTTTTGTAGAATCTTGATCTGAACACAGAAATTGGTAGTTAATTAAGTCAATTAGTCTGTGAAATGAAAAGCTGGGCAAAGTTAATCAGAAAGTTAACTTCGTTAATCATTAATCCGTTAACGAAAAAGTTAACTTCGTTGACCGATATTCCGTTAATTTGTTACAAATGTAACGGAAGTTAACGTTAATAGTTAATCGTTAACTTTTTATAAAAAAATATAGGTTATGTTGAGTGCCGATCTCCCAGTGAGTATGCAACTCAAATAACTGCGGACTTTTCATGCGGTTGCATATGTCAAAATTGCCTTAGAAACTTTTCAAACTAGGTACAGTAGTAACTAAAAGAACTATATTGCGAGATACAAAGACGAAAAGATCAACTAAGCTACTTTTATATCTATGCAGTTCAAACCTGCACTTTCAACAATGTAGTTTTGAAAAATCGCATGCAATTTTATGACAATTTGTATACCATTTCCATCTGTGCGTGGCTTGAACATCTGTGATTTTCATTTTTTTGGCAACAATAGTTGCTTTGGGTTGGTAGGAAACATAAGGCTTTGCTATTAAATTATTGATTACGCTGTTCTTCCACACACAGTTTTTAAATCACAGCAAACAATAACAAATAACGAAATGCGAATAGGTTCTTTCGCGTCTATACACAGTGGTGTCACCAAATTTTCGTTTTAGACAAAAATTCCTAGATTGTTGCTATAAACGCACGCACTTATGTATTTAGAACTGATCGAACTGATCCTAATTCCATGTAACTGGTAATTTTAAAATCTTTCATGGAGTAAAACAAAAAATCACTTTGGACTTCACGAATTTAATTGCGCATTTGAATTGCACAGAATGAAGTAAAGGGGGCTTAAGGGGGTTGGATTGGAGTTGAAACAACTAAAAACAAAACAACACGCGCGCATGCTTTATATACGGACGCCACGTCACACACAGTAGTACGTCACACATGTAACCAAAACCAAGTCCGAACTTGCACAGAATGCCTATACAACCATTATTTCCGATATTTCGGATTTAACGGACTTGAATTAACGGATGATGAATGTAGCGGGTTAGTCAGTCCGTTAAAGGTTTTGAAAGTTAACTTAAAAGTTAATTCGTTAACGAAAAATTTAACTTCGTTAATTAACGATTAACGGATTAACGCTTTTGTGCCCAGCTTTGGTGAAATGTTCTATATAAACTCTCTCTATATAATTATCACATAGAAATATATTCTAGTCAGAACAAAAATGAGTTTTCTTTTTCTTTAATACAAATTTCCGTCATGTTTTGTTTTCAATTGTTTTTTTATATTATAATAAATTCGGTAATTATTTTTCTGGTCACATACATTTGGAGAGGGTGGGCCTTTAAAAAGAAAACAATTTGCAAAAATTAAGGAACCTTGAAAGATATCTCGTAACACTACAAAGAGTAAAGGTGCTCTTACACGTAGCCACTTTTGTTGCGCGAGATTCTATTGCGACACTATGAAATGGCATGTTGTGTTCACACGTGAGATAAAATCAGTCAAAAGTTGCGCCACTTTCGACTAGCGCCAGCGCCAAGTGGCAGCCACACATTTTAAAGTTGCGATGCTATTCACACAGTACACGCCACTTTTCATTGCTGCAACTTGTAAAAGTGGCACGTCGAATGTCTAGAATTGGTCAAGGAACGACTGCGCACCCTCGTACTTGTAGTGGTTGTGTTTATATTCTGCCTCATTATGTTTTAAGCGGCGATAGTGATACTGTGTTGTTGTTTATTCCATAAAAAATGGATTCAGATTCTGATGCCGATGAGAGGACTAGAGCAACTGCGTGTTATGAGCTAATGTTAATGAGCTATTCAAGGCCGCTTTTGTAGGAAAAGGCTCTTATTGAAATTTTAACTTTGCCGCGTATTATTGCATATTTTGTCGAACCTACAGGAGAAAGTCCCCAAGAATGATAGGAGGATCTAAATGTAGAGAAATTTCATTTTAAGTTTAACCTAACATTCCCATCAATGTCAATCTTTACGATCGTAAAAAAATTATTCGACCAAAAAGTCTCGTCTTGGGTTGGGTTGGGAATTACTTTAACAAGTAGAAAGAAAATTTTGCTAAATGTGCATTATGCGGAAAATATAAAATCAGTTGTTTATTTACGAGGACTTTAGTTGGAATATTTATTGTAATATTTATTTACCTGTTTTTTTTAGAATGATATATTTATTCGAAATTCTTTTTAGAGAAGAAGGATTTATTTTAACTTGTTTCTGTTGTTAACATTGTATGTTGAAATAATAAATATTTATTTATGTTCTTTTCTGTTTAGAGAATTAGTATTTATCGGTTAGCATCCTTTATTTACAAAATTACAATTTAATAAGTTTTTTACTAAAGGGTGTTGAAGTTCGATAGTTATCGATAGTTTTAACAATAACTATCGGACACGCCAACTATCGATGTTTAACCAACACTACCGTATATACATCTATAAATGTTGCGCCACTAAAGTGGAAGTGGACCAACACGTCGGTCCATTTCTGTGTGGCGCTAGTACCGTGTTTGTACCTGTTTACACGCAGCAACATTTCAGCTGTACGCAACTTTAAAAAATTGCGCGCTGTACTGAAAGTGTCGCAATATTTATAGTTGCAGCGTTGTTCACACATTGCAATACAAGAATTGCGCCATTTTTTAACTTGCGCAATACGAAAAGTGGCGTCGTGTAAGAGCACCTTAAGGGGTACCATTTTGAAGTGTGGAAACAATGTGGATTTTACCTAATATGATTGAAAATGTTCTACTTATGCAATTTTTAATATTTGAATTTTAAATATTTTTCTAGGTATTACGACTGTTTTGACAATGACCACCATCAGTACAGGAGTGAGAAGCTCTTTGCCAAGGATCAGCTACGTAAAAGCCATCGACATATACTTAGTAATGTGCTTCGTTTTTGTCTTCGCTGCACTTCTCGAGTACGCTGCTGTCAATTATACATACTGGGGTGCCAGAGCAAAAAAGAAAACGAAGAAAACTAAGGAGGACGACAGAAAGATAGGTAAAAATAGACCAAAAACAAATATAAAAATCATAACTAAGATTTATTTTACTTTCTAGGGACCAAACCTAGTGAGCAGACCTATCAAAACGAGGATATTATAGAATTACAGGACGTACGTCTGAGTCCAATAGCGTCTATCAGAAATAGGCACATCTCAAAAAGTGCCGACCTAGATCAGTCTAAATTTCCACCGAGTTTTCGAATTACTAGATCGCCTGGTTATGGGATTAATAGAACTCCTGGCTTGCGATTTAGAGGACCTAGAAGTAGGTACCGTAATATAAAGAAAAATTTGATTTAACCTTGGTTTAATCTTGATTTAATATTGCCTTAACCTTGGTGTAACCTATGTTTAACCTTAGTTTAACCTTGGTTTAATCTTGATGTAAACTTGGTGTAACTTTATAATATTCATAATATTTTTTTCTCTTTTTAGGTAACCACATGCATAAACCTAAAGTACTTCACGCGATCAAGAAGGGCGCTTCTGCGCTGAAAGCATCTATGCCTAAGATTAAAGACGTTAACATAATTGACAAGTATTCGAGAATTATTTTCCCTGTATCGTTTATGTTGTTTAATGCAGGATATTGGTTATTCTATTTCTTTGAGTAGAGTATTCGAAGGTGAAATATTAAAAAGGTAAAACAGGAATTTTACGTCCGAGTTTGATTTAATACTTTCATTTTTAAATGACAAATATTTAGTCGTATTTATTTTTTATTCGAGAGAACTGTAGCTTTAATTTTTGCATGATAGTTTTATTAAATATGAAAACATATCAATAATTTTGATTTTTAAATAATCCTGTTAATAAAAGATATCGAATTAGATAAATAAATACGTATATGTGAGATTAAAAAGAATTTAAAGCAATATTTTAATTAATTTAATAAATAATAAAAATAAGCTTGTTAAAAATGTATGTATAAATAAATAAAAACGTTTATTGTGTGTTTACAAGCGGGACCTATTGTTGACAATTGATCGTGAATTTTATGCTAAATATTTAGCCATTTAGACATTATAAAAAAATGTATTGGTGTCTATACAAGTGAATCAAAAGTAATATACTAACTCCTTATTTCTTAAAATAAATCCAATTTTTACTTTTGATACACCCTGTATGATATTAAAGCTTATAATATCTAGGAGACTTAATTAAAAATTTACTAAAAAATAAATCAATGTTTGTAAAGTGTGTTACAGTTCCTTATTGAAAAAGTACTATTTTCACTTTTGCGTTCACTCATATTATTTTGGTAAATGTGTTTTCGATTTTTCAGATATTACTTAAAAATAAAAATATTATCCTATTTGACATGCTGTTTATTTTATTACAGTTGTACATACATAATTGTGTATGACCTACAGTTTAGCTTGAATACGAATATGAATACAAAGGGTATTAATAATTCGCAGAGCGCCAGAATAATATTTATACTACACTACTTAAGAACATTTCTATGGCATACGCATCTGAACAATTTATATGAACACACATCATCATGAAGTTCACAACTCAGCGAAATCTATTTATAGCAACGAGCTCTCTGTCATACATTTCTATTAGCTGTGAGGAATCATCTTCAATAGTTTGTGTTTCTACGACACCAAGTAATTATTTACAACTTTTCTGGTAGTAGGAAAAAAATACTAACAATGTTATATTTAACAATAATATTTTGTCTATAGTATGAGCTTAAAATAAAGTGTGGGCCAATTTAATGTTTACAGTTGATAATTTTGAAAAGTACGTCTAATGAAAGAATTATTCAAACTTTTCTTGTGTTAAAAGGTCACAACGGCGTGTCATGTTTCGTTATAGGTGGCACTAGTGTCGTGAAAACGAAGTCAACTTATTTTATTTATTTGGAATTTCTGTATATTTTTTAATTCTCTGCAAAATATTGATGCATAAAGTTCTAAGGTCGTCCTAATCCATACAGTTTTTGAGGAAGAAGTTAAGAATCAAATTATATCTCAACTATTAGACATTTTGTTCGAAGTGATTTGTGATGAAAATATACTAGGTATTATTATTGTCTACAACAGTATAAAAGAGTATGTCTTGAAATGGATAGAACAATCCATTTTAAATAGAATCTATTCATAAACAAATTCAACAAAATTCGTTTACTTGAGAAACTATTTGGTACTTAAGATGCTGGTTTTGACACAAATAAAGTGATACCTTAAAAACTGTAAGAAGTGGTTGCCCTACCCCTTATTTATGCTCTAAAATGGTGCAAAGAATTCAAAAATAATGTTGATATATGTTCACGCTACTAATGTCACCTTGTGGCCTCCTTCACACAAGAAAAAGCTTGCAGGAGGCGTATTTTTCATGATAGTCATATAATCATATATAGTGTGTAGATGTTTTTCTTTAAAATGTAAATATTGTGGCAGAAACATGTTGGTAACCAACTTAAGATGATACTAATAATAATAATAATTATGATACAGCAGTACTCAAAACAAGCAAGGGGTTATCCAAAGCTTTTGATAGTGTTGATCATGAACTTCTCCTAACAAAAATTGATGCAATGGGCTTTCGAGGCAGCAACGTCTTTGCTAAAATCCTATCTCTCCAATCGACAACAGAGAATTATTTTGAGGTGGGCTGAGTCGGTAGAGTCGGAAGTTTTTTTGAGTGGCTGACAATAAGAATGAGAGTTCCACAAGGAAGCATCTTGGGACCACTATTTTACATCTTGTACGCCAATAGTCTTCCCTTGATAATTCGCGCTCACATTGGAATGTATGCTGACGAGTAAGTGGTAGTAAGTAGGTTCTGACCATGGCAAGGTCATCAAAGACATTTCTGATGCTTACTTGAAAAATATTTAATAAATATTTAAATACATATTTAAACTAAATGTGGAGCAAACCAAGATGATTAAGTTTACCGTTATAAGAACAGAACATTTTAGCCTTGGCTGCAGGGAGCAACTATTACATCGAATGAGAATTAAAACTTTCTTGGTCTTGAATTGGAGTTTGGTCTATCCTGGAAGGAACATTTATTCACAAACTTGCCAAGAGATTGAGCTACTTTACCTACATTATTTGAATAATCTCTGCCAATGTTACTGAATATGCGGCACTATCATCATATTGTCCTAGTATACTCCAAAATAAAGTATTGAATTATTTTCTGGGGAAGTTCTGGGAGAATTTTCAAGTTACAAAAGTCCTAAGTACTAAGAAGTATATACTACCTCAACCACAGAGACTCATGTAAATATGTCTTTAGAACCAAAGGTGTACTTACATTTCCATCCATCTACGTCAAAGAATGCTGTTGCTTTGTGAAGAAAAACTACACAGAACTTTTTCAAATTTATCAGACAACACACCCATATACAACAAGAACAAATACAAAATCGTATCTGAAGATCCCGTAATCGACCTTGGAAAAAATACTTAAAAGCTTCGTTGCACAACTATTGGAGTTGTATTATCACCTAACTCAACTTCCATTACGAAGTTTTAAGAAAATAATTATACAGCGCCTTTCCGAGAAGGTGTTATATTCTGTCAATTAGTTCAATAGCAGTTCACTGACTAATTAATTTATTATATTAATATTAAGAAGTTGGTATTTTATTTTGACCAAATCTATGCTTTTGTGGGCTGTTTGATTTAATACAGATTATTATTATTATTGTTATTATATTTGGGAATTTTGGGCTTCTCGCTGAAAATGAACCGATAAATACATTACATAAAATGATAAAATAGATAGATAAAAAAGACAATATTAGATTAAATGGGAAAATATTTATAAAAATCAAACATTTAGGAGTATTTAACAAAGTAACTAAACAGTCGTCAAAAGTAATTTTGTTTCTTATTTGAATGTAGTATATCCTGTGCTTACAAAGCTGAATTTAGACAAGACTAGGCAAGAGTGATGACAGCTACAAGCAACAAAGGATCAGATTTAAGACAATTATTGACAAACGATATCATTTGCCAGAAAACCCATCACAAAAACAGGAGTTGTGTGCCTCATGTTCAGCTTGGTGTACCATAAACCAATTTCACCCTAAACCGAGTTCAGCTTGAACCAAGTTCATCTTAATCTAAGGCAGTGGTTCTTAACCTGTGGGTATTTACCCCCTTGGGGGTAAAATTGCAATCAGGGATGGGTAGCCGAGCTCTAGTTTTTTAGGTAAACTGACTCGTGTATTCGTCGGCCCTATATAATGGTTTAAATTCTAGAATTTTTGAACTGTTGTCAAGGGAAAAAGTTTTGAATAGAGTGCTTAAGCAGCGTGAAGAAACAACTTTTGTTTTTTGAAAATCCCAAAACAGAAAAGGAGAAGAATTTTCACACAAAAATAAAAAACAAAACATTTATCCATATGCTAGCCTATTTGGCTGATTTTTTCTATTAAATTATCAGTTTAAAAGTTTAATTGCAAGGAAATAGAGCAATATTTTGATAACGCAAGATATAGTTGCCGGTTTTCTACGAAAGCTAGAACTGTACGAATGAAAAGTTCACACAACGAAGAAAAAATGTTGCTTCACCAATGTCATCATTCAACTACTATATTTTTTCAAAGATTCATTGAATTGCTATTTCCCGGGCATAAATAATCAGTAATCACCCAGGAATAAGCTATTCCTGGGTGTTAAGGCAATTTTCTACAGACGTCTAAACGTTTAAAGACGAAGCTTAAGTTCAATTTCTGGAATTACGCGAAGGCACCTGATTAAATGTGGAATTACAAGATCATGATATAACTATATTTTGGACAAAAATGTGGACTTAATAGTCCATTTTACAGACAGGGCTTTAAGAATTTTTGTTCCATTTTGTACTAGTTATAAATGTGAAAGCGGGTTTATAACTTTAGTGTCTCTAGAAAATCTAGGAATCGGCTCAATGTAAAGCATGACTTTTGATGTGAATTTTCAGAATCTAAAGTAAACATTAAAAGTCTTGTTAAGAAAAAGCAACACCAACCTTCTCATTAATTATGTAAACTTTAGAGGAACTATGTTAAATATATAAGACGTTATTATCGTACTGCATAGTATTTTTTATGAAGGGGTAAAACCCTAATCTCAAGAAGGTCATATGGGTAAAAGTACTGAATAGGTTAAGAACCACTGATCTAAGGGGTAGGTACGAGTTCTTACACAAAATAAATTAATAGACAACAATGAGGAAAATAATAATTTTGGCCATTTAATTTTGTTTTGGCATTCAAATTTAGGTGTGTTGTCAGGTAAAATATTTTCTAAAGTAGTAGTAATTTTGTTATATTCTGTTGTAAACAACTTTTAGACTTATTTGCAATAGTTAAAATTGTTCAAATTTCCTGATTAACTAAATGTAACTTTCCTACATTAGTCGGGAGAATTTTTGAAATTTAACGCCGAAAATAGACATGGACGCCACGGGAAACAGGCGCCGGCGCCTAGGCAGACGCCAACTTCCTGATCAAAGACGCTGCTGCCTCGACGAGAGAATATAGCACCACGTCGATTTTGCGCAGTCTTAACACATCGAGAAACATTCTGCGTATCGAATTGGGTGGGAGACATCTACAGTGCCACAGCTTCACCGGTATATTAGCCAAAATAAGCGGACAGTTTTAAGACGCTAGTGTCCCATCTTGCAACCGAACGCCGTCTGTTTCTATAAAGGCGCCGCGACGCCCAGTGCGAACGAACTAATGTGAAAAAAGTTCGTGACATATTTCGTGTGGTATACACCCAATAATTGAAGAGAGGGTATTGAAGAAGTCGGTCAGGAGTTATGATGAGTTATAAGAGAAGATATTTTGACCATTGGCTTTAGAAGGCCTAGGTTTTTTTTTCTCTGGAGGACGTCGTCTTTACCATGAGAAAATTATTCGGCATCTTTTTTAAGAAGGCAACAGCCTTGCAGAAGTTCATCCTTTTAGTCTACATTTTCTCTTTTCCACGTAAGTCTATACATGTAGTATAATTTTCATAAACTGCCATTCCATAAAAGACATGTAAACATATTTCTATATTGTTTTTTTTCAATTTTAAGTATATTTTAGGTTTCAAGACATAATTATCTTTTTAAACATATAGTTTTTACTCCCCAAAATATATATATATACCTATAGATATACATATATACCGCCTACAAACTGAAAATATCGATCGCATGTAATGCCCTTGTTGCTTTGCCCTGCGCTCTGGTGTCTTGAATGGATCCATTCATTCCTTTTTGGTTTTACTATGGCTCATACTACACCCTAAAATGTGGGTCTAAATCTTTTATGTTTCGCCCCAATATCTGCATTTTTGTGAAAGATATGCTGTTTCAAATAAAAAAAGAACTGCAGTATATCACAGTGTATTAATACTATTTTGTATAGAGCTAAATCTGGTTAAATAGGTTTTAAATGACTTCTTCTGTCACCAAATTTTACGGACTGACCAGCTTGAACTAACACAGAACTAGCACGTGTCTGGTGTAACAATTGTTCTTTTGTCTACTGCAGGTAGTTTTAAAATTTGGGATCGACAGTATTAAGCACGTTTCGACGAAGTCCAATTGTCTAACATGTTTCGTTGGGCGTGTAAATTGTTACATTGTATCACCCTGTATAGTTCATTAAACCACATCCATCTAATAATAAATCTTTCCTATTTCGTTTAGTTAGTTTAGATTATCCATAAATAGAGGATGCAAACTGACACTTGTCACGACAATTAAGCCCTTCTGGCATGTCTCCAAATAACTCGTTACACTGTTATTCAAATTAAAACTGCAGTGTATGCAGAACCTCGAAGGAATGATTAATATTTAGTTGCATATATTTACAGAAATACTACTAATATAATTTAGAGTATGCAAATTTACTAAAATGAATAAACATAATACCAGGTTTTTTTTAACTAAAAATGTACTACTAATTGATTTGAATTAATTTTGACAGACAGTAGAAACCTCTAAATATTAATGAAACATTATGAAATAAAACACGTTACTTGTGATTCAGATCAGAGAGCATTTTGAATAAGTGCTGCTTGAAAAAACAATTGTTTTGACGAAATAAGAACCAGCCTAATCTACAGTGTGTGGTACTCAAGAGTGTAACACCGTTATATCTTTTGTCAGTTTCCGATTTATCTTTTTTAATGGTCAACGCCTAATGACTTATGATTTATATGACTTATGCCTGATGACTAATCATTAAACAGTAATGATTGTCCCAAATTGAGACTTGTATTGACTTTGCCTATGACTATTTGCCTATATTGACGTTGCTAAGACTAGGCGCCTACTAGACATTTCTTACCACCGTGCAGTTCTTTACATAATCGCGGATAAAAATTCCCTGTAGTGAAAAGGAGAAAAAGTGGCGCCCGGGCTAAGAGCGATAGAAACTTTTCCAAGTTGAAAATAATTTACAAATTAGCTAAATGGACCAGGAAAAATAGAATAGTTTGGGAAATTATTTCAGCTGAAAAGGCGATTGCACAGTTAATTAAAATTGAAAAGATAAAAAATAAGTATATAGTATATACCATCTCCACGGATTGAGGTACACAGAAAAAAAACAAATTTTTATTGTGATTTTTTAAAAATGCCAAACTGCCAGCTTGTCTTGTAAAGGTTATATCCTAATACAGCTCTTTAAAAATGAAACTTCTAGTTTTTATGTGAAATTTAGGCAAGCTACTATATATTGATTACCTACATCATGTGTAATAGCAGTTAGCTTATAAATAAGCCACTACTTGTGTCAAAGACATTAATAACAATAATGGGAATTAGAATCATAATACTACCTGACAATGTCATGCAAACATTTTCCTAATGTATTGTGACTTAGTATTTTTTTTTTATTTTAGAAAACTATGAAAATCTCTGAAGTTCCTTAGAACTTCAAACATTTTACTTAAAGAGGTTACTTATAACCTTTTTGTTAAAATTTTGATGGTAGTTTTTCTAGCATAGCATTTTTAAAAGGCAAAACTCCAAAGTTAAAGCCATGCCATGAAATAAAAACTCTTTTTGTCAAAATGTCGATGGTGGTTTTTCTTGCACAGCCTTGCTTTTTAAACAGAAAAACTCAGAAGTTAAAGTTTTTAAAGTGTTTTTAACATCACATGTTAATTTTAAAAAAATATGTTGTTGCTTTGTAGCATTTCAATTCTAATTGCAGATAATAATATTTCAGCTAACTATTATATTCTAGAGCCAATAGATATAAAGGAAAATATTGTAATCGTGCCAGAAATGCGACATATTTTTTGTCGTAAACAGATATGTAGTTCGAATCATTAGAATATTGTCAAAACGTCAGCAAGGATTTGATTGCTTCCGACTCCATTAAACTACAGTAGACTCTCCTACAACGCGGTTTAATATTACGTGTTTTATGAAAACGCGTTATAGGAATTTTAGGATCGCAAATTTTGACGCACGCGCGTTGTACGAGAGTCGCGTTATATGAAGATGTAGTCGCAAAATTTTGAACGCGTAGTATTTCGCGTTGTAGGAACCGCGTTATAGGAGGGTCTACTGTAATTCAATCTTTGGAGCGTAAAAAGGAAGATTTGTCTTATGCTGAGTAAATAATAGTATATTATTTGACGAGCCCATTACGTAGGTTAATTCACATGTCTCCTCCAGAAATCTATTGAAAAAGTCTAACTACACTACTCCTCTTGTATTTGCTGTTCCAGTGATACAATGCGATTCAATAGAAACAACAACACCGCTCACACCTCCACCACATCGTGGAGCGGCAAGACAGATGTACGGTTCAGGATCCCTGAGACCACCAGGTGCCAAACCATACGGTCCTAAATTCTCAAAACCAAATCCGACATTAGAGACCCAGCAAAATGGTTACAGACGCCTGGAACCATTACCGCACTTTCCAGTACCAATATCCCTAGACGACCTGGCAGCTGGTTTTCCAATGTTACCATTTCCCATGCAAGCCCCGTTTAGGAATCGCGGTGGAATGTATGGTGGTCGGCCAGAATACTACGGAGTACGCAGGGCGCGGCCACCAAACGGAAAATTGAATGGCATGGAGAGTAGTATGGTTAAAGGAAGAGGCTTCTCGCATGATCAAAGGCACACGATGGCCAAGCCACAGCTGAACGTCAGACTGGAGCAATATGAGTTGAGCAATCCGGAGTTTGAGCATATTTGTGGAGGCGATTGTAAACGAGGGGAGTTTTTATGCATTTCGAGCTGTATATGCATCAATGACGTGCATAGATGTGATGGTGAAACTGACTGTGATAAAGGAGAGGATGAACTGGAATGTCCCGAGTTGGAAATTGCGAAACATATGAAGTGTGAGGATATGGAAAGCGGGAAGTATACAAGGTGTCCAAAGACGGGAAGGTGTATCATGAAGGATTGGCTGTGTGATGGAGATGATGACTGTGGTGATTATACTGACGAAACGCATTGTGGTAAGTAAAAAAAAAACATAAAAGTTTTGAGATGTGCATTTTTTGCGACCGGAGATTTAGTAACTGTTTCGGAAGTTCAGTTCTTTGGATTTCTGTCAAGCAGATCAACTTCACAAGGGCTGGGTCAATTTTAAAGAGCTATGTCTTAAACCGTCACCCATAAATTAGCTAGTGTTCCGGGATTAATGCTATTGGCTTAATCACCATGAGAGCATATTAAATCAACCAGTATATTGTGTCAAAAATTACTTCTTTTCTCTAATTAAGTTCATGATTAAAGCAAGCACGGTTGAATTTTAAATTTATCCCGGAACAATGCCCTATGCTTACACATTCCAACAGTACCTTACTTTCACACATCAGTGCAATAGTTTCGACTCCGATCTGCTTTTTATGAGCCCGTGTTTTGCATGTAACTGGTATATGGATTAACGCCCCTCTTAAGAAAGGAACGTTGTGACTAAAATGTGGTCACAGGTCTGCAAAACCTAAATCTGGATATTAGTTAATAGTTAATATTAGTGATTGTAGCTGATGCTCTCCATACATCGCTGCAACTATCGACAAAAAGCATATCCTCAAATTTAGATGATCAAAACTGAAACATGCTTCAAAATATCATTTCTGACAAATCAACCTACAGCTGAATATAAAAAAAAACGTCTAAATCACAAAATTGATAACCCGGTGGCATATGGATTTTGTGAATTGAAAGTAAATAGGGTTTCAATAGATTCCTTTGTGATGAATGCGAATCCGTGTTCGTTTTCTGCGTTTGTATTTTATTTATACCTCGCTATACGGTCCAGATACGTTCCTGAAGACTTCGTATAAACTTCGCTGTAAAGCGAAAAGCCATATAACGAAGCATAAGTTCGATATTTCTACGATAATATTTTATGATTTATGATATCTTTATTTGTGATGACAACCGAATCTAAAATATTTAAGATCCCACACAGCTAGTTCTAGTTAGAAATAATAAAACTCTTCATTACTTTGGTTTGTTTGTAGATTCATTTACCATTTGTATTTGTATCAGTTATGCATTTTTTATGTTTCTTCTGTTACAGACTAAAGAAACATTAAAACGAAAAGCTTGTTTATTTCTTATTTAAAATGAGAAAACGATTTTAATCAGTAACTGTCAGAAAATAACTGATACTTGTTTCTCAAAATCTCAAATTATAATAATAAAAAATTGACGGTTCTAAACCCCTGGTCGCAGAATCACTGTACCCCGAGTGTTACACGACCAGGATAAAACCCAAATCTTTTTGACAATAGGTGCCAAGGTGAACTGCACAATTGATCAATTTGAATGTTCCAATGGCCTCTGCATCCCTAAGAATTGGTTTTGCGACAACGACAACGACTGTAAGGACTATTCTGACGAAACGAATTGCACACGTTCTGGGTAAGTGATTAATACTACAAATCAAAACTTGTTGGCATCCAGCACTTGGTCACAATATCCTCCTCGACTGCGCCACTTACATCCTACTCGACTGCGCCAATTATAAACTTAAAAACACGGAATGTCACCACCCGTCCACCCTACCGCCCACATAATCTACCGATATAGTCCTATATATTTAGGATTGACAATTTCCGTGGGCGTGCTTGCGAGGAGGGGGTGGGGGCAAACTTCGTCCCAATAAAGCGACTCATGTATCCTCTCCTTTGATTCTCCATCACCCCATGGTTCCTTCAACCCCCTACCCCAAGCCCGACGACTTCCAAGAACAGGTGAATCGCGGGACGGCGGATGCTGATACATCCGTAACTATGGCAACTATGAACACCCCCGCCAAATATCGATCGTCCTGCTGCTGCTGCTGCACGCTTCCTTCTTCACCCCCCAACCACCCTCGCGTTCTCGCAACGCCAACGCTCGCTGCGCTGGGCCAAACACACCCCGATATGGTAAAAGTCAGATTCTCTCATTGTTCTATCGTAACATTGTTGATGTTGTGGCAGTTTTCTGAGATGTCCTCATTTTGCTAGGGGTGGGTGGGATTATTTTGAAGTACTGATAATTTGTAAGGATTTAGGGCGTAGAGGAGTTGTTTTATGGGGGTTTATATTTTAAAGAGTAGGTCAATTTAAGGTTTGATGTTCTTCCTCTTGGAACCTTCGAAACCCGGGGATAAACTTAAAAATTGGTTTTGGATGCAAAAATTAATATGTAAAAAATAATGAAGTATATTATTAAATACATTAATATTATGATCTTGACATCAATGACAATAATGAGTTCTCTTTGTTGGTATGTAATATAATAGCAACAAACTTTGGTCTGATAGGTTTGAGGGAAAGGACTGTAATTACCTGTAGATTTAACATATAGGTTACACTTTAGTTACACTTTACACCATTAGATTCGTCCCAGAAATCTCATTCCAACAATATCAATACCAAACACTATAATCATCACGGGAATAGTAAAGGAACAAAATTGAAAAAATAATTCATGTGTTATTTAAAGAAATAATAGTTCAAATACATTTCTTTATTAGCGACAACCAATAAAAGACCTTAGAACTTATAGATCTATTATTATTAAATGGTCTGAGAACAATAATATTACGTTGGGTAGCCAATTGCAGATTGTTCTTTTAAGTATTTATCAATTTAACGTTATATCTAAAATAAAAAGTAAAATGCTAAGAAAAACAATGCGAAGTAATCGTTAACAGAAAATGTATTGTTTTTTAACCAAATGACATTTTTCAAAAAGTTAATTGATTTTAGAGTTCTTAGAACACTATAAGAACACACATCAATATTAATTACCCCACATCAGAATATGTATAATAATTTCTATTAATTACAACCACACAAAAAGTAACTAGCTTGCATAACCTATTTAAAAAAAATCTTATGGGTATTTATAGCGGAAGTGGAATGCGTTGTTTTTCAGTTAGTTTCAAGAGCACATCTTGCAATGTAACCACAATATTCGTCTTGTTTTCTGCATTCCAATTAGGTCGTTAGCAGCTGCTTCTAATTATAATTTAAGAAGAGCTCTACTACGACTTATTCACACGCATTTCGCTTCCATTAGACCAGCAACAATTTACACATGCCCATAAACAGTACGTGCCACTACATAGTAACATGTAAACAGATTGTTCCCCATTGAGATCTCTATCTACGTTAATTGATTTTACTCAAAGATTGGACACAGGATAATCACACAACCATTTGTTGTAGATGTACTGAAGATGAGTTTACATGCACAGACACTTCCTGCATATCCTTGAGTTGGAAGTGTGACAAAGAAAGAGATTGCTCAGATGGTTCTGATGAAGCTGGATGTGGTATGTTTCTCTTTCATAATGCTCATATCTCTCCAATTATGAGAATTAATTAATATCAAATTTGCTAATCCCTTTTATAGATATAGAACCCTTCTCGTGTAATTCTGGCGAGTTTCATTGTGGTACGAACAAGTGCATCAAATATGGATTTAAATGCGATGGAGACAACGACTGCGGAGACTGGAGTGACGAAGATGAATGTCCCAAGTCAACAGAATCTTGTCTTGTAGGAGAGTTTAAGTACGTAGTTTAAGTGTCAGAATATCCATTCTATATTTAAAAAATCTTCTAAATTGCAGATGCAATAGTGGCAAATGCATCCCTGATAAATGGAAATGCGATATTCAGCAAGACTGTGAAGACAACGAAGACGAAAACGACTGCGATGAAACCCACATCAGGGAATGTTCTGACGATGAGTTTGCTTGTGGTGACGGAGCCTGCATTTTGGTAAGTTGCGCCAGAAACCCTTGGGCTTTAGAAGGCATAAATGGGGACACTCTTCATTAGTTTTATGTCAACTACATTTGAGAATCTAAATCTAATTTTTAATCCTTTGGGAAAGCCACAACAATTTTGCATTTCTTTCTTCATACTCATCCTTTTTTGCAGAAAACTTGGGTGTGCGATGGAGTTTCTGATTGCAATTCTGGCGAAGATGAATCAAAATGCGAAATTATATGCGACGAGTCGAAATTTGCTTGCCCTGGTATAGGTCTAAACGACACCTCCACAGAGTTCTGCATTAATAAGAAACACGTCTGTGATGGCCAAAAAGATTGCCCAAAAGGAGACGATGAGAAGAATTGTCCAACGAAGAAAGACTGCGAGAAAGAGTCGAAGTGTGCACAAGAATGCATAGTGACCCATGATGGTAAAGACGCTTGCACTTGCAAACCGGGATATTACCTAGCGAGCGATGGGATAAAGTAAGTCCAAATGGTCAAAATCATGTCCAAGTTATGAACAATTATTTTCCAGCTGTGAAGACATCAACGAATGCTTATACCAGACAGACCCAGTGTGTTCCCAAACTTGCAACAACACCATTGGGAGTTTTACCTGTGGGTGTATGACTGGATACATCCTAAGACCTGATCTTAGGTCCTGTAAGGCTTTGGGTGCACCTCCAACTTTGCTCTTTGCGAATCGCGTTGATATCAGACAGGTGATTAGGTGAAATGTCTTAGAAAATAGTGTATGTCTTAAATGGTAGATTCCTTTGCAGGTTTCCTTGAGCAATCAGAAATATACAGCTCTCCTGAAAGGCCTTCACAATGCCATCGCGTTGGACTACCATTATGAGAAAAAGATGATTTTCTGGTCGGATGTATCGATAGATGTCATCAAGTGTGCTTATGTCAATGGCACGGGACTTAAAGGTACTTGCGCAATTTATTTAAATTTTTAAAATCTCTAAATCAATCTTTCAGATATCATCAAATGGGGTCTAGAGTCACCAGGTGGGGTGGCATTAGACTGGATCCACGATTTGCTCTTCTGGACAGACTCTGGTACCAGAAGAATAGAAGTTGCAACTTTGGATGGCAAGGAACGAGCTATCATAGCAGCTAACGACTTAGATAAACCAAGAGCTATAGCTGTCGATCCAGGAAAAGCCTTCATCTTTTGGACCGACTGGGGACCTAATCCAAAAATCGAACGGTCAGACATGGACGGCACAAACCGAAGAAGTATCATAACAGAATCAGTTTTCTGGCCAAATGGCTTAACTTTAGATTATACAACAGATAGAATCTATTGGGCGGACGCCAAGCATAATGTCATCGAAACGGCGTTGTATGATGGAACTGATAGGAGAAAGGTTATCAGCAAAGGTCTACCACATCCTTTTGCTTTGACAATTTTCGAAGACGCTATCTATTGGACTGATTGGCATACCAAGTCGATTTCAACAGCTAATAAAGCTACTGGTGCTGGATTTCGGACAATCCATGCAAATCTACATTTTCCCATGGATATCCATAGCTACCATAGTCAGAGGCAACCTAAGAGTGAGAATCGGTGCGGTAAAAATAATGGAGGCTGTGCTCATATGTGTCTACCAAATAGTCGATCCTTCACGTGCGTTTGCCCCATGGGGCAAAAGTTGGCTCAGGACAAGAAATCATGCCAACAACCGGATAAGTTGTTGATTTTCGCTAGAAAGAAAGACTTGAGGATAAAACATCTTGACGCCAACGCCGTCCATCAACACGAAATAGTCATCCCCATCGATGGAGTAAAATCAGCCGTCGCTCTCGCCTGGGATTCAAAATCAGATTCAATCTTTTGGACGGACGTCGAAAAAGACACGATAAACAAAGCCCATTGGAACGGTAGCAACCAAATAGTCTTGGTCCACTCGAACATAGTCTCCCCAGCAGGTTTGGCCTTCGACTGGATCACCAATAAGATCTATTGGACTGATGCTGGGACCGCGCATATCGAAGTTGCCAACGCCGATGGTACAATGAGGAGTTTGTTAATTTGGGATGGTGTAGATAAGCCGCGGGATATAGTGGTGGATCCAATTGGTGGTTACATGTACTGGTCTGATTGGGGCGAAAAACCAAAGATCGAGAGGGCTGCCATGGATGGAACGATGAGAAGTGAATTAGTAGGACTTAATTTAACTTGGCCCAATGGTTTAGCCATAGACCATGAGACCGGGAGGTTGTATTGGGCTGACGGTGGTACGAAATCAATAGAGTCCTGCAATTTGGATGGTACCGATAGAAAGATGGTTATTGGTAAGTAACTGTTTACCAAATTAGGAACAGGTCTCTAACTTTTTATTTAGGTCCTGAGTTGCCGCATCCATTTGGGTTGGATATATTCGAAAACACTATCTATTGGACGGATTGGCAGACGTATAATATAGAGAGTGCCAATAAGTTGACTGGTTCCAATAGAACAGTTTTGGGTTCAAATGTATCTGGTTTGATGGATGTGAGGATCTTCCACAGGAAGAGGAAGATTGTTAAGAGTGGTTGTGATAAACATAATGGAGGGTGTTCCCATTTATGCCTTCTAAAGCCCAAGGGTTTCTCATGCGCTTGCCCAGTTGGAATTAATCTAAAAGCTGATGGGAAAAGTTGTATGGCTGGTCCGAAGGAGTCTCTTATCTTAGCCCATAGATACGACATCCGGCAAATCTCTTTGGATGTACCATACGTCATAGATGTGGTCCTACCATTCCCCCAATTGAAGAACGTTGTTTCTGTAGACGTTGATGCAATGACTGGTGAACTCTATTGGGCTGATACTGCCGAATGCGTAATTGAAAAAGCGACTTTTGATGGAAAACTGATTCAAACTGTTGTCGCCAATGAACTAACAAGAGTAGATGCCATAGCTATAGACTCTTCTGGACGAAAGGTACAGCCTAATGCATGTATTGATCTAATCAATCTAATCTAATCAAATTAATTTAGATGTATTGGACTGATGGTGAGAGGGATAGTATAGAGGTAGCAGAGTTGGATGGAAGTAATCGAAGGGTATTAATTTGGTCGGATTTAGACACCCCAAGGGCCATGACCTTGCATTATGAACTAGGCATAATGTTCTGGTCTGACTGGGGCGCTCATGCGAAAATTGAGATGGCTGAAATGGATGGGACAAACAGGTAAGAAGTTTTGACGAAACAAATACTCAAAAAAGTTTTGTATCAAACCCAAAAGTATAAATTATTTCTTTCCTGCCACTTTCAGAAAAGCTATAGCCACTGAGAATTTAACATGGCCAAACGGTTTGGCAATAGACAAACCATTAAATCGGCTCTATTGGACTGATGGTAAACAAAAAACCATCGAGTCCAGCGACCTTCAAGGGCAAAACAGAAGAACTATCTTGATGGATGTGCCACATCCTTATGGATTGGTTGTGACTGGTAACTATATGTATTGGACTGATTGGAAGACACAATGCTTACATCGCTCTGATAAACTATCAGGAGGCAACGCTACAATCATGAGAAGTAATTTAGAAGGTCTTATGGATGTTCGATCAGTTAAAGTTGGGAAAGTCATGGAAAATGTTTGCGGGAAAAATAATGGTGGTTGCTCGCATTTATGTTTAAGGAATTCCAAAGGTTACACTTGTACTTGCCCAACTGGTATTGCTTTGGTGAATGGTAGTAATACGACGTGCAGCCATCAACCAGAAATGTACTTGTTGTTTGCTACAAAATCAGCTTTGGCTAGGATAAGTTTGGACACGCCAGAATTATGGGATGTAACTTTACCAATATATAACATAAGCCACGTCATCAACGTCGACTTCCATTGGGAGAAACAGACCATATACTTCACAGATTTTAAGAACCACGTCATCCAGAGCGTTAACATGAAGAATTTCTCTGATGTGAAACCAATAATCTATGAGAATTCGTCAGCACCTAATGGCTTAGCAGTTGATTGGTTAGCCAATAATATCTATTGGACAGACACCCACCACGCCACGGTGGAAGTTTGCAAACTCGATGGAACCTCCAGGAAAGTGATAGTCAGTGAAAATCTAATAGAACCTAGATCTTTGGCGGTCTTCCCAAGAGTTGGTTACTTATTTTGGACCGAGTGGGGAAAGGAACCAAAAATTGAGAGGTCTTACCTTGATGGATCGAATAGGAAAGATATCGTCAGTAAAGACTTGGGTTTTCCAAATGGTTTAGTGATCGATTATGTTGAGAAGAGGTTGTATTGGACTGACTCGAAATGGGATAGGATCGAGAGTTCTGATTTTCATGGAAGAAGCAGGATAAAACTCTTGTACACGAAGCATAAAGACCTGATTATACATCCTTTCGGTTTGACCTTGGTTGGTGACTTTATGTATTGGACTGATTGGTATCAAAAGACGCTGATGCGAGCTGATAAGAAGACAGGTGAACACTACGCCTTGGTGCGAGGAAACCTAGATGGCGCCATGGGTATAACAGTGGTGACGGCAGATCGTCAAAGTGGATGGAATCCTTGCGTCATCAATAACGGCGGATGTACAAATCTATGCCTCTTCAAACTGACAAATTACACATGCGGTTGTCCTGATGTCCTTGACAAAACATGTAAGACTGTTCCTGATGAGTGGGTCACCGAGAAGAATCCAAATGGCGACTATGACGATTTTGAAAATTTCGGCGAAATTCCGTATATTCCGAATGACTTTGATCCAGTCCCGCCAGGTGTTCAAGAGAACTCTATGACCGCGAGCTTCTATATCTTTACCCTTGCTCCAATGGTTGGTGTCGCCATTTTGGCTCTGGCCATGCTTCTTGTGGCCATATTTTATAGGAGGAGTAAGAAAAAGTACATGTACGCCACTGGACGAAGTGTCATGACTTTTTCTAACCCAAATTATTATACACCTGGAGGAGAACCAACTGGCCCTGCAGCTGTCTTGGCTGATAAACGCCCGTTCTTGTGGAAGAGGCTCAAATATGACAAGTCACAGGTAAGACTTATTAACCGTAATCTTAAACTACAAGAAAGAAATTATATTTAGAAATGCCCACTTTGAAAAATTTCTGTTTCATATGTATTTACTATGCAGTTATATAAATAAAGTCTATTTCCGCTTTTTTTATTATTAGGATCGTGTATATGAAGATAAAGGGGAAAGTACAAGTCCGGAAGTGGCGAGTTTAATACCGACTGTCCTGACACCTAGCGGTTCAAATTGTGAAGCTGTGACACCTGAATTGGGTCATTCACCGCTGGTGACGCCGTTGCATAGGGAATCGCAGACAACTTCAGCATAAGCTAATAAACAAATGAGTATAGAAAATCAGCGAATCAGCCAGTTTACATAAATCCAGTCGAAAAAATATAAGAATCAATATAGAATCACATAATTTAAATGAGAAGAAAAAACTATGACGTGTTATATTTATTGTAAATAGGTTGATTGTCAAATTAGATGCCTGACAATAAATCATTTATAATGCTACAAAATTTAAAATAACAACAGAAAAGAGACGATTCTAGGTATTTGTGCCAAAGGTTTTGTTTTTGTTGCTTTTTTGTTCCACGGTCTAAAAGAAATAAAGTAAACATCGATTTATTTTTCGTATACCTTACACTAGGGAAATTATTATAATTATATTTAAAGAGAAATACTAATAGATGTTACATATCCTATTTGAAAAGAGATAAATAAACATGAAGGATTCTTTGCCAAAAAGCCATCGACATAACAAAATATAAATATATATTTTATTAGTTCATATCAAGGATGTTCATTACTGTTTCTGTTAATATACAGGATGTTTCATAGACTCAATCGAGTCTAGGAAACCCCCTGTATAATTATTATATATAAACAATTTTTACTAAAAAGAAAACATTAAAAAAGTTACAGGAGATATAAGAAAATATTTAATGTGCGTAACAATACGTGCCGTCTAAATGTACGAATGTGCGAGAGATATTAGAGTTAATATTTTTTTATATGTAATATGTAAAGGTATGAGTGAATATTTTAAAGACTGATTGTTAGAATTCGTTTATTTGTTTCGTATGTTGTTACACATGGAGGAAATAATGGGAGAAGTTTAGAGTTTCTTTTTTTATTAAATAAATGGTATGATATATTGTATGAATGCTTTGTCTAAGTACAGCAGCATGTGTCAGATCATTAGGGCTCATTTGATCTACACATACGTGCTGTATTAATACGAAACAATTTGAAAAAAAGCCAAAAAAAATATAAAACGAGAACTGTCTCGATGAGAAAAAAAATCTCGATCCAAACAGTTCTCGAAAACAGTCGTTAGAATAAATTGCATACACACGTTTTCCAAAAAAAATTTGTGACTACTTTTTATTTTTTGTATAAAGAACCATCAGTATTATTATAAATATATTATATACAAGCTCAAACTCAATACTATCTTTAAGACGACTGAAATGTCCACAATAACAAAAAAAAATTGTTTACACCATCGCTAAAATGGCGAGAGAAAAAAAACCAACCACACGTTTTTCACGAATTTGTATATCGACTCATAATCTAAATATATTATAATATATTCTAACAGTATACAGAGAAAAGAAAAACAAATGTATAAGCTCATTTTTGTGTATATCATATACAATAAAGTGTGAGATGATTATTAAACAACAATAACGTCAACTATAGACAACTAAAAAAATGATAGGTGTTTGCTAGCGAAATAGAAATTTATGTTCGACAAGTGAAGAACAAAAAATGTGTAATTTATATACAGGTGTATCTTGTAACCTCCACAGGATACAACGATGATAATAATAATGTATTTTAAATGTTGATACTTTGTTTAATTTATTGACCTTTCCTTGTTTCAACTATCGTTATTGCCTCTTTAATAAACATTGAAATCGGAATGACATTCCGTACTTTTGCAGGACGCTTAATATCCTGGAATTTAGGAGATGAGCACATTAGCGCTTAAGAAGTTGTCGATCTGGACGCGACTTGAGTGTCTCCAACTGTATGTATTAAGGTGCGGTCTGGTTAGTGGTAATAACAGTGGTAGCAGACGAAATTGTCGTATTTCTCACCAGCCGTGATAGTGACACATATTAGTTTGCACGTACTTAAACATGAATCACTAGCAATTTTCTATCGAAAATACTATAATGGCGTCTTCTACCACTACCATTAGCACTAATCAGAACGCACGTTTTTACTCAATCCACGATATTCTCGGCGAGCCGCAAACCAATGTGAGCATAGGTAACTACTTATATCAATACTTTCGCAATTCTTAAATATATTTTGCATTGAAGATACACGTTGGGTAGATTCAATGTCAAAATAAGTACGCCACTGAATAAAATTTGGACGACTGCGCAGCAAGCCGACAAATGATGTCAGAGCCACTTTTTAGTTTGAAACAACACTACCCGCTTCTTAGCTTACACACGATTGAGCTGAAAACAGTGTGTAGTTTGCAAGGTAGTATAGTTTCAATGATTTAATAGTATTTTATTGGTTACAAGTTCAAAAAACAATATTGTTAACTTTATGCCAACATTCCTCCACACTGCCTAATCTCACTATGTGCCTACGGAAGGTATCAAATTATATGTTCAACTTCTTTGAAGATGCAGATGAGACTGATAACACAAACCTTTTCAAATTAAAAAAAAAAAAACAATTCAGAAATTCGGACATTTGTTGTAACTATCATATGAAAAATATACATAAAACACGTTTTATTTCATAAACCATTTATTTCATATACAATAATAATAAAGAATAAAAAAATATATTAAGCTTAACTTAGTTATATAATTACTATAACAAACAAATTATCTCATTTTGACGTAG
Organism: Aphodius sticticus; assembly: GCA_963966075.1. Lineage (NCBI taxonomy): Eukaryota > Metazoa > Arthropoda > Insecta > Coleoptera > Scarabaeidae > Aphodius > Aphodius sticticus. The sequence goes on from OZ014512.1 coordinate 26,547,320, forward strand.
TATTCAGCGTATAAACCTTTATGTTGCGCATTTATATAAGACCACAGACCTGACAACAAAAAACGCACCCCACAATTTTTAACAAAAATTTCATCCAACGATTTCACCAATTCATTAAAGTCCAAATTATTCCTATACTCGACCAGCGCATTCAAGAATGTTTTATATTCAGTAAAGTTCAAGGTGTCCTTAACCTAAAAATTTAAAACAAAAAATATATAATAACACAAATATACAAAAAAAATACCATAAGCATAAACTCGGCGCTTTTACTATCTTCTAACTCTTTCTCGGATTGCGCGTTATCTTGCTTGGTAACAAGTACGATCTTCTTTCGTTTGAATTTATTATTAAGTTCATTTGAACTTGCAAGTTCATTTGAACTTGACCTCTTATGTATAGTCACCAGACCAGACGACGAAGAACTAGATCCAGAAGATTCAGAAACATTTTGATTTTCATTTGCCGCGTGTCTATTCAGTTGGCTAAATTCTGGCTGCACAACCATCTCTGATTTATCTTTCGGTTTGGGTAACTAAAGAAATATTGGAAATCAAGAAAAAGAAGTTGTAGCAAAATAAAACTTACGGTACTTTCGGCTTCATTGAAGAACTTCTTAATATCTCGAACGGCGGTACCGAAATTAGTGACCAATTCAATCCTATCGCGTAACCAACGCGATAATTGCGATTTAATCCGGAAATTATTAAATCTATTATCTAGGAGGATAATAGCTCCGTAATCGTATTGATGACGAATTACTCTCCCCATGGCTTGGTTGATTGCTCTCACAGCTTCCAAGCTATACCAATCATCACCTCTGAGATACTAAAAATATTAATTAAACACCTCCTGAAGAAAAACGAAGAAAAATAAAACACATACAGCTTTATTTTTGGAATTGCATAAATCTAGATAGCGTTTCTTCAAAATTATCCTTGGGTCTTTTAATGGGGGATATGGTAATCCAACAATTAGCACAGCCCTCCCATTAGCATCCGCAAAATCAAGACCTTCGGACACTTTTCCACGACATACCCCCATGAAAATTGCGCCCTTGAAATTTGGATCTTGAATTCGGGAGTAATAGTCGTTCATCGCAGCATTAAACGCCTCTTTATCTTTTGGTTCGACGAAAATCGGCTAAAAAGTTGTCAGGAATAATGTATATGAAAAAAGAGATCAATGGTACTTTAGAATAATTACTTTTATTTGAGAAATGCTACCCCATAACCCTTCCGCTTTCCATTGCTCTTCAAATTTTCTCATTATTGGATACGATGGGAAAAATATCAAAACGCCATCTGGTACCATACGAATTAAGTTGAGTATTGTTAGTCCAACCGACGCTATAAATTTTGGATTATCTCTAAAAAAAATCGTCTACAGTACTATTCACTGGCAAAAAATAACTTTTGTAATCATTTACCGTTTTAGTAGGGTGATTAAGACGTGCTTTTAAAACTATTTTTTTTCTTTTGTAAGTTCATGGTTTATCCTTGAGGTAATTTGGACGCTTGTTTTTGATGGCAGTAATAAATTAATTAAAGAAACCAGAAACAAATAAATAAAATGACAGTCAGAAAATTAAACTAATAACTAGAGATGAACGCACTCTGGGCATTTCCAGTTTTTATCATAGCAGGTTTTCCTTCTATACGATATTCTATACAAATTACAAAAAACTGTATGTTAAGCCGTTAAGGTGTTATTAACATAGAATATCTTATGTTAATAAGTGAGTAAAATTTCAGCATCGGATAAGAGATTTTTAGCTCATTTTAGGAGAAACCATTGATAACTTTATGCAGAACTCTCGAGGAAATAGGGCTCGAATCTGCTGTATGTCATAGGGGTATAACCAGTGGCGGATTGTGATCTAGAAAATTGGGGGTTGCAACTTTCATGTACCTATGAATTTTATATGACATCTGTTTTATAGAAAAATATCTGTATTGGTGAACTAAAAAATTACCCATTCTTATTCTTAAATACTTTAATTTTAATTATCTTTGGCTGCTACGTCCCAATGATCTTAAATTCATGTTATTGTTTAGTACTATAATAATAAATAATACATTCTTTATTCATAGCAACATAGGCTAACAAAAATTTCAAACTAATATAATGTGCATATAAAAAACAACAATCAAACAAGAAAGAAACGTCAATCCTCATATCAATTAAATACATTCAAATATCAACATTTTCCAAACAAAACATTCTGCATCTTCTTTTAAACAAAATAATGGTCTCAGAATTTTTCAGACTCACTGGTACTGTTAAATTGCGCCAGCCCTCCATAAAACAAATCATTCTGACCAAAACTGGTTAGTACCGTACGTATATAAAAATCATTCTTAGATCTTGTGTTATAATTATGGACATCATTTACAAACGTCAGTTTATTGGTCAAATGGCTAGGATACATTCCTTTCTTCATTTTATAAACAAATAACATGGTGTTATAAAACATTGTTTGTCTGACACTCAACAACGATATAGCCTCCAACATAAATTTAATGCTTGTAAATCTCTTACACCCCAAGACACCTCTAAGTGCCACATTTTGTTTCCTCTGCATACAATCAAGTTGTGTATTATTGAGCACATTCAGAATTGTAGGGCAAAAGTGGAAATGAGGAAGTATTATAGATTTATATATTAGTAACCTAGACCAATAGCTCAAGTTAGCTCCTAGCCTTCCCAATAAATAACTCTTCCCACCAACCTTCTTGATAACATAATTCGCATGACTAGAGAAACTCAAGTGTTCATCCAGCAATACACCCAAATATTTGCATTCACCTACTTGTTCGACAATCTTATCACTTATTCTAAGGCCTACATGATTTCTAGTGTCAATTAAATTAAATTTACTCTTAATGATCATAAATTTTGACTTTTCAGCATTAAGAGACATACTATTACATTTCAACCATTTATATACTTTGACTAGCTCTTCATTTAATACTTTGACTACTTCGTCCGAGCTATCTCCAACATAATAAATTAACGTATCGTCCGCAAACAGTTGTATGTTACACTTTTCGACACAGTTGATGATATCATTTATGTAAAGGTTAAACAATACCGGACCCAACACTGTTCCCTGCGGCACACCATATTTAGTTGGCTTCGGCGAAGACACAGTCGCACTGTTAAATTTAGTTTGTTGGCTTCTGTCTGTCAAGTACCCCTCCAACCACATCAACACCTCACCACCAAAACCATATTTATTTAATTTGAGCAGTAGTAGATCTCTATACACAGTGTCCCATTTTATTTCCCGCAGAACTTTTTTTCAGATAGTAAATGTTTATACTGAGTAAAAAGTTTCATATGGTTTTTTCAATTCATTAAAAAGTTAGGCGTTTGAAATATTAACAAATCCATATTTTAAACGGACCTCACTTCTTAATTCGGTCGGTTAAATGATTTAAATCTGTAATACCCCTTTTTGTCCACCGGTTATCAGGTCCAAACATTAGACAAGGAAAACAAAAAAAAAAGCATTTTTGACGTCACACCCACAAATCCACTAGTTTTTGCTGTAAACATCAGCATTAAATGTCCTTGTAAATGACCGAGATTTGGTCGACACGCATTGTTTTATCATTAAATTAGGGGTAGGCCGCCCTAGCCTTTTATTTCGCTCTTATCGATGCAATTTAGACTGTTAAATGGTTGAGCTAATAAACTCTGCACTGAATTCATTGTTTGTTTTTAATTTCGTGTAATAGGCGCTTCACGGGCAACCAAACTCCACAGCGTACGAGTGTCAAGTGTCAACTGTCTACAACCTGCAATGCAATAATGCACGTCGCCAGTCGCGTAAGCATAACGTCGCTTTGCTTCTACCACTGGGGGCGTGGTCCAGTAGTTCTGGTGTACTGGATACTTGCAACCATTTCAGAGTACACGAACCAATCAACGCGGTGAAAATCGCTCACTCGCGGGCTAGAATTCAGGCGTTGATATGCAGTGAAGCGGTAGCAGACGGTTGATATTTTATTAAATTATATATTATAGATCGTTGCATATTGACTATTACACAATTATTTACATACAATTAAAGTCTTTTTGTTCCCTTGTTATGTTTGGAGGTTGCGCAAACCTGCAAACCAATGCATGAGCCGCAAGTTTTCTTGTATTTATTTAACAATTTTCAACTGCGTTTAAAACAGCTATCTCCTTTTTCTGCAAATGTTTAAAAATGTTTGTGCATCCAGCATATTGTAAAGAACATCATGAGAATTGTAAAATTCTATTACAATTTCAATAAAGTTTAAGTAAACCTCCTTTGCAATATCTGTTTGGCATTTTTGATTTTCCAGAATTTCTCAGCAATGCACTGGGAAAATTCTATACCTATTCTTATAATATAGGTACTCTTACACAGATATCAAAAACATAGTGTCATTAAAGTTACCAAAACCTTGTTGATAAATCATATACAAATAAATTAGTAATTAAGTTTCTGGCTCACTTTTTTCTATTTTTCTATTAGAAGAAAGAAAATCTTACCTATTATTATAAGAGCAATTTAGCGGTTGTTTATCTGGTCCATTGCAGATGAGCTTCACGCAAATTTGTTTGGCAGAAACGACATGAGGATTTTCCAATCTAATGTCAACTTTGATGCCCAATTCTGATATGAGTGGTGGCAAAGGGGCTAAAGTACCACTGGTCAAGATGACGGACTTCAGTCCCAAGTCCATCAACATATTCATGCTAAAAAGGCCAGATTAAAAATCGAAAGAGCTAAAATTTTCAGTGTTTACCCAAAACCTGGATTGAAGCACCAATAACTCAAAACTCTACATGGTTGGTTTTTCTTAGATGTTGCCTTTGATAACCAGTTGGTTTGCTTCTTAAAATTGTTTTGTTGCTCCATCGCTATATGGACCTAATATTAACCATAAGATAAATCAGCAGATAAAATGAGGTGGAAACAAACCTTATAGCACTCTTTGATCTTCTGTCGGAACTCAGCGGTTACGCTCATATAAGCTATAGCTAACAGATCGTGGAGTAGCTGAAGACCATCACCTTTTCTGCTAAAAGGTCCATTGGCTGATGCAGTTGACAAAAAGGAAACGATTTTATCACAAAGGCCAATGACAAGTTTATATGTGTCATCAGTTATCTAAAGAGAAATTTCTTGTAAAATCGTCTTTAGCTTAAAATCTCTTTTGATCAAAATAAAAAATATTTTACCCCAGCTTTTGCAAAGACCTCAAATATGTAGCACCCGTCAAAAGTGGTGCCCTCTTGTGCATTTCCTAGAGGTATTTCGTCCAGGGCCTTCTCTAAATTCAAGAGGGTGTCTTTCAAGACGCATAACTCATCTGCAGTAAAATCTTTAGGGGTATCTCTATCCAGAAAGCTGGAACACTCTTCAGACATAGCTTTCATTACTTCAGTAACTTCATCAATGCATAAAGTTATATCGGTTGTTTTAATTTGTAAAGATGCCGATTCTTCGCACATCTTCTCAATATTATGTCCTTCGTCAAAAATAATGACGTTACCTTTTAACTGAATTTTTAAAGCTTTCCGTACCACAGGATCCAAAAGGTAATTATACGGCATAAAAATAATATCCGCACCTTGTTTTAACTCGTGCAACATATAAAAAGGACAGAACTTGTGTAAATTTCCCAATTTTACAATATCTTCAATATCCATAACTGTGTTTTCTTGTATCGCTGGATCGAATTTTTTTTTCTCAACACGATTGTAAAACTGACAACTACGAGTTTGCACTTTAATTTTACATAGCTGGTTTTTATTGGCATCTTTCATTACTTCGGGGTGAATGCAGGTTTGTTCTCTAGAGCCTATAACGCAAGCTTTTAGATGACGATAGGCGGTTTTTTTCAACTCTTGCATTGCTTGCGCCAACTGTGAATGCGTCCGGGACGCGTATATAATGCAGGGAAAGGAAAAAAATCCTTTTCCGGTGTTTGCACTGCCACCAGCCTTATTATTTAAATCTTCTTGCATGCTCTCCATGTATGCATTGGCTTCGTCCAAAACACCAGCCTGTAGATCGGCTTGGATTTGCGCTTTTCGTATTGTCAACCATGCTAGGGATGAGCATAATAATGATAAAGTTTTTCCAGTACCTGTAGGCGATTCAAGCACTCCGTTTTTATCGTTTTGCAAACACTCAATCACTTTTTCCATGTAATCTTTTTGAATTTGGTACGGTTCAAAGGGAAAAATTACTGGTACACCCTTCAAAGTACAAGTTGTCATCTTGGTTTCTTGTGGTTAATTGAGATTATAAGCTTAAACAGACAGGAGGACTGAATTTAAATTGAACAAATATTTCTATAGAACATTTAGAACTTTGAAACCACATTTGAAACACTAAGGTTAAACAACATAACCTAATTGGTTTGGCGGCAATTGGCGGCAATACAGACAATAATAATAGTGCCTACTACATCGACAGGTTTGGCGTTTTAAATAACACTCAACAAAGATCCTATAGATGTCGCTAAAAGAGGAATTTATAATACATACATAGATAAATGCAAATTATTGAAATATAGGTATGCGGCAATTTAGTATTATTAACATTCCTCTTTGTTTGTCGGTATGTATTTTCAAACAAACAATTCTTTTGTATGATTATTACACAAGACTCTTTATTATTACTTACACAAAATCAATTGTCATTCATCTGAGAGTGCTGTTTGTGGTGAATTACAGTGAATTACAAATCCACGAAAATTTGCGGAGTGAATACGTAATGTCTTTTTTTAATGAAATCTTTAAATATGATATTAAAACGTATTTGTCGATACATTGGTTACTTTGCAACCTATAACACAGTTAGCTATTCATAATAGTTAACAGTGGCGTAGCTATAAATTCAGCGCCCTGGAGCAAAAAAAAACTCTGTGCGCCCCCTTGGTTTTCGAAAGAGGTCGGGCATTTTTTGACCATTTAATTTAATGTATCCCACATTAAATTCCAATTTTTCAATATCAGATTGAACCAAAAACGGAGTCAAAATCCTTGAAAAACTCAGTTTAGGGTTTTATGACAATAAAACGATTTCTAACAAATTAAAATAACCCAATATATAAAACCCTATAAAACATTACTTATTGTAGATTTCCTGAGGAAGCTTTTGATAAAGGCGAAATATCGAAAATTAAAAAAAGTGAAACAAAAAACTTTATTTGTTGCCGTTTCCCAAAAAAAATAAAACTATTAAATCAAACAATATGCATATTCTCTGGTAACGCAAAACGAGATTCACCGCTTCAAGCGCCACCTCGCGGTTGATATTCTAGTCTCCCGGTTCCTCTTTTGACAGCGGCAGACCAAAGTTACAACGCAAAAAATGCAAGAAAAACATACATAATATACTCGCAACAATTAGTATTAGTGTTAATAAGTGTTCGGTAGAGTGCGAGAAGCCGTTTGAAACAATCCATCCCCAGCATGTCACGCGAAAATTGTCCGGTAAATACAATTTAAAAAAATGAGGTTATGCATCATCCCTACTAACGGACAACGAACGTCATACCGCTCCAAGGTCTATAAAGAGAGAGGTTATCCAGCTTGCTATGTTTCCTATAGTCCACTTTATATACCCCTCCTCAGATCCCTATATGCTCTATATTCGTGACGTCACTAGAGTCCAGGCCACTTAGCAGTTCGCATCACGTCGCTTGCATCGCCCGTTAAGGTTGTTCAAAGATACGTTTAATTATTGTCAGCTCACGTCGTTATTGTTTTATTAGTTAATTAGAAACGTTGTTTTTGTTCTTGTTTAATCGTTATTCTGTATTTATATCCAATAGTTCAATATTCTTGTTATATTCAATAGTTGATAGGTTTACGTTTTTAGTTGTTATTTAGTGTAATATTTTAAGTACTAATTAAGTTAGTAAAGGTAAGATATTAATTTATATTGGTAATTACATTATTCTAAATCATTTATCAATTTTAGATGCCTATGGTTTGCTCCGTACCGGGTTGCGGTATGAGGTATAACATTTCAACATTGGATTAACAATATCATATTTTACTTTTCCACGTGATCAAAGTTTAAAGCATAACTCATCCACAATTGGGGCATTACTCATACGAAGACCAGCAAGAGCACCCATACTCCCTTCCATCCTGGATACGTCATTTATCTTTTGACGGCCTAAGAAATCCGTCGGAAGAATTTAAACGCTTGTTTAATAAAATGAATTAGCAAGTTCGAAAGACTTATGGGGGATGGGATTAATAATTCGAAAAGAATTAGCAGTAAATTAAGAAGAGAACTTTTAAAACAAGATCCAATTATTGATACCATAGTTTTGAAAGCTTTTGTCGAGCAAAGAATATATGTACGGATAAATTTTTTTAAATTTTACTTTTCAACAGCAAAAAAATCTAAATATTTAACGAAGAGTAGCTGATATTAAAAATAAAATTACAACAAAGATGAGAAAATTTGTACAATAAAGCTTCTTACTGATTTTTTATTTTTTCTTTGTACGTATGTTCTAACCAAATATTGTAATCAGGACAAGCCAATGAGTGGTTTAATAAGCAAGTTGTACCAATACTACCAATACTGATTTAGTTATAGTTTTTCTATTTATTTATCTGTAGAGTCGGTAAACCAAACATTCGACTTCAATTCCTGATAATTTTAGTGTTTCAACCCCCAATTTGCATGGTTGCAAAAATATGTGGTTGCCGTTATACCACCTTCGACTCCGGCTCTTGACTGTTTGTAGGTTGACTCCACTCACTGAATTTCTGCTAAATTTTGATTCCAACTGCAGAGACCTGGTTTAGCACAACACATTTCTTTAATCGGACATACATTACATACTAATGTACTTATTCAGCATTATTAACAAATTATTGAAATAGCATGTTGTGATAATCACATTCATCATTTTTTTTTCCATCCTAATCATTTAAAAATGATCACAATAAAGATGCATTTATTTTTTCAATATAATTATGCACCTACTTAACCTAAATCATACAACGAAATAAGCATTCAAATTGGTGGCAGCGCACGACTCTAGTGACGTCACGATCTCCCTTTACCCCTCAAACTGAGAAATCTCGTTTCTGGATAACCTTACTACTTTATAGACCTTGATACCGCTCTATGCGCCACCTAGCACCTGAATTTTTAGTATTCCTGTTTTCCGTTTGACAGCGCCAGCCTATATTTCAATGCAAGAAAAACGCACATAATACACATATTTGGTAACGTCTAGCACTATGGAATTGAAGAAATGCTATTAGGTAATTTGTTTCTTGGTTTATTCGTGTAGAACGAGAAAGGGCGAAAGGTGTTTAATTAGGGTACTATTAATTGACATTAGGTGTGTCGGTACTCTCACACTATATCTAAATAATTTTTCTCTAAATTATAGAAGAATATTATGCATTTTCATAATAGCCCGTTGTGTCTAACATCATTTGGCCGGAAGTGCTTAGTACTCCGCTTTGCAGGGGTAAAATACATGAAATATGACAATTTCTTCATGAAACAGCACGTAATTTTAAAATGAGGTCTCAAATCACCAATTGTTTTAACCATTTTAATGAATGATTATGTGAACAACAACAAATACTTAAAAAATTGTTAATATAAAATTATATGCTATAGGGACACATGATCACCTGCGCAATTATCTGAGGTACATTTTAAAAAGTGGTTCCTCTGAATGCTAATAGACCGAGACTGAATTATTAAACCTTTGCTTCATATACAGTACTTCATATATAGTCTTCCACAACGAGCTGCCATTAGAAGAATATGGAGAACCAAATGAATTCAGGGATTGAAAATTTTTGAACTTACGTTGTTGGATACGATCTTTTTAACTAAAACAGTTTCAGGTTTCCATTTTCGATTTGAAATATGAAAGACACCATTTTTGATAAGACCGGAAGTAACAAAAAAAAACCTTATTTCATTTGGTTCTCCATATATATACTTCTAATGGCAGCTCGTCTTGAAAAACCCTGTATTTCAGCAGACAAAAATGGTTTTTCTGACACAACAAACAGCTTAGCTTTTCACAATTGCCCTCTCCGGTATTCTCTAAAAATTGGGTCAAATTCTTCACGTTTAATTCTCTCCGTGATACCCGTCATCCACGCACGTTAAAGAAATCCTGCGCTTAACCGAGCGTTAAAAAAAACACACACATTAAGAACATAGTTACACTAATTTTGGTTTCGGTAAAAACCTAGGTGGGTATTACTTAAACCATTTCTTAACGTTCTGAAGGACTATCTCGCAAATGGTCAAGTTTTAATTGCACACTCTTTTTCTTCTTATTTTTAAATATGATGCTCAATCATGTTTTCAAATACTTGGGACGCGTAATGGAACACCCAACATATAAATACGTTTACGTGCTTTTGGCGTATTCTCAGACGCATAACTTGAAAACGCCAACTAGTACTTAAAGGATGTATACACATTTTATGTAGAGAATTAAAAGATCTAGATTTCCTAAAAAAACCATTGTTGTCCGATCAATAAAAAGATCCAATTCGATCTTTGACCGTGAATAACTCGCAGCTCAGACAATAATTTCGTGATCAATACTTTGTAACCATAAGTTGAGGTAACAATAAAAGTCAACAGTAGACAAACAATATTCAATTATACTTACCTGTTTTGATTGATTCTATAAAGAAGAAGTTTACCCGAATTAAAATAGTCGGAAAAAAGAGATGTTTTTTAAATAAAAATAAATAATTTTATTTGTAACGTACAATTAATATAATACAACTTAATAATAAAGAATCATAAATACAAAAAAAAGATTTATTTACAACGTCGATTACATCGTGTAAAATTGCAAATTTATTCGTACCGTTTCGAGAATTTAATTTTAGTTTAGGAAATTTAGGTAAAATTAGTTCTAATTACGCGTTCCTGTAAACGCGCTGGTAATCTGTACCACCGGATGCGCGTATTGCCAAATTCACAACAAGACGACAACTTGTTTTAAATTTACCGCAAATTTACACCAAATTTTCAACGTGCCATATGTTTTAAGATATTTTAAGATATATTTAATCCAGGCATGCGCTTATTATGTGCATGTTGTTCATTAATTTGCACTATTTATTATGCTAAAGCTACGTGCGGCAAGACTCGGCAATATTAAATCTAATTTTAAAATGATTATATCATACATAAAATACATGTTTGCAATTTTACACGATGCTATATTTTTTTTAATGAAACGTATCAACAGAAAAAAACATTTAATTTGTTTAATGGCGTTAATAATACTTAATTACTTAGCTTGTACAACAGATAAATTATTCAACAAAAGAATCAACAAGTTTTTAAATTAATAATAATTTACGAATAATTCCTCCAAAAAGGAGTTTATTTTCATTTATAATAATATAGACACTTATTTAATATAAATATTATGTACATACACAGATTACTGTTATTATAGTAATTAATACGATATAGTTGTACTCGTGTTTTGGGAATACTTAAGATATCTAACATCTCTTACATTGTACAAAACCTAGGAAATCTTTGTAGAATACATTTGTAGAATAATTACGTACATAGTTGTTTGTTTTAGATAGTATTACATATTTTGGTTTCGTGTAGAGCCGACAGTATTAGAACATTTTCGAAAAACATAATAAACCACTGACCTCTAAAGCAATATTAAAATCGTACAATCATTTATTTTGAGGCCTTTTTACCCTTGAGCCCTTTTCCGGAACTTTTTGTTTGTTTTCTAACAATTATAGGAACAATTAAAATCAATCAAATTTGAAAGTCGTGGAGTAAATAGAATTTATTCATCCAACCTATATGTATATAACATACTGCATATTTTGCAACCCAATCAAGGGATGTTTTGAAATAAACACGGTGTTACTAAAATGTGGCCGATACTCCAGGGACGAATTATAGAAACTAGAAACAGTGTGCTGTGGGTGATATCATAGGATAGTTCTTTTAAAACCAAATAAGTTACACGCATGATAATAATATCATGTACGCTTTTTTTATATATTTTTTTATTAATTTTTCTGTAGATGTAAGGTGGATCATTATAATCCTAACATTAGATTATATTGAGTTATTGCCACATTTATCTAAAACACAGCATTTTACACTTCAGTTAATGTAATGTTAAGATTAAAATGACTCATCCTGTATACAGTATTTTTCAAAAATAACGGCTAACCTTGAAGGAGCATATGCCTAAGGACGTAATAAACATAAGAATCTTTCGGATTGTGGAGTGTTAATGTGGGTGTGTTTGTAGACCCGGCCCTGTGTAGTACCAAACACCTACGCAGTGAAAAAATTCCCAAAAAGCTTGCCAAAATTCATATTTTATAGTTTTCAAAATAAACAGAATTGGCCCTACATAACAACTCTTTGATCACTCACGTATCAGAATCGTAAATTGTAAAAATGTTTGCTGAACCGGTTAAGAATGGTATCAGTTCAAAGTTGTCGATTTGTGCAAAGCGTATGTTTGGGCTTTGACACCATTGCAATTGTAATTTTCTGTAGGCTTGTTAACAATAATTTTATTATTTTTCTAAAATGAATAGTGTTCCTCAAGGTATGTAAATACGTTTTATAATTTATTCTATGCAGTTAAATAATGTAACATTTTTTAACGTTTTTTTTGCAACTTTTATTACAACGTAGCAAAGATTTTATAATCTTGAAGTTCGCCTAGACTTTTATAAAATTCCCCGCATATCCCCGGTTAGAATTATAGCTCATTGTAAAGATCAGACTATGTACTTTTTGGATATGTAGACAGTTTCTCCTCATACTTACTCAAAATGAATTTCTGTTTATTTTTAGAATGTAATACATACAATTTACGTATGCGTCTAAGGGACGTATGCATCTGTTTAATTTTTTCTTATTAAGCTAGACGAAGTTCTATGAGATATTCTTGAGCTTGGATTGATTTTTTCTTCCCAAAAATTGCGTTATCCTTTAAATTTGTTATTGTGTTTTAATAGGACGACTTGAAAAACTGCCGATAACTGAGCACAAAAATTAAATAATTTTTTAATATTATAATTAATTGTAGCAATAAACAACAAAAAATGAGTTTAATAATAATAATAAAAATTCTAATATGTCGTTTTCGGATGCAGGCACGTGTGCCTGGATATTGAAAGGGAACGATTCCAAAGCAGAATGATTTTAGTCGCAGAAAACAGTTTTAAAACAAAAAAATATTCAGTTAGTTGTGAAGAAGCGAACAACATGGTTTGCAAAACGTCAGCAATTAATAATTTTGACGCATGGCATAACCCGGAATCAATTTATTTTCTAATATCATCACAATTAGTACCAAAAATTGTATCAACGGAACTTGAAAATAAAGAAGACAGTTCCGAATATGAAGATGTAGAAAATGAACTATAGATATGAATATAGTGAAGCTGATGATGAAGATGAATGAAGACGAATGAACAAATACATTTGTATATTCTCTTTTATAATTTTATAGTATTGAATAGGCATAATATCTTTTTATTTACTAAATTTTTAAAATTACTTTTTTCATTCACATTTCAATATTATTAAAGAAGAATATTAAGCAAAACCACATTTACATTTTAACCTTTAGTGCCTAGAATAAATGCTGTGTTACATTATGTATGTTCACTATGACAGAAACTTAATTAAGTGCGTTTCCATTTCATAATACGAGAACAACCGGATTTAAACTTGATTGGGACATACTTTTCAGAATTTGTCGTTGTTATTAGGTTATCCGATTAAAAGTAATTTTGGAACAAATGTCCGCTATTTTTCTACTCTTCTAATTTTGGGTTTGTAATCACCAACCCCGAATAATAAATTTCAACTAAATTCAAAATATAAAAACAAATGTCAGCCAATATTTGATCCGCTATTTTGCTTTTTTATTTTTTGTTCGAATTTATAATCATCTACCTCAAATGCCTAGAAATATTGAATTTCCACTAAATTGAATGTAGTTTTCGTACAAATGTCCGTACTTTGAATTCAAATTTATAATCAGCGATCCCAAATCCTCGTCTAATAACAAATTTCAGCTAAATTGAAAGTAATTTAAGAACTGATGTCCGCCATATTGGATCCGCCATTTTGATTTTTTCTTTATTTATTTCGGATTTATAATCAGCTACTGCAAATCCCCACAAATACTTAATTTCAACTAAATTGGAAATAGTTTTCGAACAAATGTCCGCCATATTGGATCGGACATATTGTTTTTTAAACTTTTGATTTCGGATTTGTAATCGGCGACCCTTCAAATCTTAGATTACAGAGTTTTACCTAAATAGAAAATGCTTTCGGCTTTTGGCCAGGTTTTTGGGAATTTTTCGCACTGTGCGACGGATGGCAATTGTATGCGTCTGATGGCTCGTATGCTAAGTTACTTTGTAAATCACAATTTTTGTAAATCCGCATCACATTTCCGGATTAGGTGTGCACCAATCTTCCTAATTTGTCTATTAATAAATGTTTTTAACAATTTTGTAGGTATGTACTTAAAACTTCTACTATACGTTATTTGACAACAATTGCTTTTCTGTCCTTGGCGGATATGCTACTTCAAGGTTAGCCGTTATTTCTGAAACACAATCAATATTTGACAAATATACGTTGGTACATAAGTAACCAGTTACGATTTCACATCTCTAATAAGTAATAATACTCAGTACATATGATAACCCGTAAGGACCACGAAATCTACGAAAAACCCGAACTTTCTCAGTCGAATTGAAGAAAAAATCTATACATTCTGGAGGTCGTTCGACACATTCGGCGAAGTCCGACGTTTCTGGTCTGCAGCCCATTTTTTCGGCGACACAAAAGGAGTAAAAACGTATCGCGAGTCATGAGGCTACGTTTTACCCGCGTTGACAGGTTGGGATGGATTCCCGTCCTCGATGTACACGTTCCCGGCCGCCTTCCCGTTCCCCAACTTCTGGTCCTTCCGCACTGCAACAGGAAAAGGAAACCAATTTAATGTCAGTCAGTCGGAGACTGTTCAGTTCGGTATCGTAACAGAAATAGTTTCTTTTCTGGTACCGGTAGGTGGGTTTGAGATCGGTTTCCGGAAAGAAATGTCTAAGGGGACATCCGGAGTAATCATTTATCCTACCTATCCCATGGTAGGATACTCACGAAAATGATGTTTGGAAATAAATAAACGATTTTGGCGGCAAACGCAGAGTGTAAAGTTTCAATTGGGGAGGTTGAAAAACATGTGATGGTACTTAATTGTATTTTTATTTTATATACAGGTTTTTTTATATAGGGGAAAAAGGATAAACGTCAATTTTTCCCAAAAGTTTGCTAAACTTTGACGTATCATAATGTAATTTTACAATAAGGAGAAAGGTATTTGGCGGACAATTCCGTCATACGAAGATCGAAGAAGCAACCGTAGACACAGTGTTTCGGACTATTAGTCCTCATCAGTACGGTATAGCCAAGGAGAAAGATGGACACTCAATGGAAAAGACACTCAAATGGAGACCATTTGAAACTCAATTTCCATTGAGTGTCCATCTTGCTCCTTGGCTATACCGTACTGATGAGGACTAATAGTCCGAAACACTGTGTCTACGGTTGCTTCTTCGATCTTCGTATGACGGAATTGCCCGACAAATACCTTTCTCCTTATATATCTCACCGTCGATTAACCAGCTTTCCTTGTAATCTTGAATGTTGAAAAAATAGCTCAGTATACCGGAAAACCCAACATGATGTTGTGATGGTCTATGTTTGAGATACCATGTATTAGAATTTATTAATTTATTTTGGGACTCAAGATCCTGGGACAACGGGTTGGGCCTGTAGAAGTCGGTCAAAAATGTCAAAATCACCCTTTTTTATAGTTTCACCTACTTTTTGTTTGAACTTTTTCGAAACCCTTACGTGATAAGAAATTTGGTAGTCCGATTCGGATGCAGCGTAAATAAATCTGTCACGAACAGTTATTGACTTCCCAAATCCAAATCCATATTCAGTTATCAATCAAATTTCAACTGTGCGTTTGTAAGTTCGAAAATTCAATAAAATTTTAGAGAAAAATATACAAGACAGATTTAAAATTAAAATAAAATCTTTGGAACAGCACCCACTACTGGGAGGGAAATCAACAGTCAAGAAAACAAAAGCCACCCGACGCAAAACTAATTTGAAACCTGATCTTCTCAAATATTACAACACGGTTTCAAATTTCACTCATCGCTAGCCTGTATAGGACTTTATGGCTTACGTATTTTCTGGCAGCAAACACTCAATCAATATGCTGTACCACAAATGGTATTTATTTTCTCAAACCACATACATACTCGTGTAGAATTTTTGGCTATATATTTATTTCGTTTATTAATATGTAGTTTGCTTACCGTTTAGCAATTGTTCCAAGTAGACGCATTTGTTTTTGTGATAGTTTCCGTCCCGTATCTCATGAACGAAGTTTGGTTCCAAAGTTTCACCTTTTTCGTTGCAATTAGCTGCCATTAAGCTAAGCCGTACTGAGAGCTCTTCAACATCTGCAAAGAAAGGAGAAAATAATGTTAATTAACATTTTCGAAGAACTAAAATTACATTCTAAGGATTTCTTTAGTAAAAAAATCGATGAATGGGCTGTGTTGTAAAAGAATGCAGGTCGATTGCAGACAGTTTAAAAATACTAGTAGACTAGCTAATAAATTCCCTCGAGGAAGTCTAGATTGCAGTCTGAAGTCTGTCTTGGAGTTCGTGTTACTCAACGTCTTTTTATAACTGACTAAGATTTAGATGAATGAACTCTATTTTTGGGACGAATTGCAAAAGTCGTCCATTCAACATGCACACTTGGTGAATTAATAAGTTTGTCAACAGTCAGTCACAAACTATCAAAATTACTTTTCTGTTTTAATAATACATCGATTGTTGTTTTGTTGTATTTATTACCCAAGAGCAATTCACATTCTCAACAACGACCAAATGAAATCAAGCAAAACAAACCTTGTGTACAGTTTGCGTATAATTCAAGCATATAATACTAATAAGTAGTAAGGAAGGAACAGAGATGATGGGACGTCACTTCCGTAGCGGCGAGGCCAAACGTCACACGTGCTGCCAATGCAAAACAGGCCCGCTGTCGGAAACAGTTGCAATCTACGACACACGGAATTTTGCCTGAAAATGTCTCCTACACCGTAATATACAGATAGAAAACATAAGGTTAAAGAAATACCGGAGATGGAGGAAAAGATAGAGAGAAAGGAATGTTAAAAAGGGTGCTAAGATCTTAAGATACCATCTAAATATTACATCATCAGAGATACCGGAAATCTATCTATATATCAACACACCTAAATAGCACGAGAAACGGACAAGAAATACAAAAATAAAATAAATTAGATGCATATCAAACATATGCGTTGCTAGGGGTTTTATTTTTGGATGGCGTGGAGCTTATGAGCTTTTTCCTTCTGATGACGGTGTGTTTCTCACTATTTGAATTAAATTAATATTGTTATAAATAGTACGCACTTTCAAGTTCAGAATTTTGGATAATATAAAATTTCCGTGTAGGCAACCAACTGTGCAACCAACGCTGTATCAATAATGTATTCTAAGATAATTTACGGGAATATATCTTTGCTTGACAATTACCACATTTTAGAATAATAAAGGTAAAGATTTTAAGTGAACAACATGCAAAAATCAAATGTATTACATGAAAATTTCATTTAATAACGAAATACAACACGAAATTTAAACTAATAGAATCCAACAGTTTCTTTAAGTTCCTTTTTCTATACAATTAATTTATAAAAATACCACGTCGATCTACACTGAGCAAATGGCTGTAAAATTACGCATAAATTATTTATAAATTACAATAGATAGTGTTGTGGGTCAAAAAATTACACGCAATACCAATTATTTTTGCAAATCTGGGTGATATTACAACGATATTGTTGCTTTATTTCTATTACAATGATCAACAAGGTTTTTATTGAAGGTTTTTATACCTACAAAGCTTGAAAGATGTTCAAGCTATATGCAAAGGAACATTTGGAGAGCAACATAAAATGTTAAAATCTTTTTAGGTTAAATAATTAATTTTAATTATGTAATTACTAAAATTATACAAATAAAAGTTTCATTTAATTCATACTGAAATCGATGTAAATTTAAAATTACTTTTCTAAATCGCTGTGTTTTAACAATGACAATGTTAAAACCAGGGCTGTGGAGTCGGAGTCGGAGTACAGACAAATTTCAGAGGAGTCGGAGTCGGAGTCGGAAAATAAGTACCAACACCGACTCCGGGTCCATGTTTAAATAATGTAGAAAAAGACATGCGAGATGGCCGTTGCCTCAATACATAGATAGTAAACGATGAACTGAACATATTATTAGGTCTTTTACAAAGTAAATATAATCTAACTACAAAACACACAGGTTGGTGGTGAGTGATGATTAGCAAAATGATTATTGTGAGTCGATCTACAAATAAAAAATCGGACTTCGATGCATACTTACAGACGAATTAGAACTTTCCAAAGTGAAGCGTCAACGTCTGGTTTTACTTATTCATCAAAATTACGAGAATTTGCTCCTATTCGTTCGGCCACAAAGAGCAGTTGAACAATTCATTAAATATTGCAAAAAGTATTTTAATGATATTCCCTTGCAATTAAAAAAAAATTAGTTTCCTACAGCTTTTGTACTAGAAGAAACAACGTGATGGTCTCACAGTCGTATTATTAACTCTCAACATTTTTTTTTTTATTTTTATTTGTCCCAATATCTGAATGTTTGGAAAAGATAATGCTTTACTAGTAAAACTTTGTAATATTAGCTTTAATGTTTGATAACTTTAAACGTTTAACCGAAATTGATTCTTTTTTTCGGAACATGAACAAATTAATCAAAAGTATCACCCTTGATTATGCAATATTATGGTATAATCAAGGGTATCACATCCCTTTGTATTTAACAAAATATATAGAGATTTTAAATTGTTACTGATTCTGTCGAGTGTAGGTTACGGTTTTTAAGGTTATTGGTGGCTATGTCGTAGTCTTCTTGCGATCAACTAAAAAACACCGATATTCGCAGATTTCGTCACCTACACTTGACAGAATTGAGATAGATATATTTTTTATTATTAGCAAAGGTACAAACTTCACTCTAACGTAATTTTTAATGCATAAACTTAAACATGCATAATATATGTATAATTGCCGATTAAAAATTATAACTGCATTTTCGATTTGAACTCCTACCTTAAGTTGAATGTAGGAATATCCATGTATGCAAGTCATACTCGTTGCAGCCAAAATTGTGACGTCATTACCACTAACAGAAGTAAGAGTTCAGATTATTTTCATTTTATTTTGTACTTAATTTTGTATTCATTGAAATGAATTTTACTTTGTACTATACAGTGGTTTGTCATTACTTTTGTTATTATTAAAAATAAAAAATCGGTTCAAGTGACAAACTAGTTCAGAATTATGTGCTCTCTAATGAAAAAACAGTTGAAGTTCTAATGATTTCAGAGATATTTTGAAAAAATAAAAAAGCGTTTTTTACCATCTCCACAGCCCTGGTTAAAACATAATTGAAATATAAAATTACAATGATTCTCGCTACTATTCCTACTGTAAATTCACATTGGCATGCTGTAATTATATCATGTTTCAATACCTCCACGTTTTTTAGAAGTAAACAATAGATAATATTTGTTGTACAGATGAACAGACTTTAACTCTCTTGATAGAATTAAGACTTGACTTAGCCTTACAAACCCCAGATTTATATTATTAACAAAACTTACAAATTAGATAAATATTAGGACATTCAATTACCTACCTCAAGATCTGTTTATGTTAACTTAAATAGAGCTTAAGAACTTTGGGTTAAACTACTTAAACAAAGGAGCAAGATTAGAGCGCCTGCAAATATTGACTTGGTCCTTTTAGATGAATCGATCCAATGGAGAAACTTTTGCTTGGTAATCATTAAGCCATTTTTCACAAGAAGTCAATTACCGTCATTCGCACTTGCCTCTAAATTAATGATGATTGCCAGGGTTTTTCGTTTTAGATAAAGGAGATTTTTTTAAATATAAAGTGTTACTGACGCTCGCTGACTTATCTGCGAGCTAGACATAATACCTACAATAATTATTTCTACACCATAAATCCGGTCAATCTATACTAAATATACTAAGAATTCGATTTATTTTCCAAAGTATACCGTATCCATTATCAAGTTAATACTTCAAGAATAAATATACAGCTTTTGCCGAGATAAAAGCTAAGCAGAGATTAACCTAAACTCGATAGATTTATAGTTTTCCAGCGGAAGTAAGATCCTGGGTAGTAGAAGTGACAAAAAAAACGGAAAACGTAGGCGGCCCACACCATTGTGTGTTTAATATTGGCGTGCCTATTCAAACACTTTTTATTAACTTTTTAAGTGTATTCGATTTGAAGTTAAAGACTTTAGAGTGCCTTTCTTACAGGGGTTTCGGTATTTCTGGAGTTTCGAGTCGTAAATGTCACTTGCGGGGATGACACTTTAACGGCAGAATAAAATTAAAACTAGACTAGACATCCTTTGGGGTTGAAGTACGCTATGTCTACCAGATTTTAATGTTGAAAGGATGTCGTCTTTTGGTTCATTCAATAAAGGATGTATAAATTTATATTCTATAATATATTTTCTTCAAAAACCATTGCAAAACCGTTCTTAATTTTTATTTAAAATGTGCTGTCTTGCTGCCTTATTGTATGGCGTCAAATTAGAAAGTGGACCATCTTGCAAAGTGGTACTTCAATGGAGAGACTGGCCTATTTTCTTAGTGTCCTTTGTTATACAAAATATGCAATGACACTTAATAGCCACAATACCGACTAGCTGACGCCCTTGAATATTGCACCCTTTGTCAAAAGGATTTTTCTTTACTTAATTTTTAATGGTAGATTGAGAATTTTATAAGATAATGTTTTCGAAGGTCAGATATGGATTATTTCACGATTTTTTGTCTTTGTGTACCTCATTGTAAACAAGTTCTAAGTACATATATAGAAAACCTCAGTCTCACGGTTGAGAAGTTGCACTGAAATGTGTTCTATTCGTAGAACTTCACACGTCAGATGAATTTTAAATCAGCAGGCACAACATTTTCTCACGACATGAGTCTTAAAGTCAGATTATTATGATTATATATGTCTAATTCACTGATAATTTAAGTAATTAATTCTGTAAACTATGGCTTTTTACCAGTTGTTCAACCTGCAGAATATTTAAAACTTTGATATTCAATACAAACTACCTTCTAAATTGTTTTAATTTTGGTTAATCTGGCATACGTGAAAAACTGATGGGATAAAAATTATTATTATACATGTATTGGTCACAGATAATTTAGGTAATTGATCCTGTAAGCTGTGGCTTTTTACTAGTTATAGTAAATGGCTCTGAAATGTGTCGATTTTGGTTTATGTGGCATTACGTGAAAAGTAGTTGGGATAAAAATTATTATTATAAATGTCCGGGCACAGATAGTTTAGGTAATTGATCCTGTAAATTATGTTTTCCACCAATTATAGTTTTGTCTGAAGAATGTATCAAATTTCGATATTCTGCAAAACTATGCTCTGAAATGTTTTGATTTTGGTTTATGTGGCATTACGTGAAAAAGTTGATGAGATAAAAATTATTAGTATACATGCTGAGGTCAGAGATAATTTAGGTTATTGGTCCTGTAAATTATAACTTCTTACCATTTATAGTTTATTCAGGAGAATTTGTGAAATTTTGATATTCTGTAAAACTAGGCTGTGAAATGTTTTGATTTTGGTTTATGTGGCGTTACGTGAAAAGTAGATGGGATAAAAATTATTATTATAAACGTCCGGGTCACAGATAGTTTAGGTAATTGATCCTGTAAATTATGTTTTCCACCAGTTATAGTTTTGTCTGAAGAATGTATGAAGTTTTGATATTCTGCAAAACTATGCTCTGAAATGTTTTGATTTTGATTTATGTGGCATTTCGTAAAAAAATTGATGGGATAAAAATTATTAGTATACATGCTGAGGTCAGAGATAATTTAGGTTATTGGTCCTGTAAATTATAACTTCTTACCATTTATAGTTTATTCAGGAGAATTTCTGAAATTTTGATATTCTGCAAAACTAGGCCATGAAATGTTTTGATTTTTGTTTATGTGGCATTACGTGAGAGGTAGATGGGCTAAAAATTATTATTATAAATGTCCGGGTCACAGATAGTTTAGGTAATTGATCCTGTAAATTATGTTTTCTACCAGTTATAGTTTTGTCCGAAGAATGTATGAAATTTTGATATTCTGCAAAACTATGCTCTGAAATGTTTTGATTTGGGTTTATGTGGCATTTCGTGAAAAAATTGATGGGATAAAAATTATTAGTATACATGCTGAGGTCAGAGATAATTTAGGTTATTGGTCCTGTAAATTATAACTTCTTACCATTTATAGTTTATTCAGGCGAATTTTTGAAATTTTAATATTCTGCAAAACTTGGCTGTTAAATGTTTTGATTTTTTGTTTGTGTCTTTACGTGAAAGGTAGATGGGATAAAAATTATTATTATAAATGTCCGGGTCAGAGATAGTTTAGGTAATTGATCCTGTAAATTATGTTTTCTACCAGTTATAGTTTTGTCCGAAGAATGTATGAAATTTTGATATTCTGCAAAACAATGCTCTGAAATGTTTTGATATTGGTTTATGTGGCATTACGTGAAAACTTGATGGGACAAAAATTATTAGTATACATGCTGAGGTCAGAGATAATTTAGGTTATTGATCCTGTAAATTATAACTTCGTACCGTTTATTCAGGCGAATTTTTGAAATTTTGATATTCTGCAAAACTTGGCTGTTAAATGTTTTGATTTTTTGTTTATGTGGCGTGACGTGAAAAGTAGATGGGATAAAAATTATTATTATAAACGTCCGGGTCACAGATAGTTCAGGTAATTCATCCTGTAAATTATGGTGTTTTACCAGTTACAGTTTTGCCTGAAGAATGTATGAAATTTTGATATTCTGCAGAACTATGATCTGAAATATTTTGATTTTGGTTAATGTGGCATTACGTGAAAAGTTGATGGGATAAAAATTAGTATTATAAATGTCCAGGTCACAGATCACTTAGGTAAGTGATCTTGTAAATTAGGGTTTTTTACCAGTTATAGATTTAAAGATATTAAAATCTGGGACAAATTTGTCTCCACTAATCCTAATAGTCTCAATTGTTGCTGACACAGTAACATACGATATGTCTCAATTTTAGGTCATTTAATTGTCGGCATCTTTTCATAGAATTTAACTACATGAATCGAACATGATATAATCGTAATATAGTCATTGCATCAGTTCATTTAATTAATTCATACGTCTGACCAATTGTATACAATGCCAGTTGCATTCGATCTATAACAATGTCCATAAATGGCCGCAAGACATTGATGATACGATTTGACCTACTAACCAAATATGTCACTAGAAATCCTCGACCGTACATGGCATCCAATTAATTTATATATAATCTGCACTGCAAGGCACACATGGCTAGATGACCGTGCACAATATCAATTATTAATAAATTTATACATCCAGCCTTATGCGTCTTTTGTTAAGCGATCATTAATATTAATAGTTCCAGTGAGAACAACGCGGTGCATATGTATTACAATAGTCGACGATAATAATCTATTATAAGGTTTTGTTAATGATAATGAAGACCTCCAGACTTTGTGTATTTGGTCTGCATTCGGATTATTTTAATAGTTAATAATATAAGCGTTTGACAGACGTGAAGTCTGGAATTTTCGAGTGCATGTCCAAAATAATATCTCTAGTGCGGGCAGATGTTGCGAGGCCTTTCCCTTTCGCTAAATCTGTTCCTTGCTCTGCTTAAATTGTTGCCATACTGTCTGCGCTTCAGAACAGTACTGTATTAAATCTAAATTTGACTTCGGAATTCCACTTCAAGTGTTCTTGTACTTGGGGAGCGTATTAAAATTCGCATCTTAACTGACAGGATGGACTGCGTATTCTAAAATCTATGACGTGACTCAGGCAAACCTGATGATGATCTGTAATGCTCGAAATCGGTACCTACATTAGGTTGGATCTTAATTGACGAAAATATTTTCCAAAAGTATGTCCATACGACCCCTGTAGTTAGTTCTACATACTGAAAACAAATTATTTGTAGAATTTCAAATACTTACTTTTCTGGGCAATTCTGGAATTCTGGAAAATCAAGAAAGTCTCATTTTTAGATAAATAATCTACTTTATTGAAACTGGAGCCTAATGAATATCATCAACACTTATTTTTACGATGTTTTCTATCAGTTATGATGCTGTTGGACATTTTTAAGTTGGTTTCCGCCTACCAGTGTACCGGTGAGGATATATGTTGAGCAGTTCATTTATTTTAAATTGCCAATCTAAGTACAAACAAGAATAAGCTTTAAAATTTTATTCTAAGTTGTCTGATTTATTTATTACCAAGACCAACATTTGTAATAAAATGAGGTTTTATATTTCTTAAAAAGCTTAAAATTACAAATGAGACCACTGGCAACTTTGATTTTTTGTTAGTTGAAACTCATGTACACTGATTTTTTGTAAAATTTTAAAGTCTCAAATGAATTATTTAAATCGTTAAGTAAATATTGTTATTAGACAACCAAAGGTCGATACTTTTATATTATAACAATAACTTTCTTATTTAAAATGTTAAATTAGAGTTATACGTCAAATTATAGAAAAGTTATTGAAATATTCTAACTACAAATAGATTCTGGCAGCCCTTCTCATGATCCAATAGGGTATTCCGGTGTTTTTGAAATTGTCATTTTTTACAAAGTATGGGTGCTACTATTTGCTACTTCACAAGTAAAATATCAAACATTGTTTTAAATTAAGAGAAATCGTTGTTTGAAGTTTGAATTAGGATTGGCCTTTGTGACGTCACAAAGACCGCTCAAAGTGAGCGACTTGACAACGTTGCTATATGTAGGGTGCACGTAGTAAATTTTTGTCTTCTGTTGTGTCAACGTTTAGAATCGCTCGTTTGTTGACACCTGCTTTGGTTATTGAGGTTATATCAAACACTTGTTCAAAATGTATAAACACCAACGCCGACATTGTTCTGTGCCGGGCTGTAACAGCAGTAGAATAGTAACTCCTGATAAGATTTTATTTACATTGCCGACTAGCGAGATGAGAGATGTTTGGCTTCAAGTTTCAATGATCAAATCATCTCTAAAAAAAGTTACATTTATTCGTTGTCAAACAACAGGGTCGCCAACCGTCAACTTGGCCGATCAGCTGTTCGAGAGCTGTCCGCTGTTGCCACCGCTACTAGGGATCGGCAATCATCGTGTATTTCCGAGGGTGGTCGGTGAATTCAAACGAAATGCACTTTTAATTGCAATTATCTCATAGAAAAACTAAATCAAAAAGCTCATAGCTTAACTTTATGAATCCTCATAAATTGCACAATAGGTTAAACCGAATATCTGCTTAAATTTTGACATGATCGGAATACCCTATTGAGTTTTTCTTTTGCAGGACTTATTTTATGAAGACTATAATAAATCTAGTGTCGCAGGAAAAAAAATCGATTGAAAAAAAAGGTTCACCCTAACCTACATGGTAGTTTCAAATTCAATAACTGGTGTTATACTCGTGTTACAATCTAGCTCAAAACGACATAAATTGAGCGATTATCTGTCATGTATCTATTAGCTGTCAGATGGGGAAGACAATTTGCAATTGCCCTGTAAATTGATTTAATGGTGTAATTTTCTCTGCGCTATCCGGCACAGAACAACAGATTATATTTGATTTGCAGAGTCGGCTGTGATTTAAATACCAATTACATTTAATAGGTACTCTATAGTAAAAATTTTATGAAGCACTTTTGTAATGTGTACGCCGTTATGTGTGTTTATGTTCCACACATTATAATATATTCCGCCTTATGTTATGCAGCTCAACAAGTGCTTGTTTATTTATACCGTGGTCATAACTCAAAAGTTAGCCACGTTTTCCAGTTTATTTTCCTTAAAATTTATTTTGTTGTGGTGCGGCAGCTGTGTTTGCCGATATGCCTTGCAACGTGTTTTATTTTTTTATTCAAATATTTGCTCGCGGTAAATGTTTTGAAAAAAGTATGAATTATGCCCCTGTTCTGCTGTATCTACCACTTGATGCCACATGTGCGCTCGGTTTTTTTACCAACATTGGAAGCATCTGCTTTATACCTGACTGTTTATAATTTTTATATTTTATATCCGTTCTGACAGTTGGCAGGATGTTATGCTATAAACACACACACAGATTTTTGCTGCAAGCTGCATGTTTTATGGAGTTTCCAAGGACCTAACTATATACTGTATTTTCTCCGAAAAATCAACAATAAACACAAAGAAAACATAAATTAATTCCCTTGTAATTTACTATATTTAATGTCTAATGGATACTGCTCCAGCTTTCATATTTATTCCTGGCTTCCTGTTTACGTTTTTATGAAATTGAGTTTACTCGATTAAGAAGTTTTCAACTGTTTACCAAACAGTGCGCAAGCACGAACCCCAGTTTTCACACTATGTGTATGTGTGTGTATGTATGTATATGTGTTCATGTTGTTACTGCCCACTCATTAATACAAGTCAAAGTACTCTGCGAGTCGTTTCTGTATTCATTACCATCGGCGTCAGGGCTAATTGCCATGTGGGTAAATTGATAAACACTGTACGTGACTGTTGCAAATACAATAACGACTGTTATTTCTTTAGTTCTACTCGGCGTTTGCGTGGTTCTCTTATGCATTATATGCATCCCTCCATTCTCCAGACTAACCTATTATTGGTAAACAAATATAAAACAAAAGCAACATTTCTCTGTAAACAAGAACAGACAAAAATAGCTTTTCCCTAGGTTACTCAGTGGTTTATTTTATTATTATTTCTTTTTGGACGTTGGGATTAGCGAACGTTCGGATTACCGAGGTTCGGATTATCGACGCTCTACTGTATTTGACAATTTTATCACAACTACCAACTGTTGCCGGTAAAACTACTCAAGATTGTAAGAATACAACACAACTAATGCGCAAATCTTCGTCTTATAAATCCCTACCTCTAACCTCAAATATGTTGGGCGACGGTAGAATTATTATTATTACACGAGAATTGCAGAGTAATTATTCTTTTTCCTTTTTTCGTAGAATCAGAATTGAAGTCAGAAATTGTAAAAGAAGTCAGGTTTGAAAGAAAATTGCAAAGGAAGGTCAAAACGCAAAAAGACGTAGTTTTGTATTTCTCTTAAAACTTTTGTTAGTACATATTTCAGTCTTTAAAATGCGTATGTGTCTACTGTATGTAGTTAGTATCGACAGTTCTGGGACAAAACTGTCGTAAATCTGGCAATTTTATGCAAGCGTGTCTCGATCGCTGAACTTCGTAAAACACTGTCGACACTTTGCTCTGCCACGCTTTTGTTTACTCCATTATAAATCTTATATAGCACGTGCAATGCGATCTAGAGCTCGCTGGGGCGGAAATTCTCCGCCTTCTTATAAACAACGTTAGCACACCACTGCCTCAAAAACCGGAGATATCAAGCTGAACGCGACGCAAGACTGATGACACATACGCTCAACACATGCCTGAACTATGGCCAGATTTGATAGTACGAACCGTAAACTTGTATTGAATTACTGTGGCTACTAATTATGTACCTTTGTGTATATTAATTATCCCTAATTGTGTGCTTCCTGTTTATTTTTTAATGATCATTCAAATTTTGAGTTTGCGTTTCTTTAAGTTGAATCCTTTGAATATCTGAATTGGTTAGATTATAAATAAACGTAGCAGTTATTTATCTCTTAAAATTGCTAGTTTGTAAGCATCAAATAACCTCAAAAGTATACTCGATTGAGATAAAATACAGATAAAAAAACCACCATCTTTAGTTTAACCTACAACTTTTTTAAATAACTTTCACTTGAAAAAATTTTTGTGGTGGAGAGTTATTTGGGTGTTCCAGTAATTTTGACTACTTTTGATTAATAGCTTATAATTCAACAAATGATTCCTATAAACAATTCTTAGAATTAAGTTTAAAATTAAAAAAATAAAAATATATAGGGTGTTCTAGTTAAAAGAACAGGAAAGGTTACCAAACCTCCATAATAAAATGTAAACACTGTATATTAAAATCGCTCGCATGTTTATACGCTCGCCTACGGCTCGCGTATAAACTTCATGCGCGCGATTTATATCCTTAGTATGTGCTCGTCAAATAATATACTATTAAACGATATCTTCTTTAAAATCAAAAACTTGTTTGAAAAAAAAATTACGGCTGGAGAATATTTTAGATGTTTTTTTGTTTTTGACTAAGCCTGTATAAATTATTACATATAAATTTATTATAAATTATGTGTCTATTTAGTCCTTTCTTCATTAGATAGAATGTTAGTGACTTATTAATTAGTATTATCTCTTATATGAGCGCATATTCGGTACATGCTATCGTAGAGATAAACGATAATAAGTTATTAACTAACTTATTATCGTTTATCTCTACGATAGCATGTATTAACTATGATGTACCCAAAATTACTGAATGAATTTTTTAAATAAATTAGTAAAAACAAAGCCTTCTTTATTGTTGCAACTAGGGTTGCCATCTGTAAGATCATTAAACCAGGACAAGAAGCTCAAAACCCCCGGATTTTTAGCTTGAAACCCGGACATACCGGTTGGAAAATTTTCATTTTACGCACTAATGAAATAAATAAAAAATTTTAATAATTTATCATTCATTATTTATCTTTATTAATTATAATTTTATAAAAATATCTACTTATCAAAGATAACAGCATTATAAAAGTAAATTAACTACTGAAATTCAATCAGTATTAGGGCTCCCGTCTCCGACCTTGAAAACGCGAAGATAACGACATAATTATTCCGCCAGTCGCTAAATGCTCGCTACCATTCGATTCTGAAGGTCCTTATGCAACTGCCATCGGAAAGGAATTTCAACATTTATGAAAATTATTTATGCAAATTTTGATATGAATTACAAATATAGAAATGCTTTCCGATGGCAGTTGCGTCTGATTATTGTCTGCAGCATTACATTATAAAGTATAATTAAATGTTCACTATAAGACCACGAGTTATTTTTTTTCTGACCTTCTCTAGAATTGCATTCTGGAGTATTGTAGTGTGTGATTGTACTAAGTTGACAACCATGTTTACCATAGCGATGATTGTGAAAGTACTATATCATCGACTAGAAAACTCAAACATAGTCCAGTTTGAATATTTGTACAAATAGAAAGAACTACATTCATTTCTTTAGGGTATACTATACGTCAAATGTAATAAATACGAAATAAAAACAGACATATTTATAGTAGCGCCATCTATATTTCGTTATTTCGAAGCTTTGGAGAGTAGTTTGCTACAGTTCGCTATTTGAATTGAGACGGGACCCTTAAACAACCTTAATACAATCTTTGGCATAACTCTTTTGCGAGTCCGTTATGAGTCCGTTAATGGTTTTTAAAGTTAACTTAAAAGTTAATTTGTTAACGAAAAATTTAACTTCGTTAATTAACGATTAACGGATTAACGCTTTTGTGCCCAGTTTTGCAACTTGTAATAAAATGAGTTAACCATGGACGTACTCTACACGTAAAATTGATGAAGAATATGCCTTTCTGGTCCCCAGGAGCAAAAATACCCAATTTAAGCTGTTATTTGTGTATTAAATAAAGTTGGCCATCAGATATAAAAGTACACATTTGTTTTTGGACGAATCAGGTTGCGATTCGTCAATCACGTGATCATGTTGTACAACATGTTGTAAACATAATTGTCTCCAAATCAGTTTAGTATTGATAGACCAGCAAGTAGTAGATTAACTACATAAAATTCTCGCGTTTATTAAAATTTAAAAAAAAATTGTGAGAGGAAACCAAATTCATTATGTGATAATAAGGCTTATACTTCCGTTATGGTTTTGTTAGAGACAGAATATGGGACACCGGACAGAATGTGTTGGAATAAGGACTTCATAGGACTGCTGGGTGAATGTTAAGGTAATTTATTTTAAGTTTTTATGTATATAAGTATATTTATCGTTTATCTGTATATGTGGGTTTCGAGCGGATTCAACGATATTGAGTGTAGATGTAGTATAGAATCAGGGCTCCAAAAAGTGGGAACT
The DNA here is from genome assembly GCA_963966075.1 of Aphodius sticticus. Taxonomy (NCBI): domain Eukaryota; kingdom Metazoa; phylum Arthropoda; class Insecta; order Coleoptera; family Scarabaeidae; genus Aphodius; species Aphodius sticticus. The sequence continues at coordinate 26,577,661 of OZ014512.1, forward strand.
TATTTAATTAAGCAAACAATACATTCCTACAATATAAAATACGAACATTAAATTCTTGTTTGTGGCCAATACAAGCACACAATTTCTTGGTATTCTTTATATTTTTGTAATGAACAACTACCTGATTAAAATTTACTTTATTATGTACGAAGCTAATCAAGGATACATAATTATTGTGGAAGCTCTACTTTTAGGTAACATAATCAAAAATATATTATTATTATTATTTAAAAAAATTATATTAAAATAGTAGGAATTAGAAATTCAATAGGGTAGTAATCAATGTAATCAATGTAAATAATGTAATTTTGAAATATTATGTATTTGAGCTTATGCGTTTAGAATGGCAAATGCGATTCTATTGCCATAAGTATATTTGCGATTCTAAGCTCAAAATGCACAAATGATGAATAAAGTTGATAGATATCAGACATTTTTGATACGGGAATTAGAATGTAAGTACTACAACACTATGACATAAAAATGTTATAGCTCTTGTTCTTTTTACTTTATCATACGCAGTATGTAAAGTATTGTAATCGTGCCAAAAAAATTTTTTGAGATTTTAGCGGAAATATGTCTTTTTGTGTCCCCTGAACATTTTTGACCAAGGTACAAAAAAATGTCTGTGTGTGTGTGTGTGTGTGTATGTGTGTGTGCATGTGTGTGTGTGTGTGTACCCGTTTTTGTGGAGACGATTCCGAAGAAACTACTAATGGCATCGGGACGAAACTTCATATTTAGAAGTTTTATAACCAAACTTAGAGCTGAAAAGCTTTCTGTTGAAAAGGGTCCAAAGGAACTGGTGGTTTACTCATAGCATTTTTCGAAGATTTTGCAAATGAGCCGCTATTTGTGTAATGTCGTCTAAATAGTTAAATAATAAATTAAAGGAGAGGAAATTTTCGATAATTTATGTATATGACATTTTTTGGTAGAATTTATAGTTTAGCCGCATGAGCAAATTCTATTTCATCGAGATCGGGCGTACTGCTTTAAAACTAGTAGCCAGGATATGTCAGATTATTTTGATTCTAATGACAGTAGCGAGTGTCAAACGCTAATGTCTTGAAAATGCTACTGTCAATATAGGCTGCGTTCGGATATTGAACACCGTTACACTTTTTACACCCAATGACACGTAAGTGTCATTTAGACGGTGTACCCGCTGTCAACGGAGTACAATATCCGAACGCAGCTTTAATCGAGATATTTGTCTAGTTCTACTAGTTTTATTTTAATGCAGACATAGCCGACCTCGATCAAATAGAATCTCATGCAGCTAAACTATTAATTTTATATATAGTATGATAAAGTCATGTGCCTGGCCACATCAGATTTTTTTAAAAATAGAATTGAAAAAATGAACGAACGCAAAAGTAGTTTTCCTCTTATTTCTCATATGAAATCTATGTTGTATAGTCTGCAACCAATGTATATGGTAGCTTGTGCAAGGTTATATTATGATTATGACAAATTAAATAAGTTGCGACTACTAATTTGTGTGGGTACAAATTGTATTTGTTCATAGAACTTAGGTACTTAATTTTAGTTCGCAATATATAATAGTATATTATAATACAAGTTTTATAAGACAAAAATTAGCGCACGAGTGCGCCAATACATATAAACTTTACATAAATTTCGAAAATTGCGATTGTCATCTTACAATCTAGAGTAGTTTTATCTTCAACAGTTGGTAGTTGTGGTAAAACTGCCAAATACGATTGAGGCGAGCCAATAGCGATTGAGATGTCAGCCTCATTTGACACTTGACATCAATCTCAGCAATTTTGTAAAACTAAAAGTTACTAACAGTTAGTGATATAGTGTTTTCATAACGACACCGAAAGCGGTTTCCTTATGAGTTTATAACGAACGCAAAGTAGAAAAAAGCATTTTAGGATTAAGCATTGATCTACCAAAGTAATGAAGTCAATTGTCTGAATTTTCCACTAACCATATTTGTTAGAATTACTCAAATATGAGTGGTGATAACTAAATCAGGTTTAGAGTGTAGCAAAGAAATGCATCAGTGTAGATACTATCTTGTACTACAGCTATCACTATCCCACTTTGTGCTAACCTCGTCTTTGTCTGGTCACGTGATCCGGCGTCCGGGCCTACCTACGATAATATCCAATACCAGTTTTTATACCCTTACAGATTTTTTTTTCATCGGCCGCCTGAAGGGGTGTGCAAATGAAAAAGCAACGGCATCCTCTCTTACACATACACAAGAAAAACACCTACATAGTGCACAATCTTTTCATCCAGTCATTTCTATACTTTCGCGTTGGCTATATTTAGACATCAGAGGAAAGAAGCGCACAGAGTAGCATCTCGCGTGTGCCATTAGGCTTTGGCCTTTAACGAACGAACCTTTTAATCCTCCTTTTGAAAATCTGCCGGTGTTTTCATCTCACAATTCTAGGTAAAAGGCAGAAACGCTGCTTCTCTTTTCCTCGAGATGGATCCTCTTGTTTTTAACTATTACTCGATAGAAGGAGTTTCCTTTGATGTTCCTTTGCTACTAGCAAGCCTCAGCTTATTTCACGTGAAGAGTGACGGGAAAAGGATATGATCTTGGAGTGGATGGAATTTTATGCGGAATGCGCAATAAGCTTGATTATTTACTGGATGATTAAGTGAAAAATTGAAGTGTCTCGTTAGACACCGGGGAACTTTGATGTTCAGACGGTGTGTCATCTCTTTGCGCAGACTATTCACCAGACGCTCTACAGATTCAGTGTGTGATATTTGCGGCAGCTGTGCAGCTGAAAATGTTGCTGTTATGGCATGAGGCACTGTGAACTTAAAATATAGTGGAAGGTCGTCTATATACTTCTTTGTCACGCTTTTCATATGGTATGATCTTGTTGATGAAATACATAATTAGTGAAATATGCTATTCTTGTAAACTAAAAAAATGCGTTAAAATTTGTGGATAACTTTTAGAATTCAGAAAGCAGTTTGAAAGCGTTGTGGTATAGACAACTGGGCATAAACCATATTGTGTTTGTACAAGAGGAGATGTTTGCAAATCCCTTCCAAATTCCGAGAATTCGTTGTAAACATTAATTAGGTAAAAGCTGGTACCGCTCGAGGTTCGCCGTCGGCTGTAAATATTTAAACAAAATAAACATTGTTCGGTATATTATTACTTCAATAAAAACACTCCAATTCAAAATTAGAACGTATAAACAGGTGGATTTTAACAGGTAAGTAAACCTGATATATTAGTCCACTCTTGCCACAAATAAAAGCGATAGCCTGATTTATTGCCACTACACATGAAGGGAGCCATATTTTTATAGTCCTCAAGATTTTACCTTTTATCTTAAGGTGTTTACTGCTACTTCAAACGACCCGACTTTTATTGGTCTATAGATCAGTATACGCTCGATATATCAAGATCTGCATGTCGTTCGATTATAAGAAAACTTGGGATTAGATAAGAGACATTTGACACGCAAAAGATTTTAAAAATTTTCCAACATTGCGGGAAGTACGGCATGTTAATTTTTTTTTGTAAAACCATGAAACAAATTTTAATTAAACTTGGAAGTATTTATCCCGGCGATTGATTGACAGTAAGAAATGAATAAAACATTAACTTCATTGAAAAATATCTTTTGTACCTGAAATATCCTCACCGTTTTTAAATTTTATTATCTTAAAAGTAGAAAACCAAAGCTGTCAGATTAAGACGTAAGAGGTGTCAAAGATTGACATCAATAATAAACACAAAAAGAGGTCTTGTATTTACAGTGTGTCGGGGGTAAACCCGTCTTCAGACGAAGCTGAAAAAATACATTATATTATTATTTAAAACAACGGGTAAAACGTGTGATAGAAATAAGTTAATGGCTATGTTTCAACAATGACCCATTGTCATCAGATAGTCTCTTCTCAATTAAAAAGAAACTCGAGAATAAAAATTGTTTAGATTTATGAAGGTGCTTCTTATAGATAGGGTGTTACAGAAATAACGGCTAACCTTGAAGAAGCATATGCCCAAAGACGTAGTAAGCATGTTTTGTCAAACAACGTATGGTCTAACTTAAGACCCAGTTCTACATCTCCTTCTTAAATAAAAACGTTATTTACTGTTCAAAGTTTATGATCTTTGGCTTCTTTTCAAATATAAAACATCTAGCACAACTCGTGATACAAAAATATTTTTTATTTCAGTACAATTTTAACGCAAACATTATAATTGCTATAATAAAGCGTAATTGCCAGAAATGTATTTATTTGCCCATATTACTGCTGCCCGGTGTAGACAGCAGACGCGAGGAGCTTTAAACACCGGGTATAACTGGTGACTACGGATTGACGTTGGTGGGGGACAGGCTGGCCACTACCAGCAAAAGAAACATCGCAATGAAATATTTCGTTTCGGAGTTGCGATGTTTTCAGAACGGAGCCATAACGCATTCTTGAGAAAATTAATAAAGAAAGACGGAGTCCGTCCCTGATCAGCGGAAGAAAATCGACAACACTCCACTACAGTTGTGTTGCAACTGGTGACAAATCAACGCCGCCGGGAACGTATCGGTCTCCCTCCTTTGCGAGACGCGTTAGTAATGCAACAAACACAAACACGTGCATATTACATACCAAAATATTATTATTTAAGGGGAATCCATCCCCCTACGTTTTACTTGCAAAACACGCAAAAGTTCTGAGGCTTTTTCTCAGAAATTAGTTCACATAATCGTAAAAGAAATACACCAAATTAAAGATACAAGATATATAATTTTGCGTCTAGTGGTAGATTTTTGATAGTTCTGTTCGTTTTTGACAAATCTATTTCCGAATATGACATAAAATTGGCTGATTTTGCAATTTTTTTGAAGGACTCTGGTTAAAATTGAAAAAAGTACCACATAATAGGTCTAAGTTACACCTTCCTCTATAAGTGTACAAAATTTCACGTAAAAATTTTGAATATCTTACATGCTTTTTTCAATCAAAAGTTTACTTCTTCGAGTACATGAATAAGTTATATTTTATCACGTAGCGTGGATACAACAACAACAAGTAATACATATACATTACCACAGCAAGTAATACACCTTTATCTATAATTTGCGGTATATCATGAGAGAATTGATACAACATTAAGCTGGACTATAGATGCTTATTTTATAGGACGTACCAGCAGTATTGATTCCGCATAAAAAGAAATCTCGTACTGACCCGATAACAATTTCCATTAACTAGAAAATTTTAATTTTCTGTGTAGCATTGGCGGTATCATTTTTCTTGGTCAAATATTCCAGCAACATTCGGCGTGGAGCTATAAAACAACAGGTTTTTTTGCCGAGGTTTGATCACCTGATACGAGATTTATAAATTAACATGTGCGTTGTTTTGAATCGATATAACATTTTTATACTTTAAGTATTTCCAAGCGTTGACTTGTTTATAAAACAACTTATAGGACTTATTTTTGATTTCTTCAACAAATAATATTGAAAATTCTAAGAATACTGTGGCTTGTACTAAAATTGCTTGTTTTATTTTTTAATTAATGATTATATTATCTCAAAAGACACCAGATCCAACTATGCTAGTAACTTAACAAAGCCAAGAATTACCCCTAGAATTTTTAAATAAAGATTTGCAAAGAAAAATATGTTATCAAATATATATTGAATATCCACAATTTAATTAAAATATTTGCGTAGTATTAAAACAACAATATTATAATAAACCGTAACGTATAACATATGACTCCCCATTGTGTGCGGATTCCTACCCCCTCGACCGCCAACTTGGAGAAGCAAAAAAGTGTCACTTTGGGAAATTATAAATATCATCAGGTAAACTCAACCAAAAATGAATATGAATGGCAAAAAATACTCAATGCACACAATAATAAATCTAAATGAATCTTCCTTTCAGAAAAGAACGCTGGCTTAATGATTGACGACAGTCGGAAGCTGTATCGCAGTCACTATGACGGGCCAACACAGCCTAACGAAAAAAGCAGGCGATACACCCTAGAATACTGACTTCCAATTTGTCACAGGTGGGCATAAAAATAGAACCAGAAAGGTCGAACAAACGCTGCTCTTCGGTATATCTATTTCCGACGCACGTCTACTATACCTACCGCATTTTGATACTGTCACTGCGCTGTTGCTTCCGCAGATATACAGCCCTACAGGTACCCATGCAGTATCGGATAGTTTATACGGTGAAAAATGGCACAATTTTACAGTTCCGTGCTCTCTCGCGATTTATCGTTTTACAGCAGGAACAAAACAGTATCGAATGATATACGAACGGATTTTAACGAATCGTTTTTCGCGTGCAATTATTCTTTGATTCACTGATAAATTGATCTCAATGGCACTACATTAGTACTTTTTTTTACTGGAGTAATTTGAGATAAAAAATATATTAATTAACATCATCTTTATTGAATCATTTCTTATAAATAATTATACAGGTAATTAAAATCTAATGACTAGAATCACAATTATTTGAACAACAATTCATTATTTATAAATAGGTAGTACAAAATGTTTCTTTCCAATGAAATATAACTATAACAGTTTTGATAGAAGTCTTCCATTTCTTCTTCATTCTACAACCAGATGTATCGCTCTGTTTCTTCATTCGCACCCGTTGTCCCTGGCAAAATAGTGTCCATCAATCTCACATAAATCTGAGATGCACTACACAACACAACACAAAGAAAAATCACACAGAATACACTTTAGTAAACGTTAATTATATTGTTAGTTCTTCTTAAAATACAAAACTATAACTAGGCCGGGAAACATTGTGTCTCTTTGTTTCCTGAGTTTGATAGACTACCTGTCAACTCTTAATAACTCCTATACAACAACTAGAGTTATTCAACAGATTTGCCGGGATTATCAGTTTTACGTGCTTGCCGAAGAATGGCGGCCGATTGATTATATTATGACGTATGGAAGAAAGTCTTTGACGCACAATATTGCCATTTTAGGATTGTTTGACAGTTTGATAACCTGTTTCAATCCATAATGTTTTATTTATTTATTTTATTAAAAGCCCAGTTAAATTTGCGTTTAATACGAGTTTGTTTATTAGAATCGGTTGAAATTTGACTGAGTTATCGAAGTTTAATCAACGTTTTGACGTTCACACTAGGCAGAAGGAATATGTGTGCCTGGATATGAAAAGGGACCAGTTGACCGAAATTGAGTTATGAGTGTTTTTAGATAGAATAAGTTATGGCAAAGGTACTCCAACATTTTAAGCCGATTACCATAGAGAGTAATTGAAAAAAAAAATATTTAAGTTGCTGGTGCAAAAATTAAACTTTTGCGCTATGACGCTTCAAACTTTTGCAAAGTTTAAAAGTTAATAACTTCCCGCATTTTTGGAAGTTACGCTGACTCCAACATTTTTGGAACAATTTCGATATTAGTTTCAAGATTTTTAGTAGAATTTATTATTTCATTATTCCGTTTGGGTTTTATAGAGTTTCTAATCTATAGCGTCATTGGCCTGGGTCTACAATATGTATAGTGTAAGCTAGGTATCTTCATCTCTCGAGTCTTAAGAAGACTTAAGCATTCTCGTAAGGGGTTTATGGGGTCCTCTGATTCCAAATCTTATTTATTTTTAGATTTTTAGAATTCAAAATGGCGGATCTAATATGGCGACCAAACATGTAATTAAGTGATTGGTGTATTCCGCAAAAACATGTAATTGTAATTAAATGTAATTAAGTGTCGGATTTATACAAAAATTAAATTATGTTATATATGAAGGTTACGGATTCCTAATCTGTTGTCAGATGTATAAAATTCTAAATGGCGGATCCAATATGGCGACTAAACATGTAATTAACTGTCGGATTCAGAAGAAAACAAATATCTGATAGAAGTTTATAATTCAAAATGGCACCGAATGTAATGTGGCAACTATAATAAATTAACGTGAATTTGCAATTTTTGTCATCCTATTTCCTGTTACATAATTATGCAGCTGTCTGATGTCAACACTTATGTCAGTTAAAAATCCAAATTGGGAGTTCAAATAAATCAGATAGTATCAAATTATTTTAAACGTTTAATGATAAGAAATAAACATAACTAGGGACACAAACATGGAAATACAATCATAATAAATTTATATAAAAAGTGCATTTTTTAAAATTTTCTTCAAATTTTCCATTTTTTTTGTCATTTTATTTTTTTCGAGCATTGTCGCCGGCAATCTGTCCACATATAAAATTTTAACCCGATTGGACATATTTTCCAAATTCAAAATTTTTTTCAAAATTTTTCAAAATTTTCCAATTTTTTTATTGCTTCATGTCATTGTCACCGGAAATCCGTCCACAGGCAAAATTTCAACTCAAATGATCAAATTTTCCAAATTTTGAATTTTTTTTCAAATTTTGGAAGTTTCCATATTTTCTTTATTGCTTCTTGTATTGTCACCGGAAATCTGTACACATGCAAAATTTTAACTTGATTGGACACTGGGAAGTAGAAATATTATCGATTACAAGATTTGTACATAACAAACAGACAAACAAACAAACAAAAAGTGCAGTTAATATAAGCGTAGTAATTGTCCCGGAATATTATATAACTATGTACATAATTATATTTTATACAAACAAGTTTATAAACTGCTATCATACGGATATTTGTTTCTGCCACTGTATGCGGCAACACCGTAATGCACTAGAGCGTAGCGTGATATAGACAACTGGTCCCTTTTTCGTTCGCAATAAAAACGCATTTTTTCATGCTTTTCCAACCGCAGACGGGTTTCAGACGAACACATCTGATAAAAAACACAATAATGAGAGTAATTAACCAATAAAACAAAAATGTGTATTTTGCACCCGTTTAACTTTATTTGCGATTATCTGCGTAACTAGAAACGGACAACTGGTCCCTTTTCACATCCACGCACACATATACCTACGGCCCGACCGTAATAAATCCGAACTCTTGATTCACATTAACGAGACATTATTTTCTTTGTTTATTACTGTGTTTTATTGTTATTAAGTACTATTCGACGTGTACCCAAATATCGTAAAATCATTAATCGACAATCTTAACCTATTACAATTGTGTATACTATTAGGACGATGTAGGTACCAAATTTCATATAAAATAACAATCAAACTGATCCATAAGCAGTAAGAAATCAGCTTCAGTGCAAAAATATAAAAATTTTACTGTTGGTGCAATTTATTTTGAACCCAAATATACCTGTAAATGTAATAAACATAAACTCTAATGTACTTAGTAACATGTGCTAGTCTGGCAGGTAACAGCAAAAACGAAAAGAAAAAATACTGTGTCATGATTTTAGAATAACATTGTAAATATAAGTGCTAGTAATGTCTAATTAATGTGTATAATGACTACGGATTTATTACAGTCGGCCTGTATATTTCTTCTCCGTAGTGTGATGTGTCTAGACGGTCAACAAAATTTGATAATTCTGTTAAATTTCAACCGATTCTACTAAACAAACGCGTATTAGACGCAAATTTAAATGAGCTTTCAATAAAAAAAATAGCAAACAAATATTACGGATTCAAACAGGTCATCAAGTTGAAAAAATCTGAAAATAATTGGAAGCTTCTGAACTTGAACGTCCATAACTTTTCGACTTGTTATAATGGTCTAGGTTTCCTCTTTCATTGGCATTTTTTATTTTGAAAATCGAATAGAAAATAGCGAATTTTTAGACACGTGCAAGTATCCAAAACCGTTTTTTTTTTTTTTTAAAATCGATATTTTGAGGGCGTTTGGAAAATTTCTGTCTCGTGAAAAGTATTTGTCTTTTTTTTTGTAACTCAGTGTAATTAATTACCTATAATTTGACGTATAAAAGAAATTTGAAAGTATGCAAAGTTGTATAAGTTATAAACATTTTTTCGTTGTTGCCCCCCGTTTGTATTGATGGAAATAATTGTCATTTAGGGTATGTTTGTTACGGTAAAAACCTTTTCGCATATCAGGGTAACTAAATGATTAACAACGTAACCCTTTCTTGCTGAACAAAATAACCTTATTCAACAATTCTAGCAACATTTGTTATAATCCTTGATTTCACTTACTAAGCAAAGCGCACACCATGTTAAACTTACTGCATAAGGTTGTTGTATATGCCAAATTGTACGTAATTAGTAGGGATTGTCAGCCATAAACGCTAAATGTTTTGTTTTTTTGTAAATAACCTCTAAAGAACAATAAAATGTACAGACCACCAAACTAGGTACTTATATTGTATTATGAGTATACACAGAAAAATTTAGATAATAAGTGGGTTAGTCACCATTTAACGCTGTTTAGCTAACAATACCTAAATCATAATATTATGTATACTGTAGAGGCTAACTACATAAGCATTGAGCAACAAGGCTGGGAACAGGTGGGGAAAAATGTCCAGAACTTTTACAATTATTGAGGCATGACTTTCTATCATACATCAAATTATAGATAATTTATCTGGGTGGTCACCCATAAATCAAAAAAGTTTTACTTCGAGACCAACAACCCCTAAATAACGATATTGTACTTACACAAAATTACACAACATGTATTTTCGGGATAGGCTATAATATTTAGAAATCTTCTGTAAATTTAACAGATTTTTTCATAAATTGTGAATTTCGTGTGAACAATGTATATATAGCACGTGTTGAAACAGTGTCAATATTTATACCATTTGAAATAAAATTGCCACTTGACAACGTTCCAAAGCAACTGTCATGTGTAACAGGACTAAAATACGACGTTATGAAAATACATACACGATGTACCAATTATTATTAAACATTCTAAACGTCGCCTAATATTTTAAATTAATTTTCTCTGCTATTAATTATGTAGAAACGTCATCAATTCTCTTAGTATAACTTTGTCTCTGCGCTTGATATCTCATTTCTTAAAATTGATCATTAGTATACAATGTCGGCTCTATAATTAGCATATAATTTGGATTCCGTGGTCATATAGTTAGCGGTCGCCATCAAAGGCAGTCTGTTTTCGAAATCGGCAAACGTGAGAGAATTCAAGACGAAAAATATATTATAATTAACTAAATGTTGTTAATTTTGAAGTACCTACACGACATGTCAACTTGAAGCAAATTTTGTGTTTGCAGCGATGTGCAACGTTGCACTAAATTGCCGAGAAGTGTGCCTAAAATTCATTAGCTTTTTGGCGCCACAAAAATATGTGATATATTACAGCACTACAACGTAGCTTTAATAATAGTATGCCATAAATTTGCTTGACACTGCTTGAGACTGTAATAAGACATTGTGACAATAATTATAGTTTATATATAGTAGCTACATACTCCATGTAACTTAGAAGGCTTAAAAGCTCACTATTATTAAATGGTTGCCTTTGAGAATTATTCATATAAGACAATTTTCTCATAAGAACTCACTTCCTGATGTGTGTGGTGGAATATTTTGTAAGGTTCTTCTGTTAAAAACAAATATAACAGTGGGGGATATAAAATATCCCAGTGGGGGGGGGGGGGTTAGATTTTAATGATTTTTTTAGGAGGGATGGCTATTTTTGACTAGATTTTATTGTCGAAGCCCAGGGAATAAAAACCGTCATAAAAAAAGCACAGCTTTAAAAGAAACGGACTACTTTAATGCTTTTTTTAATTTATGACCAACTTAAAATATATAAACCCAGCAAAATGATAATAAACCAAGCATGGAAGATACATTTAGAAGTAAACGGTTTAAATGGATTCGATATCGCTAGGAGACTGTATACAGGATGGTTATAGTGTACAATTTGGTTTCATATCGAAAGTTGTATAACCGGCGGTTAAAAATAGAGACGCCATTAAAAAATTTTAATGGCATTTCTCGAGCAATCTAGAGTAGTGTGTATAATAGATAATTTTAAAGCAGGACTTGTGCCAAAGTCGTTAGCTGCTTTATGTGGTACAGTACAAAAGGTTCGTTAAATAGTTTCAAACACTGCGTCTACCTCTAATGAGAAAATGTTCTATTGCTCTCTTTACACGTATGCGGGCGTTGAATAATAATATGTTACTTAACTCACAGGTATTTCTATATTAAAACCAACTGAATTATGTCACACATTATATCTAAGGAGACCAGGTTAAAATAACAGATTTTCTTTTTATTTAAAGAAACATACTCATTCTTTTAAATGTTTGTGATGGTGGTGAACGTATATCTATAATATTTATTTAAACAAAATATATTTGCTTTATTAAATACTCGATATTAATTTAATACTACTAGAGCTACACAAAAAAAATTGTTTGATGAAAAAGAATTTATTTTGTTATCGTTTATTATAGACATTAAAGTTGAAAATTTTAACGTTTTCTTTAATTTAAATTTCCCAAATATATGTCCTATGAACGAAATAAATATTGGATATTTCCAATATTAAAAATAACACTAAAATAATATATTAACCAGAAATAACAAACAACCTTCTACGTACCTAATCTTGTTAAGAAAATTTGCTAAGTTCAGGTACGATGTTGAGACAAAATATATACAGTCTGCGCGTAAAGTATGGATCCATGAGAAAGTTTTATAGAATGTTTTATTATATTAAGAAATCCTCGAACTCGTCGATTTTAATCATTAAATTTCTGTGAAAAATGCAATTTTCGACCGTCTATTGTTACTGAGTTAGGACGTCATGAACACATTTTTTTAAATGTCACCCTTCTTCTTACTGATTTTTATTTAATTGTTTAAATGGTATCAAGCAATCGAAAACGTCTATTCGCATTCCATAAACAAACAAAAATTATCAATATTACCATGATTTTTAAAGGTATTTTTCTCAAACATTTTCTTATGTAAGCCAATACATTTTTTAAATTATCTTTAAGATAATTAACAGATCTATCAATATCAGTAAAAAGAATATAGGGTTGCCGTTTCAAAACAGAATGGATGACGTTAATTTAGTTTGATGTAAATATGTGTATTTTGATAATTAGAAATCGACGTGTCCGAGGATTTTTTCAAATAACAAAGCCGTTTCAGATATTTTATCCTGTTTCCATACTTTGTGCGCTCACTGTATATAATATCTATAGATATTTTTTGCTGAAAGTGTGTCACGTCTACAGGTTTTAAACCCGTTTTTTTGGGACTTTCGAAAACCGGTTTTGAAATTTGACAAGCCAGATTTTAAAAACTGGAATTAATATGTAAAAATAATGAACTATTTGATTATATAATCACTACTTTCTCAATTGAAATCATTATTAGATACTAAGTAATCTGCAACTTATATTGTGAGTCCACAAATTTTTACAAATTTCAAATTTTTAGTTTTTATTTTTTCCGATAAAATCACAAGATGGAAATATTTGTTTTTGATCTATTAAAGCTAAAAGATATACGAACATGGCAAAGAATTAAAAAAGTATATTTGAACTCTGGTTTTTGTATAGAAACAAATATGTAACGTGTCATATACGTATATGCTATTTTGCACAATTGCTAAACGTATTCTTCAAATGATTCTTCTCTAAAATGTACCTTCTTTTGACTGAGTGGAACCAGTGTACATAGCAAACTAGCGATATAATTAAAAACTATAATTATCAAGACAATGGAATGTAAAACCTGAAGAAAATAATAGTACGCTAAAAATGTCATTATTGGTGACAACGAATAAAGAGCAAGAAACTTTGACACACGATTTGTTTTACTTAACTTTTATCTAGATCAAGAACACTATTAAGTAATCGTTTACAGGACATATGTTTTGATATGAACAATAATGTTTGGGCTAAAAATATGAAAAAAATAAATAAATAATAACAACCCTAACATGTATAGTAAGTATATTAATTTTTTAGTAATTCTCAATCCTAAAATTCGGGACATATTTAAAAGTCCGCGGGTCAAATTGTAAAAAGTTGGGACTGTCCACAGTTAAAAATCAAGCAATTCACAAACAGTGCTAAAACAGCAAATCGACTTTCTTTATAACTCACCAGCTTCAAAATTCTCCTTGAGCCGCCTCCACTGCCGCGCCTGGTGTAACGAATATATCGAGATAATCAGAAAGAAGGCGATGCAGGAAAAAACGGCTAAACTCAGAGCAATTGCCTGCCAATCCCAGATGATGGTCTCCACGTTCGAGAAGGGCACTTGACTCGCAACTAACCCTTGCGCGATCTCTTCGTGCTTATGTCTATCCTCCCTACTGGTATGCCCGTGCCTATGGCGATGTCCCGACATTATCAAGTCGGAAAATTGACTGAGGGGCGCACATAATGTGTCCTGGTGAACCTCGCAAGGGCGCATCACCACCATGTCTTTCGAATTGTCACAAATCGTGCAGTTTACGCACCTCTGGAGGTTATGGTCTAAGTATTGTTTCCCTCTTTCGCATATCGATGCTGATGATAAGGCTATCAGTAGAGGAAGGAGTAGACAGGATAGTTTTGTTGGCTGCATCATCTGGAATAGAGAAAATCATGAAAGTATGGTTTGTTTTGGTATTTATTAACATTAAATATGTTACCATTAGAAAGGAGGTCAAAGTATACTATGAAAACTGTCACTTAAAGCGAATCTAAATCTAAATAACAAATAATTTAGAACTGTCATCTATAATTTCTGCTGAAATGGAAATTAGTTTTAAAATATGCATGGACGCTGTCTCCAAGTTTGCCTATAAATAGTAAATGAAGGTTTCAAACTTCAATGCTTAAATTTTCTATTCGAAATAGAGACGTATTTCCCAACAGAGTATCATAAAATATAGATATAGCCCGACATTAGGGTGCAAAAATACGAAATTACCTGCAAAAAAATAAAAGAGTTTTAAGACTTTATATTTTGATATTGTTTGTTTCTTGGTTTTTTTGATTCTTCCCTACACTTCTTCCCTACACATTGTAGGGAATTAAAGTCTCTACAAATTTCATCAAATAGCTTCCTGACGTATGTATTCTTCTTTGTTGATTTTTCATCCTAGAAATGAAACTATAAATTTTATTGTTTTAAATTCATCTTTCTACGAGACTTTCATGAGACTTAAAATTCAATAACTGAATTAGATTTTGATGATCAATGCTCTTTAAGACGTCGTCTTTTAATGATCAAAGTGCAGATATTTATATCCAATTTTATTCCCGTCCTTCAATTGTTTTCGTTTTATGACGTCCTCGACTTATATTTTAAATAGCACCCCCATATTTTTTCTTTGTGCTGATATTTTATTTTATCTGTTAATTATTTTAATCGTAATTTATGAATTTTATCGCTTACAAAAGAAAACTCCCGAAAAGAAGACAATTGAAAATTAGGTTAATACTGATAACTTTTGTTTGTTGTTTGTTTATGGAAAGTGAATAGGCGTTTTCGATTGATTTATTTGCGCTGAATAAGAACTCGACCTTGAAAGTTATACCTATATCACGTCAGGTTATTGTGACATTTGTTGTTTTTTTCTTCTATGGAGGCGCCAGCCAACCACTTGAAGAACATCTGTAAATGATTCAAAAACATTTCTGAACAAACTTTCAGGTAAAAATACCTTAAGTTTACTATGATTAAGGTTTACTATGAGAACCTTTTTCGCGTTTTTTACTTTTTGACCCCAGATTTTTCGAAGCCATAGAAAACGAGATAGAGAATTTTATTATACTCGTATTCAATTCTCAAAATTCATGTGCCCTAGAGTTTACAATATTTTACAATGCTCTATACTTCCTCAAAAATCTCTCTTTTAGACAATTAAAAAATCTCTTCGAAAATAAGCAAGAAAAATATCGGATTGCCATTTAAAAAAGTGTCGATTACGTCAGTCGTCATGTGTATTTTAATAATTAACTATCGTTCTGATTTTTTTTAGAATAACAAACCGTCCAGAAAACAAATCTGCAAAAGAATTGTAACTGTTTGGACACGTTTTCAACCACTGCTTGACATTTCTACAGAATAAATTAATTTAAACCTTGTTTTCAAGATCTGTCTTTCTTCGTTCTACATAAGTAGAATTGAAAAAATATGTGTAAGCTATAGGTTTTGCTTGTATACAGCTATACAGTGCTTCCCAAAGGTAACGGATAAATTCTATAAAATCTTAAATAAAAATTTTTGAGAAAAATGCTCCGACACGTCGATTTTTACTTTTAACTTACTATCCTAATATACACTTTTCAGCCCCCCACCCCTTCACCCCTAAGGGGTGGTAACCACAACTTTTCAAATAGCAAAGTACCCCTTGCGATACCTCAATTGATAGACTTTTTTAATCTGAATACAAAGAAAAAAAAATTATCGAAATCGGTTGATAAATAACGGCGATATTTATCAAAATTTATTTATACACGAAATTGACGAATAACAAAATTTAATTAACTAATCCTTAATTAATTGTCAAAGTGCTGCGCGTTAACGACGAGACAATGCCCTAATCTATCCCCAAACGCTTGTTGAACATTTTCTAACATTTTATTTCGAGTTTTCAAACATTCCTGGAGTCATTAAGTGAATTACTGCAGGAATTCTTTCCTTTAACGCCTCAATATTTACAGGTCTATTAAAATAAACTTTACTTTTTAAATAGCCCCAAAGAAAATAATCTAGTGGGGTTAAATCTGGCGATCTTGCTGGCCATTCAATATGCCTTCATCTACCAATCCATTAGGAAATTTGAAAATATTTGGATTAGGAAATACTTGATCGAGGTATTCTCGAACTTGTCGCGCATAATGTGGAGGCGCACCGTCTTGCTGTAACCAAATTCTGTCCTTGTGTCTATCAGGATCTTCTGCGTTGGGAAACAATACCGCTAAAGTAGGTAGTAGTTCATTTCGTAGAAAGTTCAGATAACGTTCACCATTCAGTGTTCCGTCGAAAAATTTGGTCCAATAATTCTAGAACCCACCACACCAGCCCACACATTAAGGTTTTGAGGATATTGTGTGTTCGCTTCCACCATCCAATGCGGATTTTGACGAGCCCAGTAACGGCAATTTTGTTTATTGGCGGTGCCATTCAGACAAAATGTTGCCTCATCAGAAAAAAACGATGTTTCTAATTAAGCAAGGATTTTCATTAGAGTTCCATCATTGTCTCACAAAACTGTCGATCAAAGTCATCATCGGACAATTTTTGTACCAAGTGGACTTCATACGGGTGAAATTTGTGTTTTCGAAATAATCTGGACACTGTGCTTTTTGACGCACTAACTTGTGAAGCGACCTCCGCAAGGGTTGAATGATTTTCTTGCACCATTAAAATAGCATCCAATTGTCGGTTTTCAATTAAGGCCAATGGACGTCCTGCCTTAGGCTTATCCCGTACATGACCGAGATCGCGAAATTTGTTTTCGATTCGACTTACTGTAGATTCCGATATTGGCGGACGGTCCGGGTGCGTTTCATTGAACAAAACACGAACGTCGGCATGCGTCCGGCTTCCATCTCCAAACCCAATCATTAAAACTTCGATTCTTTCGGTTTCTGTAAATCTCATTTTGCTACTATTTCTTCAATGACGAAAAATCTGAATTGTGTCTGACATAAGTAAAAACAAGTTGCAATTGTTTGAACGATATTGCTATGCCCGCTTCAACAGCGCTTACTCGAATATTGACGTTCTTCTTTGAATACATTTTGGTAAATATCGCGGTTATTTATCAACTGATTTTAATAATCCTTTTTCGTTGTATTCAGAATAAAAAAATCTATCAATTGAGGTATCGCAAGGGGTACTTTGCTATTTGAATTTTTAAAGTTGGGGTTGCCACCCCTTAGGGGCGAAGGGGTGGGGGGCTGAAAAGTGTATGTCAGGATAGTAATTTAAAAATAAAAATCGACGTGTCAGAGCATTTTTCTGAAATATTTTTATTTAAGGTTTTATTGAATTTATCCGTTACTTTTGGGAAGCACTGTATATACAAGCGACGCAAAAAGGCATTTAGGATTTATGTATTTAAATTTAAAATTCGCGTATTTTTTGCAGGTAAAAAAATCATCTCTAAAATACTTTTACAATTATTACCCACACTCTCAAACTTTGTTAACCGTCATGCAGGTATTACCTCCCTAAACTAAAGAGAAAAGCACACAAAGAACACAGAAGGCGTAGAATAATTGAATTGGGGCTATATAAAGCTTTTTGCACCGGGATACAGCGGGAAATCAGTGTGAAAGGGAAGCCACTTTTCACCTAGGGGAATGCCGGTAAAACCACAGTCTCAGTCTTGCTTCAATTCAGTCTATTCTTTTTAAGATTTATACCTCAACAGGGGAAGCGTTTTATTGAAATTAAATCGTGTGGGCATGAGTTATAGCTAGGAGGATAGCATTGCGACGTGATAAAGAAAAGGAAACAGAAAAATCGAGACGCGAGTCATAAATGCTTGAATATCTCTCGCTGAAAATGTTATAATTAGTGTAGAATTGTGGGTAAGTATGTTGACAATGTCTTGGAGTGTTTAATGAGCACAAATGGGCCTAATCTGCAAGCTCGAGAATTTAAATCATTTGTCATGATTAGTAAACACGTCTTGTGTCGTTTTTGCTCGCTTGTACATTATAATGTAATACTGTGTTGCTGCGTAGGACATTGTTTATCATTTCTGTTTTGTTAAGCTTAGTTTAAAGGGACTATTACAGTTCGGTTTCAGAGTTATTCCTGAAATTCGTGGCATTTGTTATCAAATATTGTATTATATAATATTGTTTATAATATACAATCATGTATACATCAAGAATACAATCATGTATACATCAAGAATACAATCATTTATATCACATCAACTTTGATCGTAATCCTATAATAAACAAAATCAGAAAACAACGAACTAAAACTAAAAACGAACTAAAAAAGAGAAAACTCCAGCGTAAAGTTTTTTCTTTTCTGTCCGGACTTTTGTATATCAACAGATCGCTGAAAAAACTCGATCGTAGAAATTGATCCAAAACCATTACTAATATCACAAACCAAAAATCAGGTCAAACTTTGTATGTATTTCGAACGCAGCTAGCTTCTTATTCACTCTGCATATATTTACAGACCAAACAGCGCCGATACAAACCAAAATAAAGTTCGCGCTAATGTTCCAGTTCACAGAACCAAAACACAATAAATAAATAAATTCAACAAAAATAATAATTACGAAAATAACTTACGTTCTCTCCTATATTCAGTTTATATTCAGTCCTATATTCCAATAAATTGTGTCCGCACTAACAACTATTATTTTTCGTCACTTCAACAGTTATTAAAACCAACTTTGAAGTCATGATACGAAAACTCACGAGCGACACCTTCCGACACCCACCACTAACAACTACAGACTGTTTAGGTTTACTGGCTAGAGTCTCGAGCCAGTCGAGCCTTCGAGTATAGTATTTTGTTTCGGGCTTCTGCTTGAGGTATAGCGTAGAAAGAAAGGGTAGACGACCATGTGTCCCAGAGGCTGCTGTTTGCCGTTCGTGGTGCATGAGCAGAAGTCACCGACTGTGATTTTCTGTTTATTTTTCGTGTCAAGGATGCTCTTTTCAACGTGACTCTCTGAGTTATGGCTTGTCGGATCGCGGTGTCGTTATTATTATCAAGGAGGTGTTTGTTCTGGTTGATTTATATTGCATATTCATTATAATAATAATACTTTATTTAAAGTAGGAAAAACCTAATACAATAATAATAATACAATATAATTCATTATACACCAACACCATATCAAACTTAACTAACTTAAATATTTCATTAGTTCCGCCTTAAATAACTTTAAAGTCATGATTCCTCTCAGACTAGTAGGTAAACTATTATAATCAACAATTCCTTTATGGAATAACGAATTCATACCCCTCCTTGTTCGACATGGTAAAACGTAAATGTCGTTTCTACACCTTGTCATATGCAAATGTATCTCGCTGTTGTAGCTTATTAAGCTCGTAAGGTAAGGGGGTGCCAACTCCTTAACGATTTTAAAAGCAAAAACTAATGTAAGATATCTGAGACGACTTGTGACTGACCTCCAATTTAGTGTGTCCAGGATGAGGGCTGTAGGAGTATACCGATTACACCGCAAAATCGTTCGCATGGCTTTATTTTGCATCTTCTGGAGAGTTGATTTTTGGTTCTCGTTAAACAGGAACAAAATGCTCGCACAATACTCAAAATGAGGCCTAACAATAGCGATATAAACTGTTATCCTAGTTGCAATTGAAATAGACCTTGAAATTCTATAAAAGAAAAACTGTTTTTTTGATATTTTACGTGCAATATAATCAAAGTGACAGTTAAATGTTAGTCTCTTATCGACAATAAACCCTAGATATTTTATATTATCAACAATCTCCACTCTTTCAGAGTCCATCCAGATTTGAATGTTGGCAATATTCAGTTGGCTATTACGATACTTACTTGTAACTACCATAGCCTTGGACTTATTAACATTCACTTTAAGTTTATTTTTAAAAAGTATCTTGATAACTTTGACAATTCATTGTTCATTTTAAGCATTGCAACGTCCAAATCCCTATGTTGCGTAGCAACCAAAGTGTTATCAGCAAACATATTCATGAAATCAAAATCCGCAGCATACTGAACGTCATTGATATATGCAACAAATAATAGGGGACCCAACACACTACCTTGAGGGACTCCCGTATCCACGTTGACTATAGCAGAGTTGTCACTTCCAATTCTAGTAATTTGCCTTCGATTAAACAAATAATCTTTAAACCACCTATGAGCAACACCTGTTATGCCAAAGTAATTAAGTTTTTTTAACAGTATGGTTCGGTCAACTGTCTCAAATGCACGTTTTAAATCCAGAACAACCACAATGGTGTACAATTGATCGTTAATATTGTTATTTAACCTGGTCAACAATCATTGCAACGCTGTTTCACATGAATAATTTTTTCTGAATCCAGATTGGTTTTCCATAAGGAGCTGATTAGTGTGAAAATAATTAACAATCTGACCATGAATCGCAAGTTCGATAACCTTTTCAATAGGTGGTAATGTGTTGATAGGCCGAAAATCCACGATATTTTTGGAGTTGTTGACTTTTCGAATGGGAATAACTGTGCTTAATCTTAGTTCATCGGGAAGGTCCCCCTGTAGCAGACTACTATTGATAAAATGCAATAGAACATGCCCAGCTACCTCGAATAAATTTTTTAACATTCTATTATTTAATATTAAGTCTACTTGAAACTTGTTGTCCAATGAACCTATTATGTTTCTTAATTCCGTTAGATTTAACAAACTGAACTGATTGAACGTACAAGTAATGTTCCTGTAGTTCTCTCCAGGGTTCCAATCATGATTCCAATCAAAAGAGCGGCCAAGGTCAGTTATGCTGTCGACAAAGTATTTATTAAAAATTTCAACAATTTCTCTTTGATCATTAATTTCCTTGTTATTAACAACAATTGAATGTATGTTAGTGTCCGTATGTTTCAACATTGATTTTAATGTTTTCCACATCAATTGTGGATTTCTGCTATACTTATCTATTTTTTCGTTATAACAACTCTCCTTAGATCTTTTAATTCCATTCACAAGGTCATTTCGCAGTTTTGTATATTTTTGCCATAATATATAAGTCGCGGTGTAAGCGTTATCTCTTTCACGACATTTTTCTTTAATAGATTTGTTGAACCAAGGTAACTGTGGCCTTTTAGCCTGACTACTCATCACAGGTGCTATATCATCCAATAATAGTTTACAGTTGGTAAAAATATTATACAAAATGATGTTGACATTTGACGCTTGTAACTTCCAATCAACATTAATCAGTCGCATTTTCAGTTCATCCCAACTATCAGAGCTCATTTTACGGTATTTTCTTACAGACTTAGTTTTTGGGGAGTAGCCTTTAGCAAACATCTTTACCATTATAGTAGAGTGATCACTAATTTTAGGTACATCAACTACAGTAGCATTAACACTTTCACAGTTTACAATTACAAAATCAATCAATGTTTGACTAACATTAGTACATCTTGTGGGAGTATTTGCAATCTGCTCCAGACCATACGACACAATTAAATTTTCAAATTTTCTACTGTAAAAGGAACCATCTCCAAAATTAATATTAAAGTCCCCTAATATAACCATTTTACAATATTTATGATACACGTCACACCATAGTTCAAATCTCTCCATGAATTGCGCTATACTTCCCCTTGGAGAGCGATAAATTACACACACATACCATATACAGCCATTCAAGTTAAATTTAACAGACATAAACCAATAATTACCGGACAACGAATCGACTTCTAGCAATGTACAATCAATGTCATTTTTAATGTAAAAAAAAATAATACACGTACCGAAGGCAGAATAATCTTATTTCTAACCCAAATATAAGTACACGTACCGAAGACAGATTCTCCATTCCCTAACCCAATTATGAAAGTACGCGTACCGAAGACAGAATTTATTGGGTTAGCAATAACCCAGTTTTATTATAAAGGTAGACGCACCGAGGACAGAACTTTATCTCGTCATTAGGAACATCGAAATGTGGACGCAAACGTGCCGTAAAATGCGAATTCAATTCGAACATTCTCTCGGTTACTCCAGGCCAATAGAATTCGGTGTATTTTGCATACCTCTGGGGAGTTTTGCACATCACCACCAGAGGTTCGCGTGAAATTGTTTCCGTAATTCGCCTGCCGTGTATTCCCGCTGGCTGGATCCATATTTTTGAAATATTCCCCCTTCCCGGTTTTCAGGTAAAAGTTTCAAATTGGAAAACGTGTTATGACTAACGCACGGCAATAATAAAAAAAAATCGTTTCGATATTGCGGCACTAATAAAACCTGAAACGATGTCATTTTTCTCGTACCGAAGACAGAATAATATCATTTGCCGCATACATTTTTTTATAATTAATAACGCACGTGCCGAAGATAGAATCTTTATTTCTGGATCACATATTGAACGAGTCATTACCAGAAAGGGTTCTCATCTAATTTCATCCCTTTCTGTCGATTCCTGGGGCTTGCCAATGGCAGAATAAATTGATTTGTCATCAACTTTAATTAAGATAAATTGGCTTGTTTGCAGCGCTGTTGTTTAACTCTGTAAGCAGTCGGTGAAATTGCCACCCAATCAAGAACACTCGTCCAATCTGAACGCATGACTATACCGAATGCGAAGAATGAAGGAAGGACAAAGAAAAAACGAAGAGAATATCCGGTAATTGACATCCCCTTGTGAATGCTCCAACCCTCTGGGCGTTTGTCCTTTATGTTGACGACATCATTAGCAGAAACGTTCCTCAAAAAAGGAAACAAAGTCGTTCGATTTCTTTCCGAAAATACACACAAGTCGAGTTGTTAAAATAAACAAACGTAGCTGAGATTAATTGTATAGCATTTCTCTTAAGCCCGTATGAACAAAATCAGCAATCCTTAACGTGTCAACTAGGTTTTTATTCATTGTCTGGCAAGAACAAATTTCCCCGGTGCTTTAGTTTGAAAATTTATTTTCATTTTATCACTATAATTTTTATCTGAGCGGAGAAACGCGCGGGTTCTCTTGTTTAGCCATGTCGAGATACGACAGCCTGGACAGCGAATAAATTTTATTTTAAGAACCATCTTGACGGCTCCTGTGTAAACTTGGCACTGGGATCTATTGTTGTTCCCTAAAATGAAGGATTATTTTGTACTGAGAATTTTTGTGTTTGGATAATCGAAAGATACCTAAATAAACCATTAGAGATATATTATACCTTCTTAATGTTTGTTAAAAGCGCACGTACCGAGGTCAGAATCTTTATTGCTATCGCACATATTAAATACACGTACCGAGGACAGAATCTTAAATTTTAATTCATATAATATAATGCTCGTACCGAGGACACAATCTTAAAAAATATGGGAATTCTTACATTACAGACATTGGTTGGCAGGATACCACCTGTGTGGGTTGGGTTGACCACAAGTGTGACCAAGTGGCCAATAAACATGCAGCAAGAATCTCAAAGCAGACACCGAAGATGTTGGGTGGTCCATGTCGCACTCTTCTTTTTCCCTCAGTATTTTTTGTCACACTCAGACAAACAACTTTCGGAAACCGACAAGAAATATCCTCTTAAAGCATTGGAATCAATTACACTTTCAAAACTTTCATACCAAGGCATACATTTGCGACACTAACGGTCAGGTTTGCGTTACTGTAACATATTTAAATTCTTTCTCGTGCTCATAATACGTGCCGGGAATAACGCGGTAGCAAACAATTGTATAAATTACGCCTCTATTATAGCAAAAACCGCAATTAGTCGTTTTGAATAGGTATGACATCCATAAATTCCATATTAAATTCGGCTACCCTTCTCTCAAACCTAGTAGCTGCGCAAGGAGGAAGCTATACACAGTCGGGACAATAAGGGCCTTAATTTGAAGGCCGACTGTTTATTCCGAGTCTCAGACGCTATTATAAATTACATCTCGGTCGGTTGGAGCTACCTCTGGCGGGAATTATTGAAATTACCTCCGGCTTGTT
Source organism: Aphodius sticticus (assembly GCA_963966075.1). Taxonomy (NCBI): domain Eukaryota; kingdom Metazoa; phylum Arthropoda; class Insecta; order Coleoptera; family Scarabaeidae; genus Aphodius; species Aphodius sticticus. The sequence goes on from OZ014512.1 coordinate 26,602,179, forward strand.
ATGTAAATTTAATATCATTCGGTCCGTGTGAGGACTCGTGAAGAGTGATTACGTATCTCCCTAGGCGGTGGGATAAGTGTGGAATGACTGATGAACTGATGATCTAGATGTTAGTTACGTAATTACTTGAAACGTCTGCCACTGTTGAAATTATCGTGTTATTCAAGGAGGTCCAATTTATTGAAACAAAATTAGGAACTGATACAAAAATGTATGAACACAGTCCAAAAACGAACATAATATTGAAGACTTGTTTCAATATTACTTTAATCCAACTACAACTATGACAGTATTCGTCACTGACTTGGTGTTAACTTTAATGGTGGGTTCAGTCAGCTTTTATTAGTCGTAATATAATTTAACGTCTTAACTTAACAAGTTAAAACATAGGGAAACCATACATACGTTCAGTCAGCATTGTCTTAATTTACCCGGTCGGTATAAAAGGTCGCAGATTTTTAACTTTCTAGGTCGTGTCCTAGGATTATGATTTGACAGGTATGTAATTGCGATTGCATTGTTGTATTTGGATGAAATTGTTATACGTTATTTTGTTATTAATGTCCTTCGGATTTTATTGTAAATCGCATTGTTGGTGTATTTTTAATATTGTTACTATAATATCTTCTGGGACTTTAGTTGATCAAAGAAGTGAAATTTTCCTCAGCACTGTTGGCATCACTAGCGCATACAGTGCGCACGCACTATGTTTTGAGCATTCTTGTTTACATTTGTCGAAGCAAACGTTGATGTTGGTTTTTCTGTCTTTCTCTTTTATTGTCTTCATAAGGAGAACAGATGCGCCCATGGATGCGCCTAATAGTGCTAAACTACTTAGCAGTAATATTTGTCAATTGCCATTAGACATTTGTCAATAGGGTATTTGACTATTTTTGGAAAACCATCTTAATGTGTTTATTACTTCACTCTACATTGTAAATGCATTATTTTTTGTAATTATTTCCTCAATATTTCATAAAAATCAGCGTTAAAAATTGAATCACAAAAAGTCCCGCCAAAACGATACTTTCTGTTGTGTGACGTCACCGGCTAGTGATGTCAAGATGTCAAGATGATGTGATGTCAAGATGTCAAATCGGCCCATATGGTCTGTCAGCATCGGCATCGTCGCCGTTTGGTAATTGTGTTGTATGATGTGTTGTTTTCACAATTTCTTCATAAAAATGGGTTATAAATGGTGTATAAATCCACAATGCAGAGATACGTCAAGAAAAACTCCGGATAAAAAATTTGTAGCGGTTCCACAAGATTTGAAACTGCGAAGAAAGTGGTTGGTTCGTAGAAATCCAAATGAAATAAATAGCCGCCAATACAAGTGTTTTCTGTTGTGAAGATTACTTCGACATAAGTAAAACTGACTAGAATAAGTTATCTATCGTATTTTCGAAAGGTATTATCTGATCTGACAGCTGAAGGTTAGGGCTATCCTAACCTACAAAGTTATGCTTACATGACGCTTTCGTGCTATTAAATTCAAACGGGAGAAGCATAAAAGCGCGTTCGGATAACCCGGTATTTTACGGTGAGAGTGACGCGCTGCATAATAGGCGGACTAACGTCATACGGCGTTTATCTGCATATAAGAGAGAGACAGCCGACCCAAGTTATCTGAGCATTGCTCTCCCCATACCATACCCTGACAAACCGAACGCGCTCTAAGGCGGACTAACGAATGACATCACTGGAGACTGACCCAATTACAGAGCGTTTTCAATCACGTGATAGGACGTGAATAAAATTCAATTTTAATTTTGGGTTTTCATAGAAATAAAGCATTTTTTTTTGAAAAGTAATAACAAATAGTTTTCTTAAACTGTAATCTATTAGGATGACTATAATACATGCCATATTTTTAATACAGTCAAATACCCTATTGCGTTCATTTTTACTGTGGAGCGTTTGTCAACAAATGCAGGTTTAGGGTTATGTTGAATTCCGCCGTCAGCTGATATGATCCACTGTGCACCTCGCAGTGCGCATTAAGACAAATCATAAATCGCTGACTGAACGGCTTATAATTTTCTACGATCGGCTTAATTTTTAATAGTATATTGCGATTATATTGCGACTAATAAATGCTGACTGAACCCACCATAAGTGAGACATCAGCGTTTCTCAACCTTTTACGCTTGAAATTGGTTTTGAACTCGTGGGAACTCCGAAAACAAAAATATTATACAATTATTATATAGTTCAATTATAAAAAATCACTTCTACTATACTATTGCTGTACGTTTCCAGTGAAGTTCTAAAAATATCATGTTAACTACTGAGATAATTCTGTGCTGTCTTGCAGTAGAATGACAAACGCATATAACTGCGAATTGTTCTTTTACAGAAAGAACAGGTGATTTCTGTATTTTGTCTTCAAGTCTTTATCTAAGAAAAAGCTTGCCTATACATACAAAAACTTAAAAGCTGCACTAATGTATGGTACTTTATAACTCGACACGAAAATTAAATGTTCCACAAGTTTCGAACTAAAAAATGCAAAATGAATTTTAATTATTTTGCTTTATCAGTCTTTTATTAGAAAATTTCTGATTGACTTTCTGACCGATCGATTTACTGCATAACTCAATTTAGAAAACTAGTTTTTTATGATTCTGGTCATGAAAGCCTTCGGACGTAAATAGAGGTTTTTCTATAACTTCTCTTTGTTTACGTATTTAAATAATGCATTATTTTTTTACTAAATACGGTCAGAAAATTTTTAATTTTACTTTAAAGTTTTCTGTCCAGTTTTCTGAAACAACGCATTTTCTTATTAGAATTTAATTGTGTTCAGCCATACAATTTTTGCTTACAATTGCAGATCACCTTGTTGTGTGGAAAGGGACAATATTGAAAAATTATTATTAAAATATACAACAGGCCAAAACGTCAATGCCAAAACAAAATAAGGTCAACAAAATTAGCAACTCTATTCTAATGATTCCTTCAACATTCTTTCATTTGCGACATCATGATGGAATTTTCCATCAATAGAGCGTAGTTAAAACATACTTGGCCTAGCCCAATGCTGAGCCAATATAAAGTATATTCTGTGGTGGAATTCTGGGTATTTCTGGGCTGTCTTAAGTGCACTTAAGTCTCATTTACACCTGGGAAACAGTGGGCAACATGTAGCATGCGACTCGTGCTTATAACCTTCATTATATAAAAGGTGCTTTTGTTATTCCTCCTTCCCACTGGACAATTTTCAAATGGCGCCAACGCTGCCCATATCGACAAAAAAGATTGGGTTTGTAATATTTCAACAAGTGCCTAGTGAGAGTTTCTCTTGTTGTCCTCTGTTTCTCCATTCTTTGTGTGCGACGTTCCACATAATAGCAGAGTGCTCCTTGAAACTGTGTGGAACTGCATGGAGACCACTTGACCCCATATAGCAGTTATTTACCATAATAAGACGGTCATCTGGCTTATACGCTCGGTACGGTACAGTACGAGTTTCTTTAATTTATTCAGCACTGCTCAAGCTCCTACTTAAGGATATAATGGATGCAAGAATTATTTAATCAAAATGTTCAGATTACGAGCTTGAGTTGAAGTTATATGACGTTTTTATTAGTCGAAGAATTTTATGGGCGTTGTTGTGTTTTCATTTCTTAAAATAGATCCTTAATAGTTATAGTTATATTCAATCCTTGATCTAATTGAAAGTATTACAAGTATTATTATTATTATTACATTATATTGCACGTACCGAAGACAGAATATCATTAATAATACAACAAATTTCATTTTCCTTACTGAATCTTTATTCATAAGGCATTTCCCTTTAACAAAGCACTATACATGTATGAATTAGAGGTATACCCCAACGGACAATGCATGGCAAAATTGCTTATTAACCTAAAAGCAGCCCCTGTAATACAGGGGGAGCTTATCTAAATGCAGGTACACGTTATGTTGCCCAAGAGAGCCACAATTTCAGCTTTACTCAACACGTTAACACGGCCGGCCGAATTAAAAACAATAAACAGTGTAGGTGTAAAAATATTCCTGAAACTAGGGCGTCCCAATTTTCACGCAAAAATCGAGAAGCCAATACGAGACGATTTCTCAAGTACGAGTGAAAAAAGCCGTGACAGTTTCAGGTAGATGCTGAAACAGATAAATCAATGTCTGAATCCTGAAAGGAACCGTGAAAAATCGGGAAATTACATTAAACAAGTTCTCCTTTAAGTTGTATATATCTGGACCAGGTTTCGTTTATATTACAGACCAGTATAAATAAACAAATTTCGACCAGAAATTGTGTATTATGAAAATTTCCTGCAAAAAAATTATCGGATGTCCGTACTAGGGAAAATAAACTATAATATATAAACAAGATATATAAGATACAAACAAGATTTTCACGCGAAATTTAAGGAGTTTTGGCACGTGTCAAATGGTATTATTCGTGCTTGCTTGAATTTTCCAATTATTAGGCTATTTTTAAGCGACAAGGTGACCCCTGGTGGACGTCGTTGGAAGTAATTAAAACAATCTGTGTCAACAATTTTCGAGGGAATTTTGATGGGAAATGGTGCCCCGCACAGGAAACGGGAAGTTGTAGTTAATTGTTAAGTAAATCTTATAGAAGGAAACTGTGTATGTACATACAGAGCACACCCATTTATTTGCTCTGGTCTGAATTGCCTCACAAAACTAGGCTTTGTTAAATTTAACAATCGTGGTGACAGATGCGTCGACATATTTTTTTTAATTAATATGATTTGTTCGCTAGTCAAGGTCGCACAGTTTTCGATTGTGAAAAAGAATACCAGCAAGAAGGAGGACTAATTTTTTTCTAGATCATTGCTTAAGAATGCGATATAAATCATAGATAAGCAAAACATTTGGTAACAGAAAAAAGTGCTGACCTTGCTCTATAAATTATGTCAAGTGGTTCTTTCATATTTTTTTTAATCTACCTTTTGAAATGATTCTTTACGATTAGAAAACAAAAAAAATAAACACTAAACATTATGTCTATTTGGACATGTTTTATTATTTGCATTTTAAGTAGGTATGTACTTTTTGAAATATGGCAATATTGGATCCTTGTATTTAATCATAGTTAGCGAAATTTTGACTTCAAGAGAATCAATTTTATAAAATTATGCACCTTATGCTACCTACTGGTAGAAATTTTAATTTTAGTATGGTTTTGAGAAACAATACCGGAAACAGCTAGGAACAAATTATTATAACTTTTAACAAAATGGTTATATATACGCTGTAGGCAAAAAAAGCGGTACAAATTTTCAATTACTCATATTTCCAATTATATTCAGTAAATTCAAACAAAAAAGCAATAATAAAGTTTCACAGGCACGACAAATCCAATTGCGCACTGAGACTTGAGTTATCTTTAAAGATGTTAGAGAAACCATGGCCAACTTTTTGTTTCTCATGGGCGTCGTGTTTGATTTTGCCATGTTTTGAAGATTTTTTTTGCTTTTGTTTTACATATTGTATCACACATAGGTGTAGATTTTTGAAAATTTTTATGTTTTGTCTTTGTTTTTGCAGTGTTTTGGGACTAAGACCAAAAATTTTTTTATTGGACTACCATTATGACATCTTAGTTTAAAAAACAGGGTGAGAAAAAAAAGGAGAGCGACACAATGTATTCAGGGTTCAGGCTGATGTTGAAAAAGGTTCTTCATTTAAAAATGTCATAAAAATTAGAAAGAATAAGAAAGAAGTCAGTTTCAATTATGATGTATCACAATTGCTTAGCTGTAAATTTTAGACAAATATTCTGTCTAAAATTTACAGCTAAGCAATTGTGATACATCATAATTGAAACTGACGAAAGAGCCACCTAAAATGTTAAAATCAAACATGCCTCCCATTAGAAAGCCAAAATTTGGCAATCTTCTCTGCACAATCTCTAAAGATAACTCAAGTAAACAATTAGATTTCTCGTGCCTATGCAATGTTTTTGTTACAAATGTCAACTCCACTATGTTTTACTAAAAACAATAAAAACATTTCTCATAAACCGAACTATAGGTTTGGGAGAATCACTCAATGCTGATCAATGCTCAATTTCTAAGCTACAAAAACATTTAAATGTGTTTTAAAAACATGTTTTAAAAACATTTACAGTTTTAACAAAATAATTATTAAAATCAGAGTAGTGTTTGAATCTAATTTGGTTAAAACTAACTGTTTATTGTAGTGAAGATTGTACTAAATCTATCGTTTAAAATTCATTTGTGAGTGTGAGCACGTAAACATTGTTTAATTGAGACAATGAAAAAATCCTTGTAGTTGTGCACAGTAAACATAAACAATTATTACGAGAGCCACAATTTGGCATACTAACGACTACACAATTGTATACGTCATCACTATGTGTGTGACGTGAACGAGCAGTTTTCGCTATATATTATAACTATATTATACTAACGTTCAAAGAAAAAAAATCAAGATTGTTTTAAAAAAGTAATTCTGTAATATCTGCTAAAGAAATTCATGTGGCACAAATTGCATAACATTCAGGAATTGCACGCGCTATTTTCAGCACTATTCCGGACATTAAAACCTTTAATATCTGAGAGAGCCATTTGAAACCCGTAAATAAACATCGCTATAGACGCATCTAATCTATATCGACTTCAAACAGAATGTATTTCGAAATCTGTCTTTAATCTCTAGCACTTATTTCTACCTACGTACCGTTATTATTTTGGACACTCCCGTCGTCTTTAAAAAGAATTGAATAACCATTTGCAATGCTAATGAGCGTAGCATCTTGTGCGCCCAATATGTTAAATTCACCATTGTGTTGCGTACTGTTAATTTATTTCGTATTGTAAATTGTGATTGAAAAACGTAATTTTAAATAAATAAAACGAAAGATTACTAAACCAAAAAATAAGCAGAATTTGAAATTTGACTACTCTTGATATTTCTACGCAAATTTAACAGTATAACTTCGTAACAAAAATATGCTAAACCCAGCCAGAAAGTTTCGCACACAACTCTCAAACTTGTTACGAACTTTCTACACATTCACAGTGTGAATTTGCTCGTGATTTATATTGCCATAACTAGCAGAGATCTTGATAATATTTCCCGGACAACTTGCCATCGCGGGAAATGTCTCTCAACTCCGAAGTAGTTCTTTGAATTTTTCCAAGCTGTTTCACCATTAGTGTTAACTAACTGTTAATGTGTGCGTCTGTGTGAAGTCAGACATACTTCCAGGAATGGCCTTTTGAGGCATCGCTAATGAATTTAAAGCCGCAAACTTCGCGAGGTTGGCCTCTGAATTTAAGACGCTTAAATCGTAATACTGGTAGCATTTTGAGAGGTGTATGTAAATTTCTTGTCGTTGGGATTTAGAAATTCGCGGATTTGTTACATAGCTCTGCGATTGTGTTGGGAGATTTGTTGTAAAACATTGTGCAAATTTTTGTTGACGTACATGTGTTTCTTAGAACTTGATGGTTTTCTTTTTCGTACAAACCGGTGTTGAATCATAAATGAGTTCTTGTTATTAACGCAATATTGCATAAGTTGTCAATGGACTACTACGTATAATGTAGGTAGGTATGACGTCTATAGACTATATCTGAATTCCCTGACATTAATGTGCTTGTTGTCTTTTCAAGCCGCAGTTTGACAATGTTATACAATCACAATTACATTATTTAAATATAATAAGCAAAAATGTAGTGGTGCTACCAGTTAAGAAAAATGAATTAGCTAAAGTAGTAATTAAAAATGAATAAGTAACAAAATTTCTTCTGTTCTTCTTCAGAACTCTTATTGGGGGTTGGAATTCCTTTATCTCGGTGTTTTGTCTAATTTGCGGTAATAGACTGGAAATAAAGCAATTAAAAAAATAAGAAACGCCCTAATGAATATAAAAATATTTCTACAGTAAGTTTTTGTTCAAGTTTTCGAAAAATCTTTGGAATTTAAGTTGATATATTGATTTCCCGGTGGAAACCGCGTTGAGGACTTTGAAGCAGCCGACGGTTCGCACTCTGTTGCAAGAGGCATCTTCAGGACTAAGTATCAAACCAAGTGCTAAGAAGATGATCTTCTTAACATATATTTGACAGATTTCCAATTACTTACACTTACTCCAATTATTTAAAATTACTTATGTTGTCAAAAATAAAAACTTGGCTAACAATTAAAGAATCGAACCAACTGATTCGGGTATGCTTCTTTTCGTAGAATACGGATCTGAAAACAGATTTGTTTTCGGAAAACTAATTTTTGAGAACATCAGTATAGCAAAAATTAGAAAAAATTTGTAATTTTGACCTTTGACTTTTTTTTTTATTTTTTAAATATACAAATGTAATGCATTTAACTTAACATTGGCAACCGATAGCCAGGGCCGTCCTAAGATATTCGGCGCCCGTGGGCTACTAAAAATAATGCGCCCCTCTTCATACGAAAATACACTGGATGGCTGGCGAAAACGGGGTGACCGGCAAAGTTATACAAAAGTGTCAGAACTAGAAAAAGGCAATTCATTGCCATTAAACTAAACAAAACATAAAATTCATACAAAATTTTAAAAAAGAAAGTAGTAGGAAGTAACATATATATGTATTGTACTAGGTTTTTCTGTTCCAGATTGATACCACACGTATTTAAGTTATTAAATGGATAAAGTACTCAAATCATTTAAAGTTCTTTCCACTAGAGAAGATCGTTTATAATTTGTTATCGTTTTCAGCGTTCAAAAAGATTTTTCGCAGCTGCAATTTGTAGTGACATAACTTACAAAATGCGCAGTGCTGCGTTAGATAATGTCGACTCAATTTTTGACCCAATTATTGTCCTAAAATTGGCAAAAACGAAACTACTTTACATTAGAATTTATGAATCAAGTGCTCACAAATCACACATAAAAATCAGTTAAACATTAAACATTTGATTAGATTTGCAATAAAATATAAAAAAAAATGTTAGGAAAGCATAATTCGGTTCCTGTAGTGGGAATTCCTATAAATTCCCTTATAGGAGTTGCAAATAGTATGTAGTTCGAAAATAGTCTAACTCAATTTTTTTTTTGCCAAAATAGCTTTGTGTTGCATAATTTAGTAACCAAACTTCTCATCGAGTAAGGCATGCTAAATTATAATAATACAAATCTGAACCATTTTTCTCTAAATTTTATTATTTTGGATTTAAGCCATATGAGTATTAGACCGGCGCGATGTTATTCAACATTTGAGTGGCAGTTGTTAATTTTTATATTTATTTTATGTATACAGTGAGCGCTTAAAGTATGGACACATGAGAAAAGCTTTGAGAACGTTTGTTACTTTTAAATTTTCGTTGAAATTCAACTATCAAAAAAACATTTACTTGCAAAATTAAATTTTCGACCTTCATATATTTCTGGCATCATCAACATTTCCCTTAAATGGCAACCCCATATTGTTCTTAGTGATTTTGGTAAAAGTTTTAATAGTTTTAATGGTGCGGAAAAATTTCAATAGTCTTATACATGAATTTTTTTTTGTGATAAACAGAACTGAAGACTGCAAAATATTGATAACTCTAGGGAATATGGATATTCTTAATAGTATATGAAAATGCGTTTTGGATATAATCAGTTGCCCTGAATACGACTCGTAATCTCGCGTAAGATTTTCGAAAAAAGTTTTCTGTGCAACAATAAAACCGTGATCAAGTTGATCCACTATAATCATATATATTTTTTATGACTTCTTAGATTTGTACTAGAAGTCTCATATATTTTGATAAATAAAATTTGGCAACCCTGGGCTGGCACTTAAAATTGCCGCCCCAAAATGTTTGCGCCCCGGGGCTATAGCCCATTTAGCCCTGTGGTTAGGATGGCCCTGCCGATAGCGACCTCTAAGAATTACTTTCACATTATAAAAAATTCTGTAATATTGTTTTTGTGGACACATAACATTTTGAAAAGGTGGCCCTTAAAATAAACAATTTTTGACCAAATAAGAAACACTAATTCGACAGGTCTATCGTCAAAAGCTAAAAAGTTATTAAGAATATATTTTGTCATATATAACAATAATATAAAACTAATATAAATAAAATATCTAGTCTAGATAACTAGTAATTTAATAAGAGTTCCTGAAAAATTCACGCTTTTCACATTAATTTCACAATATCTCAGAAACAGTTGATAATAGCATATAGAAGTTGTTATTAAGATGATTAGAATATAGATCTGAATAAAAACCTGTAATAAAATACCAAGAGTTTTATTTTAAAAAAAAACACAATTTTGTGTTGGCATGTCGCACTTGTCATAAAAATATTTTCTGGCTTTGGAGCGATGTTGTGCAACCTGGTCACACCCGTCACAGCTATTTCAAAGGGCTTTTCAAAAAACTAAAAGAAGTTTTTTGTATTAATATTAGATAATATTAGTATAAAACGAATTCATAGCAAAGGATATGGTTGAAATTCGTAATTTATGGTATAAAATAAAAAATCTTGCATTCATAACGACGAGATGACTACTGTAACTAACTTTCAGCACAAATTCCCGAATTTGTCTTTGAGAAGGCTTATACAATAATAATTTTTCTTTGAACTACTGAAAAATTCAAAACAATTTTTACTAAAATTTTACTAAAACAGGGTAAAAACTCACCATTCCACCATGAAATAAAGCCATTATTATTCTTCACAAATAACACCGCGCCTGTTCATACAATGCCAATAAAACCAATCGAATAACAATAATAAAACGATTTAATTCGACGCTAAAAACATCGACAAAACATCTCCACGCTACACGATTTACGAAAATCGCTTTCCGCGTTGTGCTCGGTAGCGAGAAGCGCGCGTTTCTGAGGTCTATACGGGCAGTGTTAGTGGCTTTTTCGTTTCGAACTTAGTTGGTGTGTTGTCCGCGGTTCAGCGGAGCATGTCAAATGGACATTGAGACCAGAAAATGCGACGGCAAAAACACCCCATTCACTCAAGGATTTTAATTGAAACGAGTAAAAGAAATTCGAGCAAGTTCTCGCTAAGAGATTTTGTAATTTTTGTGAAACCTAGACGAAAAAGATTGAGTTATTTTTCTTATGCTGTTTGGTACTTGTGAAACTTCTTTGAAAGAAAATGAGAATTTTAGTTTATTAATAAATTCTACGTCCTATCTCGAACCGGTTGTGTTTTGAGCGTAACTATAGCGTTACAGCAATTTTCCCGAGATAATAACATAAAAAGTGGACAAAGGTTCTTGCCTCTGGTATAGACGGAAGCAAAATTACACCTCACTACCGTGTACAGCTATATAGAAGCAATCTACTGTAATTGGTATTTCGAAAGGCAAGTGGAATGAGTGTATGATGAGCTGATGATTACTGTTGTTATTATTATCATTATTATTTAGGGTTCTGGGTACGACTAGATGAAATATGTGTTCACGGAATTGCAAAAATTTGCAATATATTTACTTCAAGAGCGTGTAGAGTAATGGAGACAGTTTGTAGTTATGGACCGTGCATTTCAAGGTTTAGGACGGTGCATTCTGAGAAATTTCCTTGTTTATATTTAGGTGTTTACTACTATCTCGACAGTGAACTTAATATAACATAACACATCGTAGCTACTTGCAAAAGCAATGAGAAATTGTCTACTCAAAATCTACTATTGTAGGAAAATGATCTGTGCAGTAGTACAATAGTTGACATGGCTTTGTTTTACTTTCGTCATTCATTTATTGCACTACATTCACTAAAGAATTTGTTTAAAAGAAAAAGAGTGAAAAATACTTTTTTGTTGAGAGTTTAATGCTCTTTTTAAGTATGTACTGCATCTTTCCAAGTTAATAAATAATGATTGTGGTGATATTGGTAACTTTCCTATGTAACTTTATTTAGACGTTTTACACAATCCAGCAGGGCCACCGAGTGAAATGTGCGGGCCCGAGACATGTCTCTGGTCCGGGCCCCACACCGCACAAAACAAAAACGGGTAAAACATTAAACATTTATGTCAAAAGTTTACAATACATTTGCACCATACAAAATTTTACAACATATTGACACAAATAAATATTTTCAATATTTACAAACTGAACCAAGTTTTTAAATTATTTAAAGAAATTGTTAAACATATTTTGGGAATTTCGCGGAATTTCATACGAAAATTAACCTTCTTTACATTATTTTCAACAATACAGAATATTATCAGATTTCAACAACTTGCAGTGTCGAAGTGTGTGTGTGTGCGTTTTGGATGACACATTTTTATTTTATTTTGATCTTTTCTAATTTTGCACAGTGACCAAAAAAGAGTTTTTATTCTAAAATTATCGTCGATAAAGCATTTTGTTTCACAATTATGTTTACAGTTATATTCGATTTTAAACCAGAATTTTCAGAAACAATATACATAATAGAAGATGTTTTCATTTTAATAGCAATAAACTAGAAATCATAAATCAGAAAGTAACAATACTCTTAATTTTATTTTATAGTAGTGGCAATTGTGACATATTAACGTGTTTTTTCAAACTTCATTAAGATTACTGAGAATTGATCAAAATGTTGATATAAAAATATATGTCAGATAGAAATAACGCAAAGATGTGGTACAGCAATTTTCTGTTTTTTTTTGTGTGGGGTAGGTCGAATGTTTTTGAAAATTGAAAGTAGATGATTCACTTCATTAAGTATCGATTAAAATTTAAAATTGATCGTAATCAAACATGGGTAAATAAAAAACTCAATCCACAGTTACCATAATAACTAATAACACAAAGTGTTGCTTTACTTTTTAAGCAAGTTAAGAGTAAATGTTAGTCACCGGCCTCAAAAGTTCGACGAAACTGAGGCGCGAGAGGAGGGGACAAGCCGCGCCCACTGTACACTCCGCAGAAAATGCAAGCAACGCACTGATTAGATGAGGGGAACGGTGGTATCGTTCTTTGGCGGCGAAGATCAAAGGCTGTGCGGTGTCGACTGGCGCCGAACCGTTTCCTAATAATTTTGTGTATGTGACTATCGCATGTTTAGAAATGCTTTTCATGTATATTTTAAATACAAATACAATTCCACAAAACAATACAGTGATACAAATTAATTAATTGCTTTATTATAACATTCCTATTTTACTACTAACTATGGTTGAACATTTTACCTTTTGTATGTTGAAAAAAAAATTGTAGTTTTGGTAAAACAGACAGCTTTTCTTACATAAATCATTTATTGCTTTACATTTATTATTAGAATTAGTAACTAATTATCAGTTAGCTCCGAAGAAGCGAACAGCATGGTTCGCGAAGACAGTAATTATGAATTTTTACTCACGGCATAAACCGGTAACTATTTATCATCTAAATTTAAATGACTGGCCGTGAAAGCATCATTCGTACTCAGATACTTATTTAAATCCATTTAACGTTTTCTTTGTGCATCAATAATCTCGAATGTCTCGTTCGTACTTAGCAGAGATCGATACTTTCAGGTAAAACACACCTCATATAAAAATTCAAATTTTTATCGGCAGACGCAAGTAGGTGTTAGTAAATATAATATTCCTATTTTAATTCTAGATACAGTTGGATACTGCATTTTGAAATTTTACTCAAAATTATTATTGCTATGTATAGACTTGGTAGTATACGTACTTCAATTTCAATTGTAGGTATGAGAAAAAATAGCGATTTCGATAAAATAGCTTTATGTATATGTATAAGTCATTTATTATATATTATATAGATACATGTTCAAATATTTTACACCTTTATAAAAGTTTTTTGCCATATATGGTAATCCGGCACGCTTACGCCTATAAGAGAGTATTGCCCAAATTAACTAGCGAAGTTAATTAGCGAAGAGTTACACTACACGTATAATATCTACATATACACTTACCGCAGGTACCCTCGCAAGTTATTAGTTTTCTTAGAACGCGGGCCACATAAAGGCAGCTGATTTTTTAATTTGCCCATATTTCTAGCGTCTGTTCTACGTCTGTTGTACAACAAGTAGAACTAAAGCCAACCATCCTACATAGATTGCGATTGCCCTGAATGCATTGCCAAGCGACAAGTGTTTGGTATTAATATTATTTTCTAAATCTAAATACCAATATATTTGAAATTCTATGACGAAAAATAAATGACTGATTAAAAATTAAATTACTTGAGTCCATCAGGACGGCAAAAAATTATTTCTCGTATTCGGTTTCCAGCCTATTTTGGTCGAAATTCAACAATTCATGTTGATCACATACACTTCCGCAAGAACATGCTGTCCTAATTTATAAGCGAGTCATTGCTATCTACGTAGCACCAGCACGGTAAAATTTATTTTTCGTATGGCTTTCGTTTGCAGGGCGCGGCGCCGCTACACCTCCCGTGTCAACATACGATCAATATTTTTGTTAGGCCGAAATTGCTCAATATTTGTGATTCCCCCGGCTACGTATTCATGCTGCTGCTTCAGACTGTACCGTTTGAATTTGATTGGTCGAAGAAAATGATGTGGTGTTTATCCAACAGATGGCTGCACCGTACGACTATAAAATATGTTATTCTCGTCTCATTCACATGTTCAAAAAACCAACGGTTAAATCATTACAACATTCATATTTTGTTGTCATTTTTTTTACACAAGTTCATGAAGGCTCAATACAATATGTTGTAATATTGCTTTTTTGATGTTTGGTTCAGATTTGGAAAAAAATAACAAAAATTACCAATTATTGGCTTCTTTAGCAAGGGTAAAAAACAAAACAACAACGCAAATGAAAAAAAGTGGCATTCGTACCCGGTGTAATACACCTTTATCTATAATTTAATGTATTACACGTGATTATTAACACAGAATTAAGCTCAGGATGTTTGGTTTTATGTAGTGTTGTTTTGTAGTACGCTACTACCTCTAGTGATTGCTCTTAAATACTTTTTTAAGCTTTTTAAAAGTACCTATATTAAGAAATAAATAGAAAATATTTCAGTGGGTTCTTTGAAAATACGGCTTGGAAAATCCGGACATTACCATACAATTTTCAAAAAGCGGGACAAAAAAGGAGCGATGTATGGGCCATTTTTGCTGCCGGGTCCTTTACAATGCCGGGCCCGTGACAACAGTCACACGTGTCACCCCCTCTCGGCGGCCTTGCAATCCAGTAGGCCCTCTTCAATCCGCACTATTATTTGCACTGATTCGTCAGGATTATCAAAGTGTCTAAATAATCGAAAAAAGACTATATCTACGAACTTCAACAGTCTCACAATAAAATGTTTTTCAAACATGTTTAATAAAATAAAGACAATATTTTATATAAAAATGTAAAATTTGCTTGTTCTGCCTTTTCGTCTTTTTTTCTCATTTTGGATAGAATTAGAATGTGATGAGCGATTCAGAATTTTGTTCAAGCAATTTCAAACGCATTTCAAACTTTCTGACCGACTCTGCGTCTTTTACACGTAGTACCACTGTTATTTCTTCGTCGGAGCTTAATTCATTTTGAGCATTTTGAGATCCAAAGTATCCATATCCTTTATCGAATCCCATGATTCTTCTTGTCTGACACCCGACTGCGTATTCAATAATTTCTTGTTTTGTTACATCTCCAGAAATATGGTTTATCAGTCCAGTAACTTAATTGTTTCTCTTTACTCCCTAACACCATGTTATCCCCCCATTTTGATAATGGAAGATGGTCATCATCGTCACTTTACTTCAATACTTCTGGGCTCACAGTTTCCATTGCTTTTGCTAATCCGATCCCAATGTCGTTTAGATTAACTTTCTTCAGTTCAAGAGAAATATCTTCATTTCCAGATGCTATAATTCGTTTTAGGAGATCTTTTGTGTAATGAAACTTTGTAATGAATCATATTTTGGTATAAACATTACAATAATTTTCTTATCATCAGAACATAAGTCTTTGTGGAGACGCTGGAACATTATATAAAATTGTGCATTTTCCTCTAAATTCAGCTGTTGCATTCTTTCGTATCTGCTCTGCGGCAATGCAAGCTGATTATGGCTTTGAATTCCCACTGTTCGGATTAAAGATGACATACTGTCTGTCTATCAGAAGTCCCCACAGATACTACTGCTTCAAACATTTTTATATGGGGTGAAAGTGGCTCAGAAAAATTATATTCTTTTCTACAACAAACCATTTTCGTAGAATTTTTGTTCATCTAAAAAAGTAGGCATTCTTGTCGACACCCGGACGTAGAAAAATTAATCAGTGTCTTCCACAAGTTCTGGAGCGGTCACAACTTTCTCAGGAGTTTCCCTACTGTCATTGTTTGGTAATCATTTTGTTTAAAAATAGTTAGGTATAGGATAAAACTGGTATTACTTCTTATATAAAAAAATTACGAGCTATAATATTTAAAATAGTTATTTTTACTGTAAAACTGATAGTTTACGAATTATTATTGGCAAAACACTGCCGTTCATCTCTCTATAAAAGTATTTGTAGTTGTGATATTGATGAAGGCTGTTGATATATTGTTTAAAATGTGTAAAAAACCTATAAAGAAAAAGCCAGCATATTACTAACGTGACTGTCGAATGTAGTTTTTCAATAGAAAATTTCAGCACCTACAGTTTTGTATATTAACCAATTTTTTCCAAAAAAGAAAACAGACATTTTCGGAGAACTTTTCACTGATATTTGCCCTTTTTCTACGCTATATTTTGTTATTTGTGGTGGTGATATTGATTGAGTGTTTTTTGATATTGCAAATTTTACAAACTACAATTTTGATAACTATCATCTTGTCCAAAAACTGATAGTTTCCGAAACCTTTAAATAAACGTCTATTCTTTCGGTAATTTCTTTTTAGACCTTGACTTCGGGCTACTAGAGTACGAATTTTTCCAGGACAATCGGTTGAACAAACATATCCACTAAATTCCAAAACTTTCCGACATTTGTTCTTTTATTTTCTAAAAATAAGTTCGAGTGCTGATGATCAAAACAAGGAATTACGTTTTTTTTTCTTTCCATTTTAGGGAGCACAGGTGAGACGTGTAGGATTGCGTGATATTATAGAAGGGTGATTTTATACAGGAGGGTGCATATTTTAATACCAGGAGGAATCGATTATTCCTCTCCCAAGCTTAATGGTCTGTGGAAAGTAGCAACCCAAAAGTGCGATGTTCTAATGTTTGGTGCATTAATGACAAAAATAAATGTACAAATACATTTATTTTAAGACAGATTAAGACCTTCGAGAATAGCAACACAATTAAAATTAATAGCAGTAAACGCACACGTAAGGGCAAATTTAAAATAGGAAGCGGTGTTAAATGCATTAAAATCTAAAGTTAACGCGATGACAGCCCACGCATACTATTAAACAACATTACGTTATAAATCTCAGATCAAAGCGTGTTGTTTTGTGTTACAGCTCACCTTAATAATTTCAGATTATAGCAAGCAGTGTTAGAGGGGAAATTGTTACTCTTATTCTCACGTACTCAGGAGCTACATACTACTATAGGCACTTATACTAGCTTGCAGCATTTACGCAGGATCGGGCTGACGGTTTCACGGAGCATATTTCTTCTTTATAAAGTAATGGTTTATTTACTAAGATTAAAAATAATTTCATTTCTGCTGTCTTTTTTGACTGTTTTAAACATTAACTCTCGTTAGTTAAGTGAATTCAAATTCATTTTGACTTTTTTATCACTCTAATTTCCACAAACAAAACTCACTTTATTCAAATTAATTATTATTATGATATTATATTTAATATTAAATTAATAATGTTTTATTTGCTTTTCAACTTGGAACAGCGATGCCTCAGTATGTTGATCGGGAAACCGAGGTCTGAGCCGGCCCTGCATTTACGAGGCGGTAATTCAGAATTTCGGGTACTTCCGGGGTCTTAAATATCCACTTTAAGGTTGGTTCCCACAGTTTACAGGATATATACTGAAAGACTTCCTCTACCGCATTTAGGGCATTAATAAGTTTTTACAAGAAAAGAAAGTTGCTTGTGACTGAATTATAGAAAGGCCGAATTTGTGCACAGGGTGGAAATAAAGTAACTAAGTCGGCTGCGAAGAAAATGTCTTAAAGTAATTTTTTAATGTTTTCTGCTTTAAGGAAATTTTGCATATAAACTGTCGACTGGTTGATTTGTTGTAATGCTCTTTATGTGACAAGATTGCATATAGCATATTTAAACTCCACAAAATTTATGCACTATTACGGTACGCTATGTGAATACAAGTAATGATATTACATCACAATATGAATAAAGAAAATATCTTTTTAATCCTTTATCTCACCATGTGCTTTGTGTAGACATATAATTTGCATACTTATGTAACTTATTACAGTCAGTTAAGACCTTCATTATTTAACACAATATTAGTGCATTATTTTCATCTGCTTTGGTCAGTTTTAAATAAACTGCTCATTAAATTAGTAGCTACGCATTTTTTATGATAATCTATCCATAACTGGAAAACCATTTCACCAAAAAATGATAAAATTCAAAGCAGAGTTTCCAATTTATCCAGTGGAGTAACAAGACTGATAGCTTCAGATACAATTAAAACTGTTTTCTCTTTCTAGTGACACATTTTTTTCTGTGATTTTCGGATAAAATAAAAAATCAAATCTAAAAATTGAAAGATCCGTGATGTTCAAATGCGAATGTTTTCAGTTGTGAGTATACTTACCTAAAAGTAAATTATTAATATAAATAAAATTTATATAAATAAAATTAATATAAAGAAACTTGATGCTGTTAAAAAACTATGATAGTAACTAAAGTACCTATGTATAATGTTGTATAATGTATCAACACAATCAGTTAGTTACCTGTCACAACTGCCATAAAACAGTTTTCAGTTAGAAAAGTACTATAAATTGTAGTTTGAAAACTTGCCTAACCTATGAATTCTGATCCTATTGCACTGAAAAAAATGTATTTACCTGTCTTCTAAAAATATAATGTCACTGACTTCAAGGACACCCAGTATGCATTACATGTGCTTCCAACTCAGTAAAAACTTTTGTTTTATAGATTCAGACTGTATCGGAAGGGCAAAAACGACCCAGTATCTTAATACCTGTGATATATTTCGGTTATTTTCAGCAGATTACCCACAAGCGATACAGTTTTTATCGCAGCTGTTCGCCTTGTGAAACACAGGAAACATAAATAACGCAGACATCGTTAGTTCCAATATCTTATAATTATCTTATTATACAAGATGTCCCTCACCTAATCCGAAAAAGAAATATAAAGAAATATGCTACACCTTTCTGTAAAAAGGAAAGATTTCTTTAGACACAAACAAATGCGGTGTTTAGGATATCTTGCCAGTCAGTTGTCTCTCGTATATTTCTGTTGTTTTTCTTGGGACAACATCCTGTCGATAATTTTGAAATAAAAAGGTCCGCGGAGCGACAGATATTCGCTTTAAAAATGTTAATGTGACATCGACCAAGAGCGCTGGACGTACGTCCAAAATAAGTTTAAAGACCGGACGGAAAAATCGTCTCTCTTGCCAATTTTTCTTTTAGGTGCGCTAAGCTAAATGGCTTTCAGCTATTTATGGCTGTATTGTCTGTGCACTGCTGAAAATTGAGTGTTTTTCCGCAGTAATGTAATTTTCCTAAATGGGTTCTAAAGTCTTAGGTTTTGCCAAGAAATGTAAAGAAACTTGTTATTAAATATGACTATTCCTTTAAGTTATTAATTTCTCTAGAAACCTTGCCGTTATTTAATATTATACAACACTAATTGGATATGTATGTAGGAACTTATAGTTGTACTACACAATAACTACGTGCTCTTACAAGATTTTCAAGTGCGCTATGAATAACAGTTAGGAATCGGGGTTACGTTCGCGGAAGTGATATGACGCCAATAAAACGGTCCATTATTTTCGGCAATTCGCGAAATCTATTACAATTGCAACCTCGGAAACAGCGCGCAGGCTATGCTATTAATACTTCCTCCGAAGAACAACAAACTTCTTTTGACACGTTCCGGTAATTGTACAAACACCACGTCACCGCTAAAATCGTTCACTGTAAATTCATCGGAATAACTTCCGAGCATACCACGGAAAATTTCCTATCCGGTACCATTTGAATCGTCAATATGAAAATTCAATTCGATGGTTTAATTTCTGGTGGGATTTGCGTCAGGCGTTGAGAACAAATTGCAACTCCCTCGAAATAGAAACTGTAAACAAGATAAGCACATCTAGAACCGATAAATTCAAATGCAACTTAATGTTTCTGGTGCACTCGGTGTTTCTTTTCTCTGTTCTTGGCAAGTCTGAGAGTGCGTAAATGTTTGTGACGCGTGAGCGGACCTCTGCAACTACACCAATAACTCCTATACATACTCTCCATGCTGGTGTATAAATAGTGCACTGCCATTGCATATCTTTCATTAATTACCACAGGTCTTAAATTAACTATGGCGAAGAGATGACAACACCTGGTCGGGCACAGGTGTCCCTCGGACATTCACGACCGTACGCCACTGGCAAACATCGTCTATTATAATTAGAATTAATTATTTCGGACACCATTCACCAGAATCTTCGATGCAGATCTTTATTTGTCGTTTATTTACTAGTCGATGCTGCCAAGTAACATTTTTCAATCTCAACTGGCCAAACAGACAAATTATTTGTACTGATTATACTGTGTGCTCAATAAAATGTAACCCCTGATAAAATAACTAGGTTGGAAAGCATTATATTTGACGTTTGTTAAATGTCAATTGCTTTTTTGAGGTTCTTTTTGCTCGAATAATGCAATATACTGCCATAACTTGCTGAGTAGCGCCAGAAGTCGGCCTATTTAATTAAAATATTCATATAGGATGATTATGTAAATTTACGCCGTTGATAACGTTGACAGGAACAAAGTGAATAAACGCGAATATATAGAGGGAAGAATGTGGCTGTTTGCATGTGGCAGGGGTTCAAAATTATATTCTATACAGTGTTGTAACAATGATATGGCGACACTAGGGTTGCCACGTTTGGAAAGTTATAAAACCGGCCTGTTGGGTTTGGCTGTCACAAAATATACCATCATACAAAGTTTTAAGATATTGACAATTTTATGCATGTTTGGTTATTTCAGGCTACACTAAATTATAGAGAAAAGCCAATTCTTCATGTAAAAAAACAATACTTCATGTAAACATGTTGTTCTTGTGACAGAAAACATATTCAAATACGTACCTCAATCCATACCAGTAGCAAAAGTTTGATTTTAAAAGTCGTTTTCTTAAAACGAACCGCCACACGGTCAAAGACCTTTGAAAAACTAAAGGTTTTCACTCTACCTTACAGTATAAAAACATAAGGATTAACATGCTTGGTGAGAGGCAATTAGAATGGGAAATAGGGTATTCCGGTCATGTCAAAATTTAAGCAGATATTCGGTTTAACCTATTGTACAATTAATGAGGATTCATAAAGTTAACCTATGAGCTTTTTGATTTAGTTTTTCTATGAGATAATTGCAATTAAAAGTGCATTTCGTTTGAATTCACCGACCACCCTCGGAAATACACGATGATTACCGATCCCTAGTAGCGGTGGCAACAGCGGACAGCTCTCGAACAGCTGATCGGCCAAGTTGACGGTTGGCGACCCTGTTGTTTGACAACGAATAAAGGTAACTTTTTTGGCAGATGATTTGTTCATTGAAACTTGAAGCCAAACATCTCTCATCTCGCTAGTCGGCAAATTAAAGAAAATCTTATCAGGAGTTACTGTTCTACTGCTGTTACAGCCCGGCACAGAACAATGTCGGCGTTGGAGTTTATACATTTTGAACAAGTGTTTGATATAACCTCAATAACCAAAGCAGGTGTCAACATACGAGCGATTCTAAACATTGACACAACAGAAGACAAAAATTTACTACGTGCACCCTAGATATAGCAACGTTGTCAAGTCGCTCACTTTGAGCGGTCTTTGTGACGTCACAAAGACCAATCCTAATTCAAACTTCAAACAACGATTTCTCTTAATTTAAAACAATGTTTGATATTTTACTTGTGAAGTAGCAAACAGTAGCACCCATACTTTGTAAAAAATGACAATTTCAAAAACACCGGAATACCCTATTGTCCGAGGAATTCATTTCTGAAGACCCAGTTGCTCTGAGATGCGCGGTTGTAGATGTTGAATATCATTTCAAGACTGGAAAAAACAGGTCAAAATAAAAAATAGATCTTTACTGGATTTTCACAATTATTGCGGATTTATACGCTAAAATGGTATACATACGTATACGAGATATCTTGTTATAATTGTCGTTTTATTAGATAAGGTTTATTAATTTCCGCCAATTTACAGCTGACAAACCTCTAGTAATTTTGAACTGGTTTCAAAATCATTCTGATTGTTAAAAAAAAGTTTCTTCAAATTTTGCTACAATGAAACCAAGACGTCTAAAAGCTAGAAACTTCGAACTGGTTTTAAAATCATTCTGATTGTTAAAAACTTATTGTTTCTTCAAACTTCACAAAATTGTATTAATTTTATCACGGAAACGGTAGGGGTGCAAACGAAAAAGAATTTCAAATTTTTAAAAAGAAGGTGCTAGTGTGACTCAGGCCACTCAAAATTTGTTTTAATTATCCCTCAAAAACGTCGGGGCTGCAAATGAAAATAAAAAAATCTGATGTGGCCAGGCACATGACTTTATCATACTATATATAAAATTAATAGTTTAGCTGCATGAGATTCTATTTGATCGAGATCGGCTATGTCTGCATTAAAATAAAAATAGTAGAACTAGACAGATATCTCGATTAAAGCTGCGTTCGGATATTGTACTCCGTTGACACCGGGTACACCGTCCAAATGACACCTACGTGTTATTGGGTGTAAAAAGTGTAACGGGGTTCAATATCCGAACGCAGCCTATATTGACAGTAGTATTTTCAAAACATTAGCGTTTGACACTAGCTACTGTCATTAGAATCAACAAATCTGACATATCCTGGCTACTAGTTTTAAAGCAGTACGACCGATCTCGATGAAATAGAATTTGCTCATGCAGCTAAACTATAAATTCTACCAAAAAATGTCATATACATAAATTATAGAAAATTTCCTCTCCTTTAATTTATTATTTAACTATTTTGACGACATTACACAAATAGCGGCTCATTTGCAAAATCTTCGAAAAATGCTATGAGTAAACCACCAGTTCCTTTGGACCCTTTTCAACAGAAAGCTTTTCAGCTCTAAGTTTGGTTATGAAACTTCTAAATATGAAGTTTCGTCCCGACATCTTTAGTAGTTTCTCCGGAATCGTCGCCACAAAAACGGGTACACACACACACACACACACACACACACACACACACACACACACACACACACACACACATACACACACACACACACACAGACATTTATTGTACCTTGGTCAAAAATGTTCAGGGGACCCAAAAAGACATATTTCCGCTAAAATCTCAAAATTTTTTTTTGGCATGATTACAATACTTTACATACTGCGTATGATAAAGTAAAAAGGTGCAAACAATTGCAAACGAATTGTAAACAACCTGTATAATCAGAATTCAAAATTTAGAAAAAAGGAGGGCCTATGTTCACAAATGTTAATATGTTTAGAATTTATTTAAATTTTACTGACAAATTTATGGACTGTGTTAAATTCAACGGTTGGCTCGGTTTTTATTAGCAATCAACATATAATTGACTAATAGAATCGTCAAAATCGGATAAACGGTTTGACAGAAAATAATCTAACAAATTTTTGTAGCGCTCTGTAAAGTTTTAAGGAGACTAAACAGTAAATTTGTGCGCCACCTATAGTACAGGCTCAAAAATAAACCTAATAGTTAGGTTAGATCCCCGCATGGCAGATGGATGTCGGTAAAGTAGGACTAACCTAACAAAAAAAAGACAATTTAAATACCAAGTTTCACTGTATTTTACAACAAATTATACAAAAAACAATTAAATTAAATTATACAAAAAAAACGAATATCGAAATAAACAATTTATTTCATAAAAATAATTACCTACAGATAATTTAACGAACATGAGCACCGTTTATGTAACACACAAAATCCGATACGCATCATTACAATAATAATTAATACATGAATAAATAAACTCCCGTTTCAAATTTCACGCTAATAACCGACTAGAAAAGGATTCCTAATCATAAATAATATCCGGTCAACAAAATCAAAAAAAAAAACAATTATCCTAAAAATGTAACGAGTGAATACTTCATTGGAATTTTTCCTTAAGTTGCTTCTTGAAGAAAATCGGAATCAACGATAATACCGCGGTAGCGCCTAGCCAAAATATCGAGTTCCACGAAAAGGCGCTGTCGCTCGCCGACATGCTATGCAGCGTTTGCCCAGCTTGTATCGCCACAAACGAAGGTGGGGCCACTCCAAAGAACGTCCCAACGGCAAAAGGCACTAACGGGACGCCTATCACAGGCGCGGTTAAATTTATAAACCAGTTTGGCAGGAACGGCGTCACTCGCAAGAACACCATGTAGTTAAATAAATTGTCCTTGTGCTTGTCTACCATCACCGACCACTCTTTCGCCCGTTTCGGGAAATAAACCCAAATCAATCGTCGGCCCAGAAGGTGCGATAGTAAGAAACACAGGGTCGCACCTAGGGCTGAGCACGTACAGACTAATATTAGGGCAGCGTAGAAATTGAATAAAAACCCGGATAAAATCGATAGGAATAATGATCCTGGTATAGCGAATGTTTGTAAACTGTTAGGTTTGTTAAGGAAAATAATAGTCACAAAACATAGTGGAGTGAAACTAGACACAAAACTGTGTTATCTGGAAACACATTGGAACAACTACAATTATAATGTTATTTTGTTTTAAATGTTGCAAATTTATCACAAAACCCTGGTCGCTTAAAAATTGACGATATTTGTTTATTTTATAAACTTTTGCCTCTGTTAATAAACATAATAAAGGGGACCCGGACTTGCTTCTCTGTGTTTGCCTTAGCCTTTCTTAATTTTTTACATAGTCTTTTTTATTTTAATCTTTTTTTAGTACATAATCTTATTCAATTCAAGAAAATGTTTCCTAGGTCAAAATGTATGTTCTGTATTTTTAAAAATAATTTTTTTATTTGTTTGTTTAACTTTTATGGTTTTATACCATTAAATACAGTGTAAAACTCTTTTTTTTCTTTTGGTTTCTATATTACTTCACTTGCATTAAAGAATATTATTATTATAAAAGAAGTGGAAGTGGTTCACGAAAGAAAGATGTAGCTGTGAATGTGAAGTATGGTTTTCCAGCAAGTACGGTGTCTACTGTTTAAAAGAAAATATACAGACACAGTTGATGATATTATTAAGTTGTGCAAATCTGAATCCGAATATGTACAGCTCGACAATGACAGCAAAATTGGTGTAATAGAGGATGATATGCAGCAACCATCTTCAAACAAGCTGGATGCAAATTCGTTGAAATTTGTTTACGTTTTGAGTTTGTACTTAGAAACCAATAAACATACAACCAATTCTTTGGATAATTGTGTAACAATAAAGATTATTAGAAAATTAGTCAGAAATAACTGACCTTTTTAACACGAAAATAAAGAGTATGTACAATTTGCAGTTCCCAATTTGCAGCATAGGAAATCGCAATATCAAGTACATATTATGTCTTTTATTTAATAACTCAACGTCTTGATAATTCAAACTTTTTTTGTGGCAGTTCATGGTTTGAGTTATAGAAGTTTGACTGTATAACTTTTTTTTCATATACTATTCACAAATCTTACGTCAAATTGTAGGTAATTAATCTGGGTAGTTGCACATGAATGAAAAAAGTTTTGCTCCGAGGCAAACAAGAAATAAATAAACAAATAGCGTCAATTTAAAAGCCATAAAGGTTAATGTTTTAAATTTGCCAGATATTAAAAAACATCATTAAAATCAAATCCAAAAAAACCTTATTTTACTCCACTATAAGCAAAAAATAATTCTTGACCACTAAAAAAGGATACAATATATAAGTAAGAAATACCCCTGCTAATACTGAATAAAAATGGTCCTCCTTGTACCTATCTAAAACTAATCCTAGATTTTTGGCATCGTTTATATTCCACGGTAATTTTATATGCTGTCGTTCCTCTCTATAACAAAAAAAGCAATAAAAATTAACCGTAAAAATTACCAAATCCTAAGAAACTCACGGATTTAATTTTGGAAAACTACCATATACTAGAGACAATGCAAATATCGAGCTAATAAATATTATTAACACCGATATCAAACCAGTTCTTGTCGACAAACTTGACTGACCTAAAAACATACAAAAACGTTACAAAACATATTCTAAAATTAATAAATCAAATAGATACAGGTTGAATGGGATACGGAAGGTCTAGGAACAGGTTCAGCCATGTTTCGTTGTATGGCAAATGGTCGAAAATCTCTTCGGATAGTTCTGTATGATCTTCGACCTATTGGGAGATATTCTCGGGTTACGGGATACTCAAATAATCGAGAGAACGAGGTATCAGTTGATGAGGAGATCTCAGGTGATTGAATCAGTATGCTATAACCTTCAATTTCCAGTCTCCCTGTCATAGCTGAACCTTTGTTTTCCTACACTAAAATTCTGATTCTTGACACTTCACTACTTTGTTACTGGGTTATTTATTTTGTTGTGGTGTAGTACTTGATGAAAATCATGAGTTTCGCAAGAGATTGCGCAAACACAACGTTAAAAGATCACACCACTTCAATATTGTATTGTGTGAGATATCTAAAAACAATTGTTATAAATGAAGATAATTACTTTATTGGTTAAGTTTTGTTACTTACGTTAATGGCTTTGTAAAATGTGTTGTGAATATTTGTAATGTGCATTTAGGTCGTTTGAATACAAACTGGGACGATTTTTTTTTTAATTTGCCATACAAATAAAGAGTATTTCGTATTTATTGATAAAATTAGATGACCTAACCTAACTTATCGATGGAAATGTTCACAGAAATGTCATTAAAGATTAATCAATTCGCCTGTAGGTGGCGTGGAGCACCAATTTATGTTTAAACTGTTCAATAAAATAGGTATCTATCTAAAATTTAAATGTAAAGTACAGTGATATTTAAAATTTTATTTGTTGCAAAAATAATTACGCAATATAAACACTAGTTTCAAATTCTTTGGTAAATGACAATAAATACATGTGTATAAAAAACATTTTGAAGACTATATACGTGGCAGTTCTTTGGTTTCATTTTTCTTTTAAATTCGAACAATCAACAGTAAGAATTTACGTAACTTATAGATACTTCAGTTGCATTTTTTGTAGGTACACTTATAGGCCTCCAATACCACCAGTTATACCACACTAAAAAAATTAATAATATAAATCAAACCTAAACAAAAAATAACAAACTTACAGACATAAGATGGTTTTAAAACAACGGAAACTGTTTTACAATCACCGCTGCATTCTTTAGTTGGTTTCAGAATAATTGTTTGTTGCCCAGAGCCTTGAATTACGAATACGTAACTACATTCAAAGTTTGGAAGTTGGTATGGGGCTGTTTTTGGCTCGTCGATCATAATGTAACGTTCGATTGTTTGCCCAGACCATTCCGAAATGATATACGGACGTTGAAATAATTTTCTAAGAACACGTGCTGGAGTCATCCTATTTATTCTCCAGGAAATATGATTTTCGGAAGAGAGAGATAAATTTGGAAAATAATTTACCAAATTTTCGATGGTATTTAATGATGTGTTTAATGATTTTATCACGTTTGCATCTCCATCAAACATTTCTTTGTTCTCTAAATACATGTTTATGATATTCTCGTATGTTACTAATGGTTGATTACTCTGAAATAAAAATGTTTTTGTAACGACTTATTATTTATAAAACTAGATTTTACCTTAACTATGTAAGGAATGCCTGTATGGTACATGCTATAGTTGCCGAAATCTGTTAAGTCAATAACGGAATAAACATTTTGACAAGGCCAACATTCCATGTCAGAAACGTAGAAATATGGATTTTCCAACAGGCAGCTTTCATCGTATAGCTCTAAAACTCAACAATGTACTTCTATAAAGTATAGATAAATAAAAACTTACTGGTTAGTGAAGGATATTTCTTAATAACCGGTACACTTAGGAATCGTAACAAACTCAAGCCAGGGTATATTAAACCTTGTACATTTCTAAGTACGATACTAGTAGTTGGTTGGTGAACGTTTAAAACAACATACAAAATCAGTAGAAGTAATATTAAGATCGATAAAATCCTAAAAAGATTTAAAAAGAATTGTTGAGCTTTGTTATTGTGATTGGCAGTCGTATTTTTTAAGGTTAGGAAGCATTCTTGAAATATAGCGTTGATTTCCGAATCACTCAATGATAATTCTTTAGCTTCTTTACGAATTTTCTTGATTTCTTCATCGTAATTCTTCAGTAATTCTAAATTTGTCATCTTAACCTATTTTTAACGCCTCCATTTTTAATTAACGTAAACAAATCCTTGTCAGTGACATGACAACCAACCGCGCCAAATTCAAACAATTAAGACAGAGAATTAGGTGTTGGTAAAATATCACCAACTTAACAAACAGTTTTTGCGCCGACTCTTAAAAAATCAAACAATACCAAATTTATTAAATTATTTATTGACTACTTTCTATGTTACAAACGCTGCATTTCTTTTCCTTCGCAATCGCAACCACAGGAATCTACAGAATGGTGTAAGAACCCATAATATACAATTGATTGTGACTAATACGTAAAATACAAGGAATAGGTTTCGAATACTTAACCTAAACATATAAATAATGAAATAAATAACAATAACAAGGGCACCCGATAACGTTTCAAGAGTGCCAGCGATTACATTCCACTTTCGTGTACCTAAACTTTCTTTGTAGACCAATTCTTCTGTGAATGAAATTGTTCCATAGCCCAAGCCAAACACCAAACAGCTTAAGGTGATCATATCGTGGCTTTGAGATATGTAGATCACTGTAACAGAATAAAAGAACTGTTTACCAAAAGATCTCAAAAAAGAATTTTATACCTACTTAAAAAACTGCCACTGGTCACTAGAAGTCCGAAGATGTGCAGAATTTTCAAGCGAATCTTGGCCATGTTCATCACCCATGGTAAACTGATTAGAAAGAAGCACCATGCCACAGAGATGAAAGTTAAGAGGAAGACAGCTTCGGTGACGTCGACTTTATAAGAAGCCCCATTAACTAAAGCGACATGAGTGATTGTGCTTATATAGATGGCATAGGCAAGAGACATGCATGCCTTTCCAAATAAGGACGGATAGAAATAATAACTCTTAAAAGAGGTTTTTACAGGCTTTATAAAGCAATCCCATAAAGTATCGCCCAATAATCTGCACCTCTTCCTAAAGAGGTATTTCTGGTACGGTGAACAACACCCTGTCCTATTTCGTCTCCTTAATTCGCTAAAATACGAAGAATGTCTATTTATTTTCCCAACATTCTCTAGATTACCACTCTCTAGTAAAACACCCGAGCTTTTATCATCTTTATCAATGAATTCTTCCAACTTGCTACTAATGCGGCTTAACCTCTTGATATTAGTGCTTAATTTCTCGACCTCTGTCAATTCTGATTCGTCTTCCTCTGGTATTTCTGGTAAAATCTCTACGCCCATATCGGTCTTCATACGAAAATTCTGGCCAGTGTGATCACTTTCTTCTTTTACTTCCACAAATGTGTAGGAGTCTTCTGAACTGGTTGATGAGTTGTCGTCGTCATCGTCATCAATGCTATTTTGCCGCTTGACCGCCATTGGATTTACTATGCCGTTTGAACATCTTTTATTTATAGTTGGTAATTCGATATCTTGGTTGAACAGGTATCTAAAATTGGGGGAAACAAATAGGTAAATATATTGCAGGAAAGAAAACACACTGTCCAGAGGACAGAGGAGGGTTTGTTTAACTTCCTGTGTGTCATGACAACAATCGATATTTAAGAATTGGCAGGTGCACAAGTTTACACATTTTGAATCAGCAAATTCTTATCTTGTCAAAATGTTGTGACCGATTACTATTGATTTGAAAAGTTGCGATAACTGGTGATTTAACTGATGATGCCTGATTTTTTCGCATAATATGCAAAACGTTAGTTTAATTTAAAATATATTTGCATATTTCTAAAATTTTTGAAAAATATCAGATTATACTGTTATTTATTACCAAAGTATGAAAATATAAGTTTATAAACATAATGTTTTACTAAAAAATTAGTAATCCGCTTTTTTTCGATTACTGGTCCTAAAACTGGTACTAAAACTATGTGCAGACATTTTTCATATGTTTAGTAGCTAAATCAATTATTATTATTATTATTATTAAATCAATATATCTTAAAACATTTTATCAAAATTATAGAATTACTTACCCTGGCACTGTACGATACCTTGACAATGAAGGCTCAACCGTTTGTTTCTGTTTTCGGCAAGCTATGAAACTTATGGGGATAGCGTTCAGTAAAAACGCTGAAAATAATGCTTGCGCCCTAAATATATTGTAATAACTGACCAAGAATAATACAATATGAGGCAGAACGAACAACGTGAGCGCTCTAGCTATTTGAATAGTTGCTTCGAATATACGAGGTTTCCCTTGAAAGTTTTCCACTGTATACGTCTTTATAATTGAAATTGTGAATCCAGTAACACATCCTGAAACATTTTTAAATATTAATCAATAATGGTGACAAATTGAACAAAGTGTAAGAATTGATTTTGTTGTCACCTCCTAAAATTCCATATAGGAGAACTTGAGTAGTCAAATTCGGCAAGAAACAGGCCAGAAGTTGGCCTAGAACGGTCAAAATCGTCACAGTGGCTATGAAAACCCTCAAAATGTGATACTGGGAGTTCTTGAAGCGTTGACATAGCTTTCGACCCCATGGATCTGAAATCACACAAGATAAACAAACATTTTATTCCATCTCAGCAAATAATAATTATCATTTTAACGATGAAACTAAGTATAAAACGTGTGGCCTCTAAAGGTGCACAGTTTACGCAAATAAAATAATAACATAATATGCAATGGTACTGTTTACTATTGTGTGATATTTAGAATATTTGGCGACCATAGTGGGTCTCAATGACGACCAAATATCTGACCAAACATGGGTTCATTATTGTTTTATTTTTTCGGTATTAGATAATAATCATCACAACAATTAAATCGGTATGCGGTGTACGTGACTCACCATGTATTTACATCGCTACTTTTGTGTAAATTACGCATGTGTCCGTAATACTGGACGCAAACATTGCTAAATAATTTCCTACCGATTTTTATTTCATTATAACGGTGTAGTAGAGTATAGTTTGTTTAATTTAGGAGATAATATTGTTTATGTATGACCTCTAGCCGGTTTTATGTTTATTTTTAGCGAGATAAATTAATCTTACAGATTTACCTTGCGTTAAAAACTTACTTGCTATGTTTAACGAAGCTATATACACTACAGGTGTCCATAAAGCCGCATGGAAGCTAAAATAACCATCATCGACGAACTCATCGAAAAAAACACCATATGAACTAAGGGCGGAAGGTAGAAGAAACTAAAATAAAAAGATTGAGGATTTTCCATTTTCCAAACAAACGTTCTAACCTCTATAAGAAAAACTGAAGTTGTTGTGGCTAAACTCCATCTTGCGTCGTGCTGGTGTAACTCCAAATTCCTGATCATCGCTCTTTTGATCTGGTCATTTTGTGCACGTGTTTTACAACGATTTTGAGCCGTTTTCTCGGTTTTGTTTTGACACTCGCGCGTTTACGTACACTTTTTGCGTTTGTGCACAATGTTCAATCTGTGCTAAGATAGCACATTGTTATCTTATCACGTTGGGCGCACCAGTCAGCCGTAGGTGAAAGATTTACCGATGCCTATGTTTGCTAGTGTCAGTTCGCAGTAATTACTAGCAACTAATACAGCGTACGCAAGGTTCTAACTTCAAGGCGTTTGGTTGTCAGTGAATGAGTATCTAAGCAGTCAGTTTTGTTATCGAATGTACTGAGTTGATTACTGTTTTTTAAATTACGTTTTAGCGATTTGTGGAGCGTTTACTCGCTATGTTGTAGTTCAATGCCTGACATACTTACAATATATGAATGAAACTTACCACCATTTATTTCTGTTGTAGCTTTTGTAGTTTTTGTAGTGTTTTATAGTTTCGTATGGAATCCAAATAAAAAAGCGTTCAGTAGACTGCACTAATACTGTTTGTTATGTTACAGTTTTTGTATGCTATATGAATTAATTCAATTGAATAAAATTGTGCATTGTTTGGGAATAAAATATTTGCGTTAAGCTTGACGTAGTTTCTAAAACAAACATCATATTTATTATTCATTTGATAGCACTATAATTATGGTGCAGCTTGTTTTCAACCAAGGTTTTCCAGTACAACTGCAAGATGCGTTCTGGAAAATTATGTTGTTTAACGTATGGAAATTCTGAACACATGGTCGCTGTATTTTCTCTTTTTAGTATTAAAAGGAGCTGTTTAATTTTAAAATATGTTGTTATAAACTTACAAATGTTATAACAAATGTTATAATGCACCTGACCAATGTCATTTTAATCATTATAAATATAATTTAATAACACATTTTACAGCAAACTAATAAACATTCGAAAGCCGACATCATTAGTTGGAACTCTTTAAAAAAAGATGAAATGCACCAAAATTAATACAGAGTTAATACGAAAATACAGACACAAAATGGGGTGGGTGGGAAATTCCAACAAAGTGGAAAATTTTGAAAATTCATAAATGTTAAGGCAAACAATAAAATGCGAGAAGAATGGAATTGATAATAGATATAATTACAATTATTTACTGCAGATTATCTCATAAAAAATCCCTAATCTGAATATGCAGCATTTCGTACAATACGTAGGAAAATTATAGTACAACTATTAACGTTTTGCAGTAATGACGTTCCTAAAGATACTGGTATGTCTGGTAAGTGTATCGACATCTTAGACAAATTATTTGTTAGTCTTTTTCGTTTTTTAGTTTTTGCTCATTGTGAAGAATGATGCCGAAGATTGCACGAAAGCTGGACTATTTCCCATACATGGTACCTTATGTAAAGATTACTATACATGCATTAGCTCAGGGACAAGTTTCACAAAGTACGAGAACAGTTGTTCGACAGCTAGTATCTTCGACCCAAGAAAACAACAGTGTGTCCTTGGCAGTGAATATAAGTGTTTAGAGACCGAAATTTGTCAAAAAGTAGGTGTTACAGATCTTAGATATGCAGATATTAATTCAGAGAAAACACAAAAACCTCTATTGGATTATATTAAATGCTCGAAGGATGCCAATGGTGTAATTTATCCAATGTATCAAACCTGCGGCAGTGAAGAAGAATTTACAATTAATGCTATTGTCACTGATGCAGTTATTAAACCAGGAATGTGTTCGACAGCATCTGGTAATATAATTACTACACCAGCACCGTCAACACCAACACCGTCAACACCAACACCGTCAACACCAACACCAACACCGTCAACACCAACACCGTCAACACCAACACCGCCGACATCATACTCTGAACTTGTCGAAAATATTCGACAATTCCTTGTACTATTTGTAAAAATTATGTGGCAGCTACTTGGCTTACCACCATTGTATACTGTTATGTGAAAAAGGAAATAAATTGAAAAGCATGTTTTTAATGTTGTTTCGTTTTATACTTTGAAATTAACCTTACCTATTGTCTTGCCCGGAATAATTTAAAGTTCAATTTTGAAAAGTAAACTTTTCATCGAGATCACGGTTTCTGGACAAAGCATTTATTTTCGGTAAAAATCGGGGCAATTTTTTTTCTTTATGAAAACAGATGATGTGTAATTTTAATCGTTATTAATATTAATTTATTTTGACATATATTAAAACTTTGTACATATTTCAGTATTTGATACTGAAATATTTATTGTTGAGGACGTGTGATAAAATTGAATACTACCAAAGGAAAGATTGTTTTAACGACAATTATCTACACCTTGGTAAATTTCGTAATTCTTTATTACATTTAAGAGAACAAATACGAAAA
Source organism: Aphodius sticticus (assembly GCA_963966075.1). Taxonomy (NCBI): domain Eukaryota; kingdom Metazoa; phylum Arthropoda; class Insecta; order Coleoptera; family Scarabaeidae; genus Aphodius; species Aphodius sticticus. The sequence goes on from OZ014512.1 coordinate 26,636,298, forward strand.
CAGTGTGGTTAAACTACAACAACAGTGCTGTTGCGTCACTGGAAATTTGGGTTTTTACATCTTATGTTTGAAAATATCTTTGTTGACATAGACACCATATTCTTAGATCGCTCTGTTGTTACCACCTATAGGTATGTAGGAAACATAGCAAGTAAAGAATCGAACAAAAAACTACTTATTATCAAATTAACGAATAAATGAACCAAATTTTTTATTTTTTTTATTGATTCATCAATTCATGCATTGTCACCGGACATCTATCCATATGCAAAATTTCAATTCGTTTAAATTCTGTAAATTTTCAGGACTCGGAAGGTGACACCCTGTATACAATGTGTGCCGTGCTACTCTTACTTGTGGGTGATGTTTTTCAGACGTACTAGTTGATAATGGTGGTACAAACAAAATGCATATACCATCTTTCCTTTTTCACTCTTGCCAGACCATCGGAACGAAGATATTGCCTAAACACGATTTCGAAAAATGGGAAAATTAGTGTTCGTGAATTAGTGTTGCTTCTTATTGGTCTGACGATAGTGTAGGTTGGGTTGAGATCTTTTAATTCGCTACAATAAAGGCTCTATTCATCTTCTGTGTGCGAGTAACCGTTTTTACGTTATTTTAAGTGCCATCATATTTTATGATAAAGAGAAAACAATAATCATGTAGTCAAAAGTTGGCGGTTTTTGATATATGTACCTCAGAATAAAGAAGTGTTTTATATAAATGTCTGCCTTGTTTGCTATAGGATTTTTGGGAGTATTTGCGTAGATTTAAGAACATAGTTACACTAGTTATGATACATTTCCGCAAAAAAAAAAATGCAAGGTGTGCAATGCATAAGAAACGCTTTTTGTTTTTCATCTTATAAAATACGTTGTTATTTTTGCATGGTTTTGACGCCCTTTTTCAGTCATATGAAAAAAGAACAATTGGGTCATCTTTGACCGTGAATAACTCGGCTCGCGGACGCGCTATCGATGGGGACAGCGGAAGTCCCACTAAGTTTGAATTTTTCTGACGTGAATAGCTTTATTTGTCTAATTTCACTGAGCTACTTTGACAAAATACAACCTGAACTAAAAAGCCATTAAAAATTGCGTGTTTTGTTTTGTTTTTGTTAGTACAAGTTAGCGAGTAAATAACCTCTAGTGAAAAGAAAATTCAACATGATCACTAATGTTTGGCCAACTCAAGAAGAAAAATTTACATATTTTGTTCATTAAAATCGGTTCTGTTACTGAGAGTTCCAAAATTTTGATAATTTTTAGGCTTCATTGATTCGACTCTATTCACAACATGTTTTCCAAAATATGTACGTAAGTAGTTTCTAGTTCCAAGTAATAGAACGCGTGTTTATCCAGAACGCAGAAAGCAGTTGTAAATAAAGACATCAAGATAAGTCATCATGTCACCTTGCCTCTGGAGCATAAATAAATCAAGAAGTGACTTCGTAACGTTGTCTCATGTTGACAATAAGATTACTGATTTATATCGATATAAAAGGCTAGAACATTCTAACATAATCTATAGTTAACTTCCAAAATGAAGCATCCGTGGATTTTCTTGATTTTGGTACGTCGTTTTATACTGTGACATTTTAAAGTTGAAAGTTATTTTTGTAGGGCGTGTTGCTATCCAGAAAAGTTGACGGTTTTTCTTGCCCAGGAATCGGGAGATATGAGAATGAATACGACCCGAAATGTCAAACTTATTATTTATGTGGTGAAGCTGCAACCTTGTATAAGTGTCCAAATGGGGAGGTGTTTGATCCAACCAACAAAATATGCTCTGATGCTTATACATGCTCCAAACCAGTGTTCAATTGTGCTAGTGCTGGCCATCATGCTAATCTGGGAGATACATCTTGCACTAGTTACTACAACTGCTTCAACTTCTTTGGTTTCTACTTCAAGTTTGCGCAGCATTGTGTAGCTGGTGAACAATTTGACCCTATTGCAAGGGCATGCTCAAAAACCTATGACTGCGGTGCCTATGGTCTGGTACTGGAAGAAATTACAACAGTTCCAACGACTGTTCCAACAACTACAACTACACAAGAAATTGAGGTATCTAAAGTTGGAGCATCTGCATTAAGCGCTGCTTTTTCATCAGCTGCGACTACAGCTGAATTTGTTTGTACTGCCATGGGATTATTCGCTGAACCAAATGATCCAAACTGTGCTATATATTACTATTGCTTGCCCAAAACTGGAGGGCAGTTTACCAGAAGGGAATACAGGTGTCCAACATTCTTTGATCCAGAAACTAAGAAGTGTACTGATGACTATGCATGTGCAACTTTGGTAACTTCAACTATTTCTACAACCACTACAACCACAACCACACAAACTGAAGCTGAAACTACTGAAGCTACGACTGCACCTGCAGCGTTAGTTACCAACGAAGTACCACTGGTAGGTGAACCTCAAGCAGTTGAAGCAAATGATCAAACAATTCTTCTTGAAGGTCCTCCAGTTCCTGAGGCTCTTAGTGGAGGTGTTACGAACACAACTATCAATAAACCTTTAGAAGAAATTTCAACTATAGTCCTAGATAATCCCGTAACAGTTAGTCCTGAGTTTGAATGCACAGCCACTGGAAGATATCCTAATACTTTAGACCCAACTTGCGCGGAATACTTTTTGTGTAGTAAACTTCTTAATGGTACCTTCTTGAGGACACCATATACATGCCCAGCTAGCAGTTTCTTCGATCCTGGCGTTAGGAGGTGTTCAAAAACTTTTTCGTGTACACCTGTAGAGACAACAACAGAGTACATCACAACAACGACTACGACAGAAGCGGTGATGACTACGGTTGTGGAGAATGAAGTCACTACGGAATCAACTACAGAGTTTACTTGCACGAAAACTGGACGGTACCCAGATTTATCTGATTTCACCTGCAAAGAGTATTTTTTGTGTTCGAAATTATCAAATGGCACCTTCTTGAAAACACCTTATTCATGCCCTGTATCAAATTTTGACCCTATAATTAGAATTTGTTCAAAATCGTACGTTTGTCCTTATACTACAGAAACAACAAAAGAAACTACAGAAACTACTGTACACACTACAGAAACAATATTAGAAACAACCACTGAAGGGATTTGGGATTTTTCCTGCTACAAAGTGGGTAGATTTAGGAATTTGAACCAACCTAGTTGCAAATCTTACTTCTTATGTAATCAGCTTAGAAATGGTACGTTTATACAAACTGAATACGACTGTCCAACTACTTCTATTTTCGATAGAAGCATTCATATGTGTAGTACGCAGATTTCTTGTATGTAAATTAGTTAAGTAGATGCCGTGCTGTAGCATATGTATGGTGTGTAAAGTATATCTATGGATTGGTAGAGTAAATATAGGTGATTTCTTTTGCGATACTTGGTCACGTTCGGTGTTAACATTCGTAATGTGTGTTTAGTGGAAAGATATATGCGAACGACGGCTCTGTTCTGGTTTTCTACAGCCATAAAACTTTGTTTAATATCACCTTGTTTTACTAATGAATAATTTAACGATCGAATTTCATTGTCAACTTCTTAAAAATGTCTTCACTACTTTCTAACCGATGTTCTATATTATTAAAAGTGAGTTTGTATATTTGAAACATCCAGAGTGTGCGACACCTAAACTAAATTTTAAGTCATAGGGATAAAAGACTCCATTTTTCATTGGGGTGGATAACTTGATATAAACGTGAAATAAAACTCCAACGCTTTTGTTATTTTGTGTATTCGTGGCATTGATGCCACGAATACACAAAATAACAAAAGCGTTAGAGTTTTATTTCATGATCATATTTAGATTTTAAGTGTTCCCCACTGTAGAATAATTGTTACGAAACAAATATGATACATGAGTGTTTTGTACAGTGTATGTATGTAGATTTTTGTGCATAAATAATTTTAGGTACTTTAATTTTAACAATAAATTATACATTTTAATTTGATTCATGTAATTATAGTTATAAACAAGTATAGTGGTACTTATATCTATATTGTATTTATTACTAATAAATAATTTCAGATCATACTTTGTACACTTACTGTTTAGTATTCCAATGTTAATATTAAAAAATACATTTAAAAAAATAGAAAAATATCCTATGGTACGTTTGAATATTTTATGTAGGTGCCATCTATAGATTCATCAATTGAAGATGCTGATTTTCTCTTTTCAGATTCTGGTTGAATATCCGGAAAATTCATGTCTTTCGGGTCAGCTTTTTTCGGATTCATGCTAAAACATAAATAAACAAAAATCAGTTCAACTAAACAGATATAATATTTGAACTAGGTAATATGATACAAGCGCTGTACTGCAAAAAATATGTTTACAGTTGCAAATTTACTCTGCGACAATGTTAGAACGAAAGATAACAAGCACGTTTGTTTAGCTAATTTCGCCTAACTTAGCGTTTAACATACGAAAACATAAAATGCTTACCTGTATGCTGGAGTTTTCTTAAAGGATAAAGTTTTCATCAAACCTGGTAACATTCTGGCACACACAAAGTTTGTAAGTACACAGTTTAACACATGGACGTGAAATTATTAAAAATGTTAATAAAATCGGGCTAACAACGTTGTGAATTATCTACTAATGAGTGTCGTATTTGAAATGGAATGACTAAGGATAGTATATCTGTGCGATGAGCGATTTTATTATCAAAATGTGCTTTATTAACTGTTATTTGGAAAGGCAAATATTAGCAATGCAATAATGGTAAGAAAAAGGCAAATTCTATGTGAAAGATAAAGCGATAACTGGTACACTGTATCTGGTATAACCCACAGTTAAATGTGGTTGGAAGTAGTTGTAAAAATAATCTTGGTAGTAAATTATTATTGACTGTTTTTATTACGATTTTTAGGTAAAATCGTTTTGAAATGTACATTTTAAGGTAAATTTTAAAAGGTTATACAAAACATACTCTTATAGCATATTGTTGCACTTAGTAGTAAAAGGTATTAATTACACCCTTTAAAATAATATTAAATAACACCTGACAACATTAAAAAGTTTATATGCCAAAACAAAATTAAAAGGCGAATATTATCGGCTCTATCCACCTCGAATTCTATTGTTTCTTTTAATATATATCTCTACTTCTTCTACTGGTTAATAATCGACCAGCATTCAAGGCATGTTTGTAAAGAAATATTTCTAAGTTCGCATGTTTATTCCATAGTTTGATACCACATTAGCCTCATACTGGTTGTACCCATGGCATTCCATGTTTATTTCATACCATGTAATAGAAAGTTGAACTATTGAACATATCTGAAAATCGTGACAAACGTTACCAATGTCAAGGCTTGTCATAGTGTTCATGGTAGAATCCGTATATCGTAAAATAAATACATGCTTACATTTTCAAACAAAAAAGAATTTTTCTTTTGCAAAAGAAAAATGTTCTCCAAAATTATCCAAAAAGGTAGTCTTCCGGTTTGCCAGATATAAAATAAATAAAGTTCTATGTTTTCATATAAAATAACAAAGTTGAGATCAACTTTCGGTAGACCGGAAGTGGAAGTCATCTTCAGAGTATCTTAATTTACAAGTTTGGATCGAGTAAATCCTGATTAAAAAAAATTCAAATATATACAATTAGTGGAACATCAAAAACTTCTAAAGGAACATTTCAGTGAAACACCCTGTAGACCCAGCGAATTTCTAGAAAATTCGTTAATAAACAGACGCGCATCTCACCCATTACTTCTAACATTACCACAATAAAAAGTGATAAAAAACACTAGGCGACGATTTTTCTTTCGCTGTTAAAGAGCCTAACGACATTCTTTACAGTCAGTCATCGTCATTAGTAAAAGTTTATATTGTGAAAACGCTTTTCTATTGTGCCTGCAATGAGAGTTTTACGAATATCCGAATGGGAATAAGAATACTTACGAAAGTATCATCATTCTCACTGCAACTACGCATTTCCTCAATTATAGTTTCAAAAATGGCTTTCGTTCAAAGATGATTGCATTCAAAGTGAAAGAGGTCATAGTTACGTCACTTTCAGATAATTTTTCTTGTTAAAATGCTAGATTATGCAAGGTATTCCGTTTACAGCGCATTTTTGAGTGCATCGGTCAGTATCTCAAGAAAGTAAGGTATTTTAACGTTTACAAGATGATAAAACAAACGCACTTAAGTGTTTCAAGCACTTCCGTGTTTTTGCTACTTTGAAATAATAGTCACAAAACTAACAAATTCAACTTATACGGACTTTGCAAATGAATTGCAATTATTTCCAAGTGTGTCTAAATATAAAAAGGAATATAATGATAGTCTAATTATAGTAAAAGCTGTCGGCATGGCCGGACGTATATGGATGTTAATATCATCATGTCGAGTCACTACGTTTTTATATTGAAGAATGACATTCGGGAAACTCGCTTGTCATGATTTGGATATTATAATTATGTTGTTATGTGTGGTCTTATGATAGGGAGGAACATGAATTGATTTGTCATACTTCATCACTACGTTTCATGTTGTCTGTAGATGGTATAAAAATTACATTGGTTGCCAAATTTTAATCTGTTAACCTAATGTAATATTCTCGGGTAAATTTCTAATCGAAACACTTGATAGTAACTCAAACTTTATTCTTTAACAACAGACTAACAGCTTATTTGCGGGTCACAGAGGTAAGAGAGCGAGCTTCCCTGGTATCGCGAATATATACATTTTGGGAGCGCCCTCTACCCTGAAACTATATACAACAATTCTCCCTTCTTAATGCCAAAACAATTTATCCAACTATACATACAATTCATTTATAAACTTCAATTTATACAACACTAATCGTATACAATATACATACATACATCTTAAATCTAATGATTTGAAACTTCGTCAATCAAACGAGACGGCGGATTTAACTGACTTCTCCGTCGCAAAATCATTTGATCGTTATTCGAATGGTCATGTTGTTCACTTTCCTTGGTAGAAAGTCCATCCCCTATTTGCAGTGGCGGGAGTGCACGTCTAATTTGATTCGCATGACGCTTCCACACCATGCCCATAGATGGAATCTCCACCAAGTAAACACACCCTCCTAATCTTTGTTTAATTGTACCCTTCATCCACCTTACGATTTGCACATTACGATAATCCCTGACAAGTACGAAATCACCCACACGATACATAATGTTCTTCTTCCCCTTAAAATTTACAATTTGTTTTTCTTGGCACAACTTAACCCTATTCTGAACAATACAGTTTTTAACACTTTTATCAGGTAACATGAGATCAAATCTGGTACGTAAAGATCGACCGAACATTAATTTCGCTGGGCTTACTCCGGTAGTACAGTGTGCTGTGTTTCGATAATCGAATAAATATCTACATAATCCAATATCAAGATCAATTTGATTATTTAGGGCTTTTTTGAGGGCAATTTTTATGGTTCTCACAGAATTTTCGGCGGCGCCGTTTGATTGCGGATGGTAGGGTGGTGATGTAATATGCTCTATACCATTTTTCTGTAAGAACAACTGGACATTTTGTGCTGTAAAGCATGTAGCATTATCTGAAACTAGGCAAGTAGGTAATCCAAACCGAGCACATACAGTTCTTAACGCAACAATTACAAAATCTGAACTGGTGGTTGAAGATTTGAATACTTCAACCCATTTCGTACAAGCATCCAAAATAATTAAATAATGTTTGCCCTTAATGGGACCTAAAAAATCTAAATGAAGTCTTCCCCATGGGGTTTTCGGCCATGGCCAAACATTTAAAGTTTTTTTCTGGGGTTGGCTAAACATACTACTACATGTGACACATTCTTTAGTTAAACTGTCAATATCCTCCCCCAATTTTGGCCACCAAAAATAGGACCGTGCCAAAGCTTTCATTTTTACAATACCCAAGTGGGTAGAGTGCAATTCCTTTAAAATACAAGGCCTCAAACAATTCGGTGGAATAATCCTATGATTCCAAAAAACAACATCATTATTTATAGTCAACTCACAGCGTTTAACAAAATATGGTTGAGTGTCCCCGTCCTTGCAAAATTTTGGCCATCCATTGTTCACAAAATTTGTAATCTTAGTCATAAGTTCATCTTTCTTAGTTTCTCTCATAATGGTTTCAAATTTTATATCTAAATTGGGAATGCTATCAAAAAAATTGCAATAATTTAATTCAATGTCTTCCTTAGCATTTTTGGTTTTATCACATGGCATTCTCGATAAACAATCTGCTATATTCCTATTTGATGGTACATACGCGATATCATATTGGTAATTCGACAAAATTACCGCCCATCTACGTAAACGATTAGCTGTGAATTCGGGAATTCCTTTTTTCTCTCCAAAAATGGTTAGCAAAGGCCTGTGATCAGTAAAAAGCTTGAATCTACGTGCAAAAAGATACTGGTTAAACTTTAACACACCAAAGATAATTGCCAAGGCCTCTTTTTCAATTTGTGAGTAACGTTTTTCCCTATCTGTTAGAGTTCTTGATGCAAATGCAATCGGTTTTACCACTCCTGACTCAAATTCGTGATTCAATATTGCTCCAATTCCATAAGAAGAAGCGTCCACAGTTAACTGAACTGGTAAGTCCGGATTAAAATGAACCAGTATATCTGCGGATGCCAACAATTGTTTAATTTTACCAAAAGACTGTTTGCACTCAACTGACCAAACCCATTTCTCGTCTTTTTTTAATAACTCATACAAAGGATGAAGCACTGTTGAAATATTTCTAATAAATTTACTGTAATAATTGATCATACCTAAAAAAGATTTTAATTGAGTTACATTTTCTGGTTCAGGACACTTTTCAATAGCTTCTACTTTGGCATTACTGGGATGCAACCCCTCTCTATCAATGACATACCCCAAGTATTCAATTTTATCTTCAAAAAAACGACATTTTTCTCTTTTTAGCTTCAGGCCCATATTATCAAGTTTATCTAAAACCAATCTTAGATTTTTAAAATGCTCTGTTTCAGATTTGCCCGTAATTAAAATATCATCCAAAAATACAATCACACCCTCCATACCATGAAATAGTGAATCCATAATTTTTTGAAAAATGGCGGGCGCTGATGCCACCCCAAAAGGAAGTCTATTCTGTCTAAATAAGCCCATATGTGTAGATATTGTTACCAATTCTTTTGAGTCTTCCTCTAATTCGACTTGTTGATAAGCCTGCCCTAGATCTAGCTTTGAAAATTGGACTCCGCCCTGAAGTCTGCTAAATAAATCTTCGATTCTTGGTATTGGATACTGGTCTACATCTATCACCGGATTTATGGTGATTCGGTAATCTCCGCACAGTCTCACTGCTCCATCCTTTTTTATAACTGGTACCACCGGCGTAGCCCATCGACTGTAGTCCACTGGCGTTAATATACCTGCAGAACAAAGTCTTTTAATTTCATGTTCAACCTGATTCCTAATTGCGTATGGTATGGGTCGAGCCTTAAAAAACTTTGGGGTTATGTTGCGATCGGTTAATTTTAAACTAGCCTTATCTCTACGAAAATAACCTAACTTATCATCAAAAACTCTCTTAAATTCGTATAAAACTTGACTTAACTTTGTCTCCACGTCCTTGCCAATATAACCCAACTGAAATTTAAACTGAAATCTATCCAAAAAATCCCTACCTATAAGTGGTGGACCTCCGTTTTTCATAACTTGAAAACTGATTAACGATACCTTATCTTTATACATAACCTTTAACTCACATATTCCCAACGACTGAACTTTTGATCCATCATAAAAATATAAAGACTGTGCAAAATTATCTACTAACGGTTTGTGACTAAATTCAGTATTATATAAATTCTCTGAAATTAATGAAACTGATGAACCCGTGTCTATTTGCAATTTAATCCTCTTTTCCTCTACTAACGCATTAATATAATATGATGATTGAGATTTAATTGAACGAACGTTGAACAGTTCTAATTCATCATCATCCTCACTTTTCTCTATAAAATGTGCATGCTTAAAATTAAAATTTTTCTGTGTACAAACTTTCGCCAAATGCCCTTTCCTACTACATTTATTACAAAAATAATCCCTGAAACGACACTTATCTTTTTGATGTCCGAAGTATCCGCACGCGGTGCATTGCTCTCCTCCCCTCTGGTGACGTAGCTGCGTACCCGGGCCATGAAAATGGGAAGTGGACTGGTTACTTCTATTTCCATTCTGCCATCCTGAGCCTGCGTGCTGCTTCCCTGTACGTCGAACTGCAACCTCGTTGTTGACCACGAGGACCTCATCTTTTTTTCTAGGAATGTCGAACGAATCTTGAGCTGCCATCTTGGTTTCCGCCAGGTTCACCGCTTTCTCGAAAGTTAATGATAGCTTCTCTTCCAGAAACCTATCCAGGATCGGGCCGCGGCCAAATCCGGCCACAAACCTGTCCCGCAAACACATTTCCAACGCTCCCCCAAACTCGCAGGACACCGCCAAGCTGCGGGTTCTGGCCGCCCATTCCTTGACTGACTCGTCGCTCTCCTTCCGCGCTTCATAGAATTTTATTCTTTCCGCGAAGACGGACTTTTGCGGAGCGAAATAACCATCAAATGAGGATAATAAATCACCGTACCTTTTCTCTTCTGGGGCCGTTGGTGTACAAAGATTAAAAACTAGCCGGTATGCATCCTCGTCTAGCATATTTAGTAGCACTGCTCTCTTCATATTTTCGTCCGTGACCTTGTTTGCATCAAAGTAATTGTGCAGGCGAGCCTTGTAAATCTTCCAGTCCGATACGTTGAGCTTAAATTCGCGTAATTGACCGAGCACGTGCATACCTTCACTGGGAAATGCTTCCTTTTCTTTAGACATCTTCGTCTCTTCAATCTGCCTTTTATCTCGTCGCCAATGTAATATTCTCGGGTAAATTTCTAATCGAAACACTTGATAGTAACTCAAACTTTATTCTTTAACAACAGACTAACAGCTTATTTGCGGGTCACAGAGGTAAGAGAGCGAGCTTCCCTGGTATCGCGAATATATACATTTTGGGAGCGCCCTCTACCCTGAAACTATATACAACACCTAAAATATGTACTTTATTTGTTAAATTGGACATGCTGATTTCGAATATAGTCATAAAAAAGTTGGCAGTTGTCTCATTTATCCGTAATATTGAACAAAAGAAATAAAACCTCATTTTAGTACTAATGTTGCTGTTGGTAATAAACAAATCAAACAACTTTCGTTTACGAACAAAAACCAAATAAACATTTTACGCTGGTTTAATATAAAATGTTTAACTGGTCAAGTAATTTATTACTAATATTCATCTATTCTCATCATTTTGTTTTTTGATTCATCCTAATATCAAAAGTTTTGTAGAAGAAACACATTTACAAGTACCTTTACAATATCTGTGTTACCAGAAAACTGGTGAAACTGTGGTTTACTCTGTACCCCAAATAATAGGTACATTAATTGGTACTCAGTTTAGTAACATTTACAGCAAGGTCAACACTATTTAAAATTGCAAAATTTTACTGGAAATTAACGGTGTAGGTATCTCAAAAATATCATATACGGATAAAAAAACAAAATGATTTGCTGATGTCATTAAACGTTTCCGTTACCATTAATACAATTAACAATTAATAATTTAAGTCCACCAAAATCAGTAAAAGATAGAGGTTGTCATGAACAAAAGTGTAGATGCTGGTATAAGTCATAAGTAAAAATGTGTATTTTAATGATTGAAAATTGACTTGTTTATAGGTTTTTAAAATAACAAACCGTCTCAGAGATTTTCTCGCGTTTCCATACTTTCGCCCACTGTACACAGATAGGAAAAATGCTTGCGTTTAAGAAATATATTCTTTTGAATTTATTTTTTTGGATCAAAACATATTTCTTTTACACCAACAATACTTACTTCGTTGAATACTCTAATTTATTTGCTTGCAGAGATTAATTTATTTGGAATATTTATTTAAGTCAAATAAATATATTTGGATACAAATAAAAATTACTTTCCTTTAAAGTAATATTTTCGCTTTGATTTAAAATACGTTTCTTTACTCCAAAGAAATCGAATTTTGATTCAATCAAATACACTTGTATACAAGAACAGATTTGTATCCTTGAAAGTAATATTTTTCTTTGGCTTAAAAATAGGTTTACTTCAGCCAAAGAAATCCTATATTGATTCAAATAAATATATTTTTAGTGAGAATACTTCACCCAACTGTATTGGTAGATTGGCGCTAAACTTTCTGCCCGCAGTTCGGCCATATCTTGAGCATAAATAAAGGATTGGTGAATGCTTGTCGCTCAGTTGTGCGTCTGGCTAAATTTATAAAAGGGTCGTGTGATCGTCAGTATAGAGCTTTAGATTCCTGGGATTCCGCAAAGAAATATTTCTTTGCCGCTATTGAAACACCAGATCTGTTTGAGTAAATGCATATTTATTTGAATTAAATAAAATTTTCTATGTGTGTATATGTTATGGACCAAGTGATTAATCCGGGCAATATTCATAATGCCCGGGCATTATGAATATTGCCCTGAAAGATTGGGCAATTCAATAAATTTGTATAGATGCATGTTATATAATCACATTGCCCGGGCACTATGAATACTGCTAAATCGTGTTGGGCAGTTTGATAAATATCACAAGCAGTGTTGTGAGTTGTGGTGAGTAAGTAGTAGACGGCTTACCAATATCGACGAATTTAAACCGACCACGATCGCTGTAAAGGTGGCCACAAGCAATCGTTTTCCTAATTCGATTTTTAAATTCTTTATCAAAAGTGGGTATTGCTATTCTGTTCGGAAATGAAACAAACTCCTCTGTCATCTATAACTTTAGTTTTGTAGGTTTTCTGCATCCGCTTCCGAAAACAAATTCTGAAACAGACTTAGAAGAACGTTTGCGGCCAGCTTAATGGTGCGTTCGGATTAGTGGCAATGCCAGTGGTAGTAGACGCCATTATAGTACTTCTGATAGAAAATTGCTAGTGACTCTTGTTTATGTACATGCAAACTAATATGTGTCACTATCACGTCTGAGGAACATTTAGAATCAGTTTAAACAATTGCAGTGATGTGCAGTCTGAAGAAGTGGATATGGATGTCTCACCTTGCGTGGATGTAACAGTATGCAGTCTGAAGAGTTGGGTACCATTTCAGATGATACTATTAATGCAGATTCTCGACCTAGTCATCAAGTTAAGAAAAGCATAACAACAGGACAGCTGGTACATAACAACAATTCCGTAGATCCGATTTTGGAAAAGAGGCAAACATGTAAAATGTACTAGAGCAATGGCTTCATATAATCTAAAAAACACGCCGAGAAAATGCTTAGTACTTCAAGTACCAAATTTGTCGCTGCTAAAGTAGGTGACACAGTAATAGTTCGGGTGCCGGATGTTGACCGAGCTAGTAGCGATGGAAGGAATATTCTAGCTACTGAAGTTGAGCTAACAGGTACCAACCTTTATAAATTCTGAAGGTTTATTCAGACAAAATATGAGTTTTGTTAATTTGTAACATCTGTTGAATATATTACTGCAGTACAACTTGATTTTATGATTGTAAAGATACTGAAATAAAAAATTAATAAAAAGAAACATATTTTAATCATCCTGCCCAATAGATATAGGGCATTATGAATAATGCCCGGGCAATGTAATAATTTCAATTATTTTAATCATCTTGCCCGATTGTTTTGGGCATTTTTCATATTGCCCGGGCATTTTTGATATTGCCCTATTAATCACTTGGCCCATAACATATACATTAAATACAATTGGCGGAAAGAATACACTCCTGTATTTTTGTGGCCATATAACAAAAAATCAACAAATTTTGATCATTGTTTCTGTGAATTATTCGTTATATTATAAATTATATGAAAGTCCGATCAAAATTCATTAAATGCTTTTTTAGATATATCGTCAAGAATATCTATGAGTTTCTTTCCGCGAGTCATAATGTTGTCATGATCGTTGATACGAAGAGCAAGGTAAAGTAGAAGCCTTGTTTCAGCATTTTTGTAACGATAAGTTTGTTGACTTTCATAGCTAAGTGTCTATTATAGTTATAAAATGTAGTTTGGCGAATTTACAGACTGATTTGCATTCATATTTGTACTTAGATTGACCTTAAAACAAATGAGCTGCTAAAAACATCCTGATTGATACACTGGTGGGCTCAAACCTACTTAAAAATTTTCCCTAGCATTATAACTGATGGAAAGCATCAGAAATATAAGCGTAGTTCACTTATAGCTCCAATGGCAATACAATTACGGACCTGAAAATGGGCATTTTATGATTTTTCGAAATTTCTCAGAAATGAGACCACTGGGGAAATTTCTATACCTGTTTTTATAATATGCTTTTGCATAGATATAAAAAAATTTAGCGTCATTAAAGTTACCAAAACCCTGTTGACCAGTGTTATCATAGTCGCCTAGGTCACAAATAAATCTATTCATAAAATAGGAATTCCAGCAGCGTCCCTCCCGAAACTTACGAAAAAGTACACTTCGCAATATACATGCCAAATTCACAAGTCTGGTTCTCGTGTTCGGCATAAAATTCTTATATTAAACTCGGCACTGGCTAAGGTAAAATTCGATTTCTACGAGACTTGCGACAGGGTATTTTCAATTGTCAAAACGTTCAGATATTCAAGTCTGCCCCAGTTCAGCTTTCACCACGTTCAGAAATTCTGCGAACGAATCCAGGCGACACGAGCATTTTTTTAACAGCAAAAAAAAGAACGCAGCGAACTTTACGATTCGGGAACACCTATCTCTCGCCCGCATTTTGCAAACTACGTAAAATTACGTAAAGCCACATCCACCGCATTGGTAATTTGAGTATTAAATGTAAATTTAAGTTCGCTTTTACGTAACTTCGTGATGCACACACTCAGGCAGGAAATTAAAAGGGAACAGATAACGTACATGCAGAACGGTAATTTTGAAACCATTTCACTGATAGAGGATGTTACATACGGTTATGTTCATGTTGGTAGGTAGTATATTTGTTTAGAGATAGGTAAATGAGACAGCAAATGCATAAATTGATTACCTTGCTCACTAAAGTTCAGAGAAAATATCAAAAGAGTTACAAATCCTCAAAACTCATGTCAAAAGACTTACTAAACGTACTAAACGAACAGTCTTGTTCTGGGTAAGGTTGTAAACAGGTAGCCAAGAATGTCGGTTTATCCCAATTATTACCAGAGCTAAACGTATGAAAGCAAAGAGAACAATTGGCTCTGACGTTGAATTCCTAGAAGGCAGGTAATGCCCTTTCAAAGGTGCGTTTTAGAGCATCCCAGCAATAGATTAGAATATGACAGAGGGGAGATTTCAATTTTATAATGACAATGGATTCTTAGAATTTAAGTCGAGAGCTGACCATGCTTTTTAACTTTTGTTTGCGTGTTGTTATTTTTTCTTCGACGTTTGCATTTAGAGAGAGATTATTTACAATTTGATAATTTGGTTAATTGACATTGTTAGTAGTATTATTATGGTCTATTATGATGATTGGATTTGCTAGAATTATTTATTTAATATCTAAAGCAGCACTACTTTTAGGAAACCTTTTAAATTATTAAAGTAACTTTCTAACGTAGTTATTATTTAGTCACTGATACGCCATGAACAATACAGGGATGTCCCAATTTGTTTCGGCATTTTTAAAATAAGAAGAAATAAAAGTCATACCTACTGACAAAAATTTCTTATGAACTTTGTTACTTTTTAATTTCTTAAGTTACAGTCATTTGTAATATTAACAAAACAACGAAAAGTAAAAAAAAGTCTGTTTTTTAAAATCCTTTAGGAAGTTTTGCGAAATTTTGTCGTGTTGGTTAATGCTTGTAGCTTTTTAAAGAATTGAAGAACTAATCTATAGTCCATAAGTTTCAACAAAATACTTTGTACTTGGCACGACATTTTAATATCTCAAAAAAGTTTTTTGGGAAAACAGTGGGACACTCTATATATTAAACTAAGATCTTATATTTTTGATACAACGCATAGGCAATCGCTATCAACTATACAGTAAATTAAATAAGGAATTTTTGCTGTATTTTTTTTTTAAATAATTGTAGTTTACCTATTTACAAAAAATATGTTCAGAACATTATTTCAACCCTATACACAGTATTTCGCAATTTTGCAGTTTGAAATTCCGTATAATTTTCATACTTAGGCGAGCCGCACACTGAATGAGCAGGCAGCAAGCAAGCAGCAAGCAGGAAGCAAAAGCATCAAGGTGCAAAAAACGGTCCCATGTATTTATATGTAGACCCGCACACTGAACGAGCATTTGCTTCTAGGTGTAAAATGCACGCTGCTTGCTGTATGCTGGCTGTATGCATGTTTTCTGTCAACCGTTTTTTTGCTGCTTCGCACACAAGCAGCATGCAAGCAATCTTGATTTCTGTGATTTTTGTGACTATTGTAATGATTTTTTAAAATTAGCCCTTTATCATAAATATTGAATTAGGCGCAAAATAGGATTGTTTTAATAAAAGAACCACAGCCTCGGCAGTAAAATAAAATATTATTGGATGCGTATTTGTGCATTAAACTTTTGATCTAAAATTTTCAACAAATTATTTGCAGAAGTTAAATTATATATTATATTATGAATCTATATAGCAACAGATTATGTCAGGATGATGCAACCGTCAATCATTCAAAATGAAAGAATTTAGATTTTTTAGTGTAATTAATTGCTGAAGTTGAGGACAATCCTGTCCTATACAATCCAAATTTGTATGATTATAGCAATAAGCGAATTAAAATTACCATTATACAGATGAAGCCAGTACCTTCTTTTACGTTTTCTAATTAAACGCCACATAAGAAAATCGTCATCCTCGGATGACGACGACATGGCTACTAATTTTTGCATGACATTGTGAATAAGCCATCTATTCTTTAAATTATAAATTAGTATAAAATGCAGAAACATAAAAAATACATAATATATAAGTTTATTTTCATTGAGTAATTATTTTTTAACAAATTATCTTGCTTACCACAATTTTATTTACAAGTTATAGACCCATTATCATCTTTGAATGCATATTTTTTAGAAATTAAATGTGACATTAAACAAACGTCATGTTTGAATGTTGTTGAGTGGTGTGCTCTTGCTGTGCTCTCTCAGTGTGCGGTATGCGTCGTGCAAAATGTTTCTAGGTAGCAAAATGCACGCTGCTTGCTGCCTATGTGCTGCTTGCTTGCTGCCTGCTTGCTGGTTGCTCGTTCAGTGTGCGGCCTACCTACGAATTTTTCACTAGATTTTCAGTAATTTTTTATTCAACCCAATATAAGCAAGAATTCAAAAAATCTATGTTTTAAAATACATAAGCGAAGTTTATTATTATTTTGAAATAGTATTCTTAAGTTGCAGTTGTTCTTAATCCTGATGCATTTATGAACTCTATAAGGTTTCACAGCGCAGTATATTGAGGAAATTGAATTTTTAATTAAAATTTGGTAGATTTCGTTCTTCCAGTATTTTTCTTTCAATATCTGAATTGGCAAAATATGTAGAATTGTTGTGTGAAATGTGTCTTCACTAAAAATGTGTCACACTGTACATTTCGTTGAATTCAAACAAACATTTCAGAGAAACCTAGAAGAAAGTACCATTCCAATTGGAAAATTGAAAAAGAACAACACTCTTTTTAAAACTACACAATCTTTGGGTTAGAGTTGCTGTTTCAGATTTCGATTATAAAAAAATGGTCTTCAAGTTTTCCAGACGTTGTTGGATATGGTCATTCCTAGCTAGTCAAAACTTGTCTCAGTGTGACAACTGTGACGCTCCGTTGATATTAATATGAGATTTGATCAGAAATTGATAATGTTCCACGTTTGGCTGGAACAAGTATATCAATAGAAATTCCTAGAATCAAATAAATCATGGCCTGCTAGTTTTGTTTTCTGAGGGAACTCGCGTTATTATAATTGATCCATTTTCTCCGGTGTAAGGGTTGAAATTGAAAGGAGTTTATATTCTAAATTTTTCGTCTATAACTTGTTACATAGGGGCGTTTATTGAAACCAAAATTTATCCCATTTTCACCCCTTTAGAAGGTCATAATCTAAAATCCATTATAATTTGTGGTGGGGGTAGATACGACGAATTGAACAACACTTGGGTGCTTCTCAAACACAAATATTGTTTTAGACACCCTGTATACTATTCCTAACCAATAAGCAAGGCAATCGCACAGGTAAGAGTGGTGTTTATGGGTCACTGATATAAAGACTCCACCGTCTGCCTCCCATAGGTATTTGGTAGTGAGTAGCTCTGGTAAAACACGGTCACTAGCAAACCATCGAAGACGTACGTACCATCGCCGGTACTGAAGAAAATTTCACTTCCTATCACAACATCTTCTCAGTGTCACCGTAATTCTTAAAGATCGTGCTTCATTCTCATCTCGTGTGCAGTTCTAATTTACAGTGACTGAAAGTGTTAACAGTGCCGAAGAATAACTAACAATTTGGTGGATTTTTTTGGATTGTGAGACCAAGAAATGAAAATAAGGACTGCTCTTGAAATTTGACCTGAAGATTGTAGGATCTCCATCGCTAATTATGATAGGATTAAAGGTAAATTATTATGTCCAGACATCGCCCAGACGCTTTTCGTTATATGTGAGCGTGACCTACGTTTGGCTGCAAAATTTTGAGCGCTCGCAATGTATTGGTACCGGCATGCCTGATAATGTTTTGTGGAGTTTCGAGTTCTCGTTTCTTTTACATAAATTAGTTGATACATTCTGTTGTAATTATCGGAAATTGGTTCGTCGATTGTTACGTTATTTTAATAATTTGTTGTGCTGGGTTTAATTATTACTTTATGTGAGTATAGTAATTGTTGCGTTAAATTGGTAATGAAAATAACTGAGTAATTGCGCTCTATATGGTTATTAATACTGTTATTAGTGTTATAATGAAGTAGGTCATCAAATATTGAGTTGATTTAATTTAATTGTTGTAATTTTTACGCAACATTTTTCTGGTTAATGACTAAAAGATTTTTATTTGTGAAGTTTAATTTAAACAAATTAATGGTATTTTATCTTTTGTATTTGTGAATACTGCAAATATTTTTTTATATATTGTTTTTTATTTGGTATTTATTCCACTCTGTACTACTGAGGTACAAAAAGAGTGTTTTGAAAAGTTTACATTCTTGCCTGGTGATAGGTTAATGTTTCTCTAGATATATGCACCTACTTTTAGTGGTACTCTAAGAGAATTGTTATCATTTTATTTAATTTCCATTATAGTACATTTTTCTATTATATTTAGTAAACACAGTACTGTCGAAACTTACTAATCCGAATGTTTCATCAATTTCGGTAAGCCGAATTTTAAGTACAACTTTGAGTTTCTTATCATGATTTTATAATAGACAACAATGTAAATTACTGATAGAAAATACATTTTTTATAAAAATAATCTATCAAAATATGCGATTTAAAGGCAGAATTAGAGGATTTTGTTGAGACTTTAAGTTTATTATTATACCAAACCGATAGAATTCAAAATAGTAATAAAAGTTCGATGGAGTCGATGAACACGAGGACAAATTCTTATGCACAGATAAAAATGTTTGTTCAATTCAAATCAATATGCAGAAATCTGTTGTTTCTCAAACATAATTCATGTTTCGGTTAAAATTTGTATATTATAAGGAACGAGATTTATTTAATTCAAATAATCATACTGCCATGCTAAGCTAAAAGGTCATATATAGATCTGTAAAATGTAGAATTTAAGAATGTGCTGTGCTTTTGCTTTGCAGGTAGGTATGTTCTCCTATATTTTAGCTATAATAAATCAACAATAAATTATTTATAATTTATCGGAAAAGGGACAGGAAAATATATTATAGGAAAATGCCAACAGATACGATATTTTTGCTTAGCATGGCAGTAAAGTGTTGTATGAAAGAATTGTGATTTTTTGAATTAACAAAATTGTTGCCTGAGTTAAAATTCGATATTTTAAGGTTGCAGTAAATGGTTCTTTGACTAAAGAAAGTATTAATTAATAGGAGCAATTAGTATAGATATTTTATTGACAAGAACATTTCGGAGGGTACAGTAGATAATCTTCAAGTGTCGCCACCTTTGGGATATAGCACATCCTCGATCTGTGGTTAGTCTTTCCAGACAACGCGGGGACTATCTCGAACACACGGCCTTTTTAGCTATTTAGCATACTTCAAATACTTTAATGGAAAGAAACTTGTTTTTGTTGTACAAATATACTTAGTTGAATCAGAATTGGATAGATTTGGCAAAAGGAAAAGTATTTTTAAATAAAAGTGTTGATTAGTTCGGAATATCGAGTCACTACTGAAATTGCCAATATGTTATAATAGTAGGTACAGAATTACACCTATACGTATCAGACATGTTGTAATGTTGTATTGGCAAACTATTCATAGTTTGTTTTTACAAACTAGAAATTATTTATTTATTAAAAGATATTCAACCACACAGCTTATTTGAGATTATTTTAAACAATGTTTTGCGGTTTTGTTATCACAATAAATTCGCTCGTGTGGACTATTTTTAGTAGAAACATGCTTCTTTTATACCATTTAATACTAATTAGTATTTATCTAAAGAATTGCAAGTGAGATATGGGTAATTTAGGTAATACTCCTCTTAATTTTACTATGCACCGTCATTGCGTTGCTCTGTTGTTATTATCGTTCGTTCACAGCTCCTTTTTTTTTAACCTTAACCGGATGGATCCATCAGAAACAATTCCGCTTTGTGTTGCTTGAGAATCCACGTGAAAGTCGTAGTGTATAAGGAACTTTCAAGTGTAATGTGTTTTATGGGATTAGTGGGTTCCGCAGCCGATGCGATGCCTTTGCTTCTTTTTTCCTTCTTCTTCCTGGGACGTGTGCACGGCTGGCTAGATGCAAATTCAATTTGGGAGCCCCACTAATTATGTTTGCGAGGATGTGAATAGAATGTCGCTCTTGTTCTTGAGATTAGGTTAGATATACAGGATGGTTCAACGTAAAGTTGTCCACGAGGCTTAAGAATTCATCCCAGAACATGATTTTGCCCTTTGGGGTAAATACTATTAATTTACATCTGTGATTAATCTCTGCTTATCATGAAGTGACAAAGATTAGGCTAAAAACTATGAAATAAATGAATAAATTTTAAAGTGTTCTTTTGCAGAGTTGGCTTGAATGCCTGCTAAATTATTGTTTTTAAACGTGGTGCCCAGAGAGTCGATACTATTTCTTACCAGAGAATGGTATGCTAAATTCCAATAATGAGAAAAGTGTTGGAAATGCATTAATATTAAAGCATGAGAGAAGGATAAACGCTATAATATTTTGTTGGCCAATTAATTTTGTTCTGCCAATAAAATATTATTTTGTGGTCAGTTCAGTATGAATTTTGATGTCATACATTGTGTTATTATTATATCATATAAACACATACAAAGATATAGATTGGCTCCATTTTCAGAAATACGTTATTATGAAACCCAGATCTGTAAGGAGTCATTTTTAACACTAGTTTTAAAAGTTATATCTATCGACATGCTTAATAAACAATAAACATACACCTTAGTCTATGATAGGTTCGAGAATTGAAGACGTATGGAACACCATTGGGAGAACTTACTGTACAGGCGAAGAGAAAATAATGTATTACTACTAAATTTGTTGCGGCGATATAACTCAAAAACTAGCAAAGTTGATCTGATTTATATTGAGTATTCCCTAAAATACAAAATAATGTCTAAGCGAAAATCTGGTCAAAATTCGTAGGGCGAACTTACTGTACAGGCAAAGAAAAAATAATGTATTACTACTAAATTTGTTGCGGCGATATAACTCAAAAACTAGCAAAATTGATCTGATTTATCTTGAGTTATTCCATAAAATACAAAATAATGTCTAAGCAAAAATCTGGTCAAAATTCGTAGGGCGAACTTACTGTACAGGCAAAGAAAAAATAATGTATTACTACTAAATTTGTTGCTGCGATATAACTCAAAAACTAGCAAAATTGATCTGATTTATTTCGAGTATTCCCTAAAATACAAAATAATGTCTAAGCGAAAATCTGGTCAAAATTCGTAGGGCGAACTTACTGTACAGGCGAAGAAAAAATAATGTGTTACCTACTACTAAATTTGTTGGGGCGATAAAACCCAAAAACTAGCAAAATTGATCTGATTTATCTTGAGTATTCCCTAAAATACAAAATAAAGTCTAAGCAAAAATCTGGTCAAAATTCGTAGGGAACTTGCTGAGATATATCACCATAATAAAAATGTAAGAGTTACAGTTACGTCAAAAGGAACGTAAAGTATAAATTTGAGATTCTTCCACCATTATCGGTCTATGAAAATAAAACTTGATGAAGTAAGTGATATAGCTACAAAGTATTTATAGTCCTTTTTTTCTATGAATGTTTAGATTTGTTGCCAAACTTCTGAAAATCAGCTTTAGATCCAAATAAAAATTGATAAGCTCTTAATCGTCAGCTTAGAGGTAAAAGTCACTACCTAACTGATTGAAATACGAATTAATAGTGCCCAAATAGATATAAATGTACAAAATATATACGAGGTGTCGATTAGTCTAATCTTCTGAAATCCAATAATTTTCTGGAAAATATCATTGGTTAAGTAGTATTCTTTTATAAAGTCACGTTTTCGCATTAATTTGAGAGAGTTACTTAGTGGCTTTTGCTTTTATTCCGACAAAATAGATACTTTTGTAACTTTCTACCGAAATGATTATTTTTTTCAGCATATATACAAACTTATCACCAGCCACTAGAGTGTCTATGAATTTATCAAATAAATTAGTATTCTAAATTGAGCAAATTTGAAAATAGCTAAGATTGAAATCTGAAATATGAAACATTCAGATATTGGTAAAACTTAGACCACCAGAACATCCTTGATTCTCCCGGTATAATAAGTTTTTATTTTTAATTTATTTTTCAAACCTTGTGATAAAGTTAATGAATTTGACTACAATATATTGAATAAATCATCTTAATCGATCCTTAATTCCAAGAATTATTAAACATCAATGTTAAACAAAATATTACATTGCTGAATAAGTTACATGTTTGAATTCGTAATTAAAGAAATTTGTCGATAACATACATTTAGATTTTCTACAGTGTTAAATATATTACACGCACTGAAATATAATGTCGCGTGCTTCATTGGTATGCAACGAATGTCTCGGACGATATGTTGACAACACAATGAACATCAATTGCACTCCACATAGCAATTTTAAAACTTTCTTCACTATCCCTTTTTCCAATTGACATTCAAGGTAAATAACAATACTCTGTAGCGGCATGCATATCCGCCCGATGTCGAAAATGACCTAATATTGAATGCAAATTTTAGATTTGTAACAAAACGTCATAAATTTCACAAATTCCAGGAATAATTTATGCCTTTTGGTATGGGTAATCATGTTAACTACGGGCGTCAGTTGAATGAAAATGCCGACGTGTGGCATATTAAAGCAATAAATTAGTTTAAATATGGTTGCGCACCGCGTTCAATAATGAGGCGGATAATTAACGTAAAATTTAATATCGGCACATTAATTATGAGCCACCCAACGCTTTGCGTATTGTCGGAATAAACATAATTTACAGAACAAACTTGTATAACTGCGGGGTACAAATTATATCAACATTTTACTCTGTTCGTACCTCCAGTATTCGTGAGCTAAATTTGGTAGCCAGTCGTTCATATTCCATTGATTTTTAACGAAAACGCAAACATATTTCGAATTAACTTCCGTATTAATGTTTATTCACCTATATTTTTTTTATTTTATATCTGTGCCAAACGTTAATATAACGTTTTGTGTTAAAGAAATTTGACAACGCTATCAACAGAAATGGTTTCCTTGCTGATGTGTGCAGTTTTGTGACTTCCCTAAACCGGGAATTGGCTTGTACATGGTTTTAGTTCGTGTAACAGTTTTGTGTAAATGCACTTTTCAAAATTTGTCATAAATGGGTATAATGGATTTGTCCGACTTTGACGAGACCTATCATCAAGAACTCGATATGCCTTATAAAAATGTCATAGAAAAGCATTAGTAAAAGCTTTTGTAGCGAAAAAGTTACATTAGCAAAACTATTAGCCTGAGCGATGCTGTTTTTCTTTTGGATAATTATAAACCAAGTGCTTCTTTATGAATTTTTTACGTATATAGATAAACTTTTGAGTTTCGATATCATTTTGTATATATCCAAGTACTTAAGAATCGAACAAGTAAGATTTTGAGTTGTGCCTAGTCTTTTAGAAAAAAACGCGTAAAACGCGTTTTGTTGTTATTTTTTCAGTGATTTCGTGTAACAGTTTTGTGTAAATGCACTTTTGCAAATTTGTCATAAATGGCTATTCTGGATTTGTCCAACTTTGACGAGACCTATCATCAAGAACTCGATATGCTTTATAAAAATGTCTTATAGAAAAGCATTAGTAAAAGCTTTTGTAGCGAAAAAGTTACATTAGCGAAAGTATTAGCTTGAGCGATGCTGTTTCTCTTTTGGATAATTATAAACCAAGTGCTTCTTTATGAATTTTTTACGTATATAGATAAACTTTTGAGTTTCGATATCATTTTGTATATATCCAAGTACTTAAGAATCGAACAAGTAAGATTTTGAGTTGTGCCTAGTCTTTTAGAAAAAAACGCGTAAAACGCGTTTTGTTGTTATTTTTTCAGTGATTTCGTGTAACAGTTTTGTGTAAATGCACTTTTGCAAATTTGTCATAAATGGCTATTCTGGATTTGTCCAACTTTGACGAGACCTATCATCAAGAACTCGATATGCCTTATAAAAATGTCTTATAGAAAAGCATTAGTAAAAGCTTTTGTAGCGAAAAAGTTACATTAGCGAAAGTATTAGCTTGAGCGATACTGTTTCTCTTTTGGATAATTATAAACCAAGTGCTTCTTTATGAATTTTTTACGTATATAGATAAACTTTTGAGTTTCGATATCATTTTGTATATATCCAAGTACTTAAGAATCGAACAAGTAAGATTTTGAGTTGTGCCTAGTCTTTTAGAAAAAAACGCGTAAAACGCGTTTTGTTGTTATTTTTTCAGTGATTTCGTGTAACAGTTTTGTGTAAATGCACTTTTGCAAATTTGTCATAAATGGCTATTCTGGATTTGTCGAACTTTGACGAGACCTATCATCAAGAACTCGATATGCCTTATAAAAATGTCATAGA
Source organism: Aphodius sticticus (assembly GCA_963966075.1). Classification (NCBI taxonomy): domain Eukaryota; kingdom Metazoa; phylum Arthropoda; class Insecta; order Coleoptera; family Scarabaeidae; genus Aphodius; species Aphodius sticticus. Next base: position 26,661,592 of record OZ014512.1, read on the forward strand.
AAAGCATTAGTAAAAGCTTTTGTAGCGAAAAAGTTACATTAGCAAAACTATTAGCCTGAGCGATGCTGTTTTTCTTTTGGATAATTATAAACCAAGTGCTTCTTTATGAATTTTTTACGTATATAGATAAACTTTTGAGTTTCGATATCATTTTGTATATATCCAAGTACTTAAGAATCGAACAAGTAAGATTTTGAGTTGTGCCTAGTCTTTTAGAAAAAAACGCGTAAAACGCGTTTTGTTGTTATTTTTTCAGTGATTTCGTGTAACAGTTTTGTGTAAATGCACTTTTGCAAATTTGTCATAAATGGCTATTCTGGATTTGTCCAACTTTGACGAGACCTATCATCAAGAACTCGATATGCCTTATAAAAATGTCTTATAGAAAAGCATTAGTAAAAGCTTTTGTAGCGAAAAAGTTACATTAGCGAAAGTATTAGCTTGAGCGATGCTGTTTCTCTTTTGGATAATTATAAACCAAGTGCTTCTTTATGAATTTTTTACGTATATAGATAAACTTTTGAGTTTCGATATCATTTTGTATATATCCAAGTACTTAAGAATCGAACAAGTAAGATTTTGAGTTGTGCCTAGTCTTTTAGAAAAAAACGCGTAAAACGCGTTTTGTTGTTATTTTTTCAGTGATTTCGTGTAACAGTTTTGTGTAAATGCACTTTTGCAAATTTGTCATAAATGGCTATTCTGGATTTGTCGAACTTTGACGAGACCTATCATCAAGAACTCGATATGCCTTATAAAAATGTCATAGAAAAGCATTAGTAAAAGCTTTTGTAGCGAAAAAGTTACATTAGCAAAACTATTAGCCTGAGCGATGCTGTTTTTCTTTTGGATAATTATAAACCAAGTGCTTCTTTATGAATTTTTTACGTATATAGATAAACTTTTGAGTTTCGATATCATTTTGTATATATCCAAGTACTTAAGAATCGAACAAGTAAGATTTTGAGTTGTGCCTAGTCTTTTAGAAAAAAACGCGTAAAACGCGTTTTGTTGTTATTTTTTCAGTGATTTCGTGTAACAGTTTTGTGTAAATGCACTTTTGCAAATTTGTCATAAATGGCTATTCTGGATTTGTCGAACTTTGACGAGACCTATCATCAAGAACTCGATATGCCTTATAAAAATGTCATAGAAAAGCATTAGTAAAAGCTTTTGTAGCGAAAAAGTTACATTAGCGAAAGTATTAGCTTGAGCGATGCTGTTTCTCTTTTGGATAATTATAAACCAAGTGCTTCTTTATGAATTTTTTACGTATATAGATAAACTTTTGAGTTTCGATATCATTTTGTATATATCCAAGTACTTAAGAGTCGAACAAGTAAGATTTTGAGTTGTGCCTAGTCTTTTAGAAAAAAACGCGTAAAACGCGTTTTGTTGTTATTTTTTCAGTGATTTCGTGTAACAGTTTTGTGTAAATGCACTTTTGCAAATTTGTCATAAATGGCTATTCTGGATTTGTCCAACTTTGACGAGACCTATCATCAAGAACTCGATATGCCTTATAAAAATGTCTTTATAAAAGCATTAGTAAAAGCTTTTGTAGCGAAAAAGTTACATTAGCGAAAGTATTAGCTTGAGCGATGCTGTTTCTCTTTTGGATAATTATAAACCAAGTGCTTCTTTATGAATTTTTTACGTATATAGATAAACTTTTGAGTTTCGATATCATTTTGTATATATCCAAGTACTTAAGAATCGAACAAGTAAGATTTTGAGTTGTGCCTAGTCTTTTAGAAAGAAACGCGTAAAACGCGTTTTGTTGTTATTTTTTCAGTGATTTTGACGAGACCTATCATCAAGAACTCGATATGCCTTATAAAAATGTCTTATAGGAAAGCATTAGTAAAAGCTTTTGTAGCGAAAAAGTTACCTTAGCAAAAGTATTAGCTTCAACGATGCTGTTTTTCTTTTGGATAATTATAAACCAAGTGCTTCTTTATGAATTTTTTACGTATATAGATAAACGTTTGAGTTTCGATATCATTTTGTATATATCCAAGTACTTAAAATCGAACAAGTAAAATTTTGAGTTGTGCCTAGTTTTTTAGAAAAAAAAAGCGCGTAAAACGCGTTTTGTTGTTGTTTTTTCAGTGATTTTGTTCACAAAACTGTACGCAATTCTCAATGTTTGTTTTCAGATCCGATTCTTAATTTAGTAATTGAAAACTTATGACAATTTCTGATATCTACACTGAAAAGTTTTTATTAATTTTTATGTTTATAATTGTGATAAGCTAATTTATGGCAGTTGGTAATTTTCTCCGGTCTTATATCATTTTGAAGACATACTCATTACATCCTTCGCATGTTATTTGTATTTGTACTGTATATCAATTTTATTCTATGTATACCAATGTGCAAAATTGCATTTTTGTGGTCTTTCGAGTTTAGACATTAGATACCTATGGATAATCCGGATTTTTTAATAAATCGGAAACTTCCGATTTTAATTAGTCCGGATTATCGAGTCCGTACTGTATATATAATATTATATAATTAATTTTGTGGGAGGTAGTTGGGTTCATGTCGACTAGCCAAAATGTCGATAAAAATAACATTTTTACAACTATAATCTTGAAGTGGTACCTATTTCGAAAATGGGACCCAAATCAACATGGAATCTTGGTTGTAAAGAAAATTGATCAATCTCAAATGGTTACCAAGTGGCGTTCAAATTTATTACTACCAATAAAAGCAAACATAAGCAAAGTGAGCCTTTAAACTTCAAAATGGTACGTTTTAGGAAAATTTCGAACTGTTGTATGTTCGAATATGTTTTAGCAGAGACAGAGCATTCCGATTCTTATGCATTAGGCTGCGCTGGATTTAAGGGTATATCAGATTGTTCCGTAAATTATACAGTTGGTCCAGAAAATGTAATGACAAGATTGCTGACGATTTTCTCATTTTTCAGTTCGCTTCAAAAGTAAATGCCTATATACTTCAATTATAACTTGGTGAAGATACCACACTCAGTAGGGGTTTTAAGAATGTTGGTAAAAGTTGACTTTCCTTAACACTATTCGAAAGCATTTTTCTTGGACATGAAAAAAAAACCTGCTCCTAAGCTAATCTGCAATTATTGTCGCCTTACAAGGTTGGAAATCTCTACTGAAATGGAATTCTAAAAGATCTAATACAATTGTGTTCAATGATAAATTCTCCTCAAATAGTAAATTTACTTCTCAAAATAACAAAAATACCACGTCTAGGCTAAAACTTTCATTTGAACTTACAATGTTTCTTTTGGTTGAGGATAATTGAAGTATACTAATTCCAAACCACAAGTAGTATAAATTTCATTATTGCTTGTGGCAATGATAGCCATCCTTTCTATGTAATATCACAAAAGTTGTATCGAGATATGATATTATAAACCACAACTTTCAACTGTCTAAGTGCATATATTAAATGCGGTAAGTAAATGACTTGCAGCACTTTCGATGTCAATACAAAAAGACGCAACAAATTATTAATTGGTCTACAAGGAAAGTTGATAACGGTACTCCAGTTGGATTGTATAATTTCGCAAAAATAAGACTAAGGTATATATAGAAGATATATTAGAGATGGAGAGTGATCCACTTTTCGACCTCGGAGCATATACAATATATATAGGTCTAAGATATTCCACCCTAAACCGTTACATAACCTTCATTTTTTTGTTTTCTATTTTAATTAATATCTGGTATCTTCTGTTTATATATCCTATAATAGATGTAATGATGCGAATCACCCATTACTATATTCATTAATCCATCATTGCACATTAAACAGTACGTTTCTTATAAATTACCCATCGACATGAAAAACCATTAAGAGAAAGCCTAATGTCCCTAACGATTACCTCGCAACAATTTTTCTTTCGTTTGAATGGGTTGCCAGAAACCCGAAAACGCATACACTTTTTTTCTTGTTGGTTCGACAGAGGTCGGTGTCTTCTATCGTGACCTTAATTCGTTTGGCAGATATTTTGACAAGTGACCGTATCACGTTTATACGAATATGGTAATTGATTCGCAAACTTTCTTCTTCGCAAACAAATCGACGCTTCGAAACTTACGAGCTCAGTGGAGCTACTTTGTAGTAGGTCAGAACATGTGGTACCCGTAATAATAAAACTATAGTGATAGATTGAAGTATACCGCCGATGTAAAGTCGAAAGCTGCATATTTATTTTATTGTTTGAACGTTTGAGGAAGAGTTCCATATCTTTTGTGGAACAGGTGTAATGCAAACAATTGTATACAAACTTGGCGATAACTCAAAAACAAAGCAATTCTGCATATAAGTATGTTCGTTTCTAACGTATTAAAATCTATAGATTGGTGAGATCCAATAATAAAATAACCGGAAAAATAATTTTTTTTGGGAGACTTCAACTGTGCATAAGAAGACAAACCAAAAATTCCTCTTTCATTTTATTAGTTTTCAATTATTCAGATAAAAGATTCATAGTGAAACCAATCACATTCGAACTACCCATAAATTATTAATCACTTCAGAACAAATAGTACTTACCATCGCCACTATTAGTTTAGAAATTCCTTTTGAGTATCATAGAGTATAGAGGATGGCACTAAAATCAGGTACGTGCCGGCATCTAAAAATATCGCTAGTTTCTCTCTATAGTATTCGTACGCGACGAAATCAAAAGTTATAACCTTAATCTTTAACCTCCTTAGCATCTTCTCACCATTGACGGTATTCCAGGCTTTGCATTGCGATTATACGTACCCAGATTTCCCACGACTTCCAATGCTTGAGGAAGTACGCGTTGGCGTCTATAGTAGGTACAAATATTTCCTCACCTTTACATACAATGTAATGACTTCATTAGTGGTCTAGATTCTAGATTATTTAATTCAAATTTAATTTAGGTGCTATTATTAACTCAACAATCAGTTTTATTAGATTGCTACTAGATCTTTTTAGATTGTTGATTTTGAAGGTTATCAAGAAAGTAATATTTTCTTGAAGGTAAAATTGAGATGGTTCAAATTTGTCGTAACATATTACTTATTTTGAGTGAACAATATACAACTCATAAAGAACTACAATCAGGTGTAATAATATAATTCGAGCCTCTTATACCATAATTTACTATTTCACTTAACGCCTCTATTACCATAACAGAGACCTGACCGCCGAAGACCAGTATTGGCCTTGAACTTTCTAACGAGCAACTCGCGACTTAAGAGTAAACACCATGTTCGTAGATGTAGTAGTATCAGTATGTGTGTCAAATAGGCAATTCCTCTTCGATACCAATACTAGAAACTCGAGCTCTTCAACAAAAATTTCACTCACTCATTGAAAGTTGTCGCCTGTAACGACAGGTGACTGATTTCTTCAGAAGAGTTAACAGCAAGCCATAAAATGTTACTAGGTAAAAATGTGTCTACTTCTGTTTTAGGTGTTGGTGCTGGTTTGCTTTTGCGCATTGGTATTGGCAGAAGAGGATGCTAACACAACACAGAAGATTGTCCTGCAAAGATCGGAGCCTTACGAGAGGAAGAGTGTTGAAGAACCTTCGTTTTTTGCTAGGATAAAGAATTGGATATATCCTGGAAGTGATGCTACTCAAGTACCTGATAACAAAGCTGTGGCTGGACATATCATACCTCAATACATAGCTCCTCCAAGACCTATACATCCCACTAGACCTGACTGCGACCCATGTAACAAAGAACCATGGATACCTATCGGTACAAACTATGGACAGAACACCTTAATAGGTTTTGTGCAACCTTCAGAAATCCATAATGCAGGAGGAGGGTCACTAGATCTATTAAGACCACCAAATATACAACATCAATATGGTGCTCCTTTAGGTATATCACAAGATCTAAAAGTTCCACCACCAACTTTTCAACCATTACAAAGCCCTGGTAGTCAAAATTACGGACCACCTCTTCAATTATTACCAAATCAAAATCATGCTATTTCCACTCAAAATTTCGTACTAAACCCCCCACCAGTTTCAAACCAGTACGGTCCACCACCACCTCAAAACTATGGCCCACCGCCTTCTCAAAATTATGGTGCACCACCTCCTCAGAATTATGGTCCACCTCCTTCTCAAAATTATGGTCCACCGCCACCGCAAAACTACGGCCCACCAAGAGCTCCAAACTATGGACCACCTCCACAACAAAGCTATGGTCCACCACCCAACCAAAACTTTGGACCACCGAAGTTTGGACCACCCAAATATGGTCCTCCGAGACCTAGTTACGGTCCACCAAGACTACCAAACTTCCAAAGACCTCCCCCTCCAAAGCAACAATACAACCCTCCTAGATTTGTGGCTAAACCAAGACCACCCCATCAAAATTATGGTCCACCATTTCATATCCCCATAGGGATGAAACCTCCACCTTTAAATGGTTTTGTGACTAATTATGGGGTACCACCAACTAGTCAATTACCGTTTGGGCAGTTTGGTCTTCCTTCTGCAATACCTTCTGATAGTTATGGAGCTCCTATAACAGGAGCGAACGCTGATTACGCTTTGTCAGCTCATACGACGAATTTGGGTTTAGATCCAACTCCGACGATACCTCTGGAGAGTTTTGATGAGATTTTGTCAATACCTAATGGACCTATACCTTTGCCAAATTTGAATCAGTATCCCATGGCACCTTTGCATGGTCCTCAAGACTTCAATGCCAATATATATCATGAAGCTGATAGTCAGGAGAGTAGGAATGTTAACCAAATTGCCAAAGAACACCAGCAAGCAGATACTGATGTCCAAATTGTTAAAAGCATCCCTCTTTCGACTTATGTGTCATCGGTTGATTACCCTATAACTTTGATCCAATCACCACTGGTTGATGTCTCGGTTAGTCCAATTCCGGAAAATACGCAAAGCCAGGGGTACGGGGATACTCCTATGAAGCTAAGTGATAATCCAATTATAGTTGATTCTAATTATGATAATTATGCCTCTGGTACAAGTCAAAATGCTTCGTACACTAACCATAAGGACGTTGTACCATCGTACAGTCAAGAAGTCACGGAAATTCTACCAAATCCCAATGCCATCAATCAGTTAATTGAAGGCAGGGACTTAAATACCGAGAAACCGAGTTATACCCAACCACCTTTGGATTATACGAGTTGGACACCGTCGACAAGCCAATTCATTTCGACTTCTATGATACCACCAACTCCTGGACCATCAACTTGGTTGGTCAGTACTGGTAAGGGAGAAGAAATTGCTTTAACGGCTCAACCACCAAAGCAATACCAAATCATCATTCCATACACCACTAAGCAGACTATCAAAGGAAGAAAAGTCCCACCATACTCGAAATATGATTCCAAGTTATCGCTATACACTCAACCCCCAACCACAGAGTCAGAATGGTTGAAATACACCGAATTTTATGATTCGCAAAAGATCACAACAGAAAAACCGTCGATTGTGAACATCAAGGAGTTGCTCAACAAGGAAAAGCAAACTGCGTATGATGTGTTAAGCTTCCAGAAGAATATCGATGATTGGACTGCGCAAGAATACTCAAAAAGTTCGAAAAGCAAGCAGGAATATCTGACATTAACTACGGTGCCGCAGAATCATTACTCCAAAGAAATACCTAAGGACTTCTTCATTACTAAAGCTTATAACTTTTCGAAGACAACCACGCCGAAGTACTTCTTTGACCATGAACCAGCTGGGTCGCAGCAGAACGAAAATAAGTTGACTACTGTTGAGGATTTCGAGAATAATTTTATTATTACTGAGACTACTGACGTTCCTAGCACCACAACTGATGAAGCGACAACTACTGATGTTCCGGAAATAACTGAAACTACTGAAGGGTATACTCATAGTAGTTGGGATGCTAAAAATGAGATTACTTCTAGTAGGGAGAAGATTTATGTGGTAACTCCTGAGCCTTTGATAAGGACTACGACTCCTTCAGGTACGGTTGCTTTTAGTCTTCCACCTAAGATTGGTAGTAAGACTGCTAAGCAAGTCAAGGATGATTATAACAATAATTTGAGGTTGATTCTCAGCGAATGGCCACATTTAAGTAAGTTGTTTTGTTTTAGGGATGCTTGACGATATGGAATTTAATAATTTTTGTTTTTTCAGTTAACAATTTGGAGACAACAACTAGTCAGAGGTCAACTAGTGTCCATCCATTGTTTGGCTTGATGGATCTATCTTCGTATATACCTCCAGAGAATTCAACAATTGAGACATATTCTGGTCACTCAAAGGTATTACTTAGTAACAAAAGCAAACAGGTACATTACAATTTATTCAATTTGTCTCAAGTATTGTAGCAGTTTTTCTCGTAAGTTGTTCTCGTAGTTCTTTTAGATGGATAAAAAGGGTAATGCACTGCATGTTTGTAGATAGTTTTTTTAGGTTAGCTTGTAGCACTATGACATCCATGTTAATTTTGTTTCATTGTAACGTCAAAGTTACTTTTCGAAGAATAGGAATACATGGGAAATAAAGTTTGAAATATTGTGTGTTGCAGAAAGCTTTCCATTTCTAATGCAGTTTTCAATTCGCAGGTGATCACCATAGTAACGCCAGTGAGTGTACAGCGAAACAAAAGTAGTGTTGAGTCGACAACAAGCAGCTCTACGACGGGGAAAAGTTGAACTACAGAGTGAATTGTTCGAAATAAAGTGTGATGCCATTAATAAAAGACAATTAAACGAACTCCATGTGACATTTAATAATAATTTACTAATCTGCTGATAATGCGGGTGTATTTTATTAAGTATTACAATATTTATGTACCTTTTCTTAATTTATACTAAGTCCGTCGTCTTATAGCATGTTGAGTAATTCTTTCCAGTTATGTATATAATTTATTATTGTGTAAAAAATGTTTTGCATGGTAAGCCAGTTTAGATAATTGAAAGTTTTTAACCAAAGGATTTGTGAATTGTGGGTTTTACGCTAATCTACTGCAATATGTGCAAATTTTTTTTGTATTATAATTTTTGTATGTATACCATATTAGTTACCTAGATTATTTATGTAAATATTCTTTAAATAAACCAATGTCTCTTATGGTACTGTTTGTTAGTGACAAAAAGACAATAAAGATAAATTATTCTTCTTAAATCGATTCTTCAAGGAAATATTTTTAATAAATAAAATAATTACTTATATAAAGATAATAAAATGTTTTTTGTTCTCAAACTGGTTGATTTGAGTAGTTTTAAATTTGGGGTTATAAATCAATATTTTACTGGTGAGACTGGCTGTCAATCAGTATTAGGGATGGTCTCGACTGTACGTCGGATATACCGGATCCGCCTGTCAATTTCCTGAACGATCGGGGTTTAATAGGGGAACTTTGGGGTGGCTATAATAATTTAAAAGGGGTGGCCACTTCTGGAAAACCGACGAAACCATTTGAACTCCATTAATATTTCATACGGTCCACTCTAGCTATTGTGCATCCACTCGAAATACGTAATTTATACCTATGACCTACCTATCCCACTGAAGAGAGATATTCAGGCTGTCCCACGGTGGTCCCAATTGCACATTTAACACGAATAAATTCATAATTTGGAAAATCATTGACCGATTGTTCCCAAATTTGGACACAGTATGCCTTGTGAGGAGTGAATTACATGTGGCTATACTTAATTTTGATATCTCAACCACTTCCGGAGATATAACCCAAAATATGACCTCGGTAGTCCAAAAAGTTTCAATTACCTTCAAACTATTAAATAATGATATAACAAAATCGGTATCAAAGGAAAGCTGGTTGCGAAGGTTTTCATCGGATCATATTATATGGTTGCAACCTGTCCAAAATTAAATTTAAATATAATACCTTTTTAAAATTTGGTTAACAGAATGTGAAATGTGAAATAAACAGTTATTCAAAATATCATCACACTTTTAGTTAATCGAATATCTGGCGCTTTGAGCAAATTAATCGTTTTCCCACGCGCGTGTTTTTGAAGGGAGTGGCTTATATCGCGCAAGTTTTCTGAAGCTCGTGTGCTTTTGACGCGCGTGCTTTATTGACAAGGATAAAAACACTTCAAAAACAACACGCATCAGGAAGCGCGCTTAAAAAAACACGCGCGTAAAAAAAGGCGTTTAAAAAGCGCGCGTCAAAAATGCGCGTAAAAAACAATGTTTCATAAAACACGTTTGTCAGAAAACGCGCGACACAGAAAACGCGCGTAAAACCACGTGCGTCATTATACTTTAGAACACGACCTTTAGAAAGCACGCGCGTCAGAAAACACCCTCTACAGAAAACGCGAGTAAAAAATCTGTTACACTTCAAAACCATTAATTAAAATCAGTTTGACCTGAAGTATGCCTTTACAAACCACGTTAATCTAGTTTGGTTTAGGATAAACTAGTTGTGCTTACCGCTCTTCGGCGGAACTAGTTTGGCCTAGGTGCAAAGAGATGCAAGAGAGGTTGCGATCTCAAAAAATATGCTCAACGGCGTTTTATGCAAATTGGGTTTTTGGGGGTTTGGTCTATCCGGGGACTAATTTTTTTTTATCATGAAACAACAATATTAGGATTACGAACTAATGTACTTTTTAAAGCATGCACTCGCCTGCAATTTTTTAAAACCTTCATTTTGTACGGTTTTCATAAAAAAAAGCTTGGTCTATATTGCGAGATGTAACTTATAATATATAATAGGAACTAACCGTTTTTTGTCGTAGACCTAATGTAAAGAGTCTAATCCAATTACTAATTGATAGTAGAAATAAATCAAACCATATGTTAAAAAAATCACAAGTGAATACAACCCATTATTTTACTATAAAATGAGCGGCGCGCAGTTTTCTAAGTTTGGTTCTGTCGTGTTCCAAAACTACCAACTTTTGCCAGATAATTTTCTCGTTTTATTATATTGCAGATATTTAACTGTAAACCTGTATGATTTTGTTTTGCTTTTGCAGATTTCACAAATTTGAATTCATTCGCGTTGAATGTGCATTTGGGACCATCGTGTGTCCCATAAACCGACGCCAAAACTGGGATGGATGATGGACTACCTCCTGAATACCCAGAAATACTGAATCTGTTCTTTATCAATATTGTAGAAGAACCATGTTATCAAACGTAATTAGAGATCATCCATTTCGGTTTCGATTTTCTTAAACAAAATAAAAGGCTAAATTGACATTCTGTATGTTGTTGGTGTTGCACTCGTAACATTTATTGTTGAGATATGTGTGTTTGGTTATTCAGACGTACATTGGGCGTGTACGAAACTCCAGATGGGCCCTGGAGTTTCCAGTAGTAGTTTGAACCTCTAAATTATTTCGTTTCAACAGTTTCTTTTGTAGCTAATCCTCCTATGATGACAATAACATTGTCGATTACTCAGGGCTTCAACAAAGGAATTATTAATAATTATTAATAAGCCTCCATTGGCTGCCTTCCTCGAGAAAAAGCTACATTCAATATTTAATAATAACGAGTGTTACGTTACTTGAAAGGAACTGATTGGTTAAAATTACAACAAATCAATACGAGGAATGCAATATAAGTTTAGATAATTGTAGTGGTAATTCAGTATATCGAAATGGGAGTCCCATACCTCTTTTCAGCTTATCCTCGCAAATCGAACCTACAGCTCGGATTTTCAGAAAACTGTTTCTGGGATGTTTGTTATATAATATATTTTATTTTGAGAACAAGTTAGTTTTCAGTAAAATTGCACCAGAAGTTTACCCAACATATTCATTACAGGAGCACGTATTATAATAATTGGTAATCACTTTTGTAACGAAATCGAAGGATCCGTTTGCTTTTTTTTTTAATATGGTAACATTCATAGTGGTCTATTACTTGATATTTGCTATTGGTTTTATAAATTTCATATTGTTCATCTGTGTTGTGGGATTATTTGCTAACAAATGTCTTTGAAATGTTATTGGGTTTCTTCTATTACTTGAATGTTCTTGAATCAAATTCTAATGCTCTCAAAGTTTGTCCTACGTAGTCTGACTCATGCATTTCTGACGTCAAACGATATGTACCATATCGCTTCTAAAGCTTTATATTTGCAGTTACATATTTAAAATTTTGTAAATATTTCAGGTTTTCTAATTTGTGAGTTTTATATTACGGGAGTTGAAAACTGGTTTTAATTTTTAATTGATATTGGGGAGGTATGGTATTGATAAGAATTTGTAAGGTCACTTAGAATGGGTGTGAATAATCTTCATTATTCACTTTCAGCTCTATTGTTAATTCTTGTGTTGGGAAGACTAAGAAAGACTAAGAAGACTCTTTGATTTTGTTCTATGTATATCATAAATTTCAGCTGCCTTGAAAAATCCAGAAAATGTCGTCCACGTAGCTTTCCCAGAAGGATAATAAGTTACTTAAGGGTAGTTCCATAAATTTATGTTCTAAGTGGTTTATGTAGAAGGATGTAAAAAGGCCGCTCAAAGGGTTTCCCATTGCAAGGCCTTTAAAGTTCAATATGAAATTCCGCAATTGATCTTTTTGAAAATCTATTGACTAGTCTGGTAATGTTAAAAAAATATGGAAGTTGGTAGTTTCGCCATAGTGATGGATTTCAGTAAAACAAAAGAAAATAATTACGTTTCTCTTTATTCATCAGTTACTTTATAAACAATAAATATACGCGTTACAAGAACGTATAGGACATTTCTTTCTCTCACTTACACAATAGTTAATTAATAGTTAATATTTAATTAATTTAGGGGAAAAACAATCATAGGGAAACAATCGTCACGATCTTTCGACCAGATCAATACAATAATAATAATATCACTCAAAATTGTCAAAATTGTCATGAACAATCTCTATACATAATGCGAATATACAATAATTCTTCTTTTAATTATATTTATATCACTCTTCTTCCTTAGCTGCTCGCGTGTAGTACGTATTATTAATAAAAGAGGTTTTACGGAGTGTTTTCAAGAGGGGTAGTTCGGTCTACTGTAGCAGTGGCTTCCTGTGTTGCCTAGATGGTGACTCAGTTATCCTCATGCAGGACCACATTCGCTCCTTTGTCACGTATGGTAAAATTTTAGCAACCTGCATGGAACCCTAAAAAATAAATAAAATACTGAATTAAGAAATCCATTCGCACTGTACGGAACGTTACGTCACAGAACGGCAACGTCACGTCAAAATATTGTTAAAAAGTCTATTCGCACTAAACGGAACGTTTCGTCATGTTAGAGAACGCTAACGTCACGTAAATTCTGCTATAAATTCTATGCTATAGAATTATTTTTTTCCATGGCTAGCTAGCGTAATAAAAAAAAAACAATGATTGCAATAATTTAGGATAAAGAATAGGCAGCTGCAATCGCTAAAAGAAAAATGAGCATAATGTTCATTTTACACATTATTAATCACTTTCTTACTACGTTCATTGGTTTTAGATAGATGCACATAATAAATTAATAAGTCCAAATCAAAATAAGTGAAATAACCCAAATGTGCCAAAAGAATTAATAGTGGACAAACTACAATCACTGTATTTTGCGTATGAATTATGATACTTTTTGTAGTATTCATTAATGAAATAACCTATTGTATTTCATTAAATGGCGCTTTCTTTTTCATGCTACAGCTTATATTTGCAAGTATTAATGGTACATTTTCGGTTTACCAAACTGTACATATGTGGCCCCGCACGAGAGAATCGCCCTAACTGCCATCTCTCGTTTCGATAGTATTGACTCTGTGTTTGAAGGTCCATAACTCTACTGAACAGAAAAAAAAAAATAAAGTATACTCCTGAATCATTTCTACATAAGTTATATGACTGTCAAAATTGTTTTCCTCTCGGTGTAAACATGAGCGCGAGAGATATGAAAAAATGTGATTTTTGCAGTTTTAAATAAACGCTCTCAGGTTGCATTTAGAGTCTCTTCTATAGGTTGGCGTTTTTGTTTTCTTAAGTTTTTATGTAATAAAGGTTGCGAACAAGATTTTAATGGACGTCGATATCTGAGGAACGAATGTTAGCAGGACAACGCAGTTATCATGCAAATAATCCATATTTACTGCGATACATATCCCGTGAATATAGTAGCATTCCGACTATTTGTTAATTTTTAAGACTGAAATATACGTAAACAATATTTTGCGCAGTTCGGCTTCCCTCGCTTGTGGGTTTTGGTGCGACGCAGTCGAACGAAATGCAAAGTTTTGACGCGATCAGTGAATTAGTTTGAATAGTTTGTAAAATATTGTTGGGTATAATTAATTGTACATCTAAATTCATTATTTATATTTAACTCGCACTACCATTCAAAATTCCAAAATTAAATTGTTGTGATCGTATCGTACTAATAGTAAATAATCTTCCACTGTCCCAGCTACGTTTCCATATCCCGATATCGTGTTAATATTCGTTTCTGAGATAACTGCTTCATGCTTCCATGAAAATCTTGTACGCAACCTTTATTACACCAAAACAAAAACGCCAATCTATAGAAGAGGCTCTAAACATAAGTTGTGGCAAGCGGTTTACGAAGGAAAAAAATTGAAAGACGAACGTTAATTTAAAAGTGTAAAAAAAATTGGGGACCTTTTCTCATTTCTCTCGCGCTCATGTTTACAGCGAGAGGCAAAAAGTAGACATACAACTCATGTAGAAATGATTTAGGAGTATGATACACTTTATTTCAATCTTTTCTGTTCAGTAGTTTTAGAGTTAAGCGCCTTCAAACACAGGAGTCAATATTGTCGAAACGAGAGATAGCAGTTAAGGCGATTCTCTTGTACGGGGTCACATTTAGTGCAATCATTGAATTATCTCATCATTCGAATTTATAAATATTTCTGTATATTTTTGTATTAACTATTTTCCACGTAATCGCAATTTTCACGGCACCCTAAACCACGTACATGAAATACTGCTCATATTTTGCGGACCCAGTTCGGTTATTAAGGGTCGTAAAGGGTCCGCAAAGTGTTTTATGAAAGGCGAGACCAAGGGGCAAAAGCTCGAGCTCTAATATCGTCAGCTTGTAGATAGTTTAGGGCCGTTAAGACGCTACCCGGTAAGCTTACTTTGATAATTTGATATAATTCAAGCGTGAATTTCACCGGCCTCGCTATAAATTGCAGTTCTTGCGGTGTGCGATGCCTTAACTTTGAAGTTCCGGGCAGTTTACACCGAGCCATTTTAGAGGTTGGAACGATTCAGTTATTACCTGAGCGATAGTGATTTTAGTAATTTTAGACATAATAAATTACTAATTGACCAACCAAACGCTTCCAAATGGAAAAAAGTCGCAGAAGTTTGTGAAGATTATTTTCTGTCAATGCTGTAGCTAAAAAAACAAGCAGTTTCGCATAGAGACAATTAACGCTCAATCAACTTAGAATTGCCTGAATAGTCAGAAAATACAAACAATATGACAAAATTGCGATTTTTTTTCTGGAGACATCAATGATGCGTTAGATGACGAACTGTGCTCACCCGCCTAGAAGTTTCACATAAATGGATTGTGATTTGCGTTAATATTATATATGCGTTTAACTTATAAATAATCAAAGTTTTACGATAGTGATGCACGTGTTTGCAACATCGCATCGGCGGAAATAGAACAGATTGGAGCGAACGCGGACGTTTATTTCCTATAGCACGTAATCACATAACGTGATTAATATGTGGCGTGTTTTGCCCATTAGTGGTTTGCAAATCAGTTTCAATTTCCCGATGTTGCGTACCTGCATGTAAATTGAACGCGTTTTATGATTTACATCGTTTGTAAACACAAGTTTTCATTAATTAATATGTTAATAATTAATCCCTTATTGCTATACTAGTTCGGGGGATTGTTACGTTGCAATTTCAATAGTCAAACGAATTTTAAATACACAATATTGACTGGTGTTGCAGATATAAGCGAAACTGACAGAACGTACCAAAAATTTCTTCTTCCTTCCTGGTTCCTGTCTGAAATACACTAAAGAATCTGCTGGTAGGGTGATGGTGGCGCCTTCGCCGCGTGTGGTCAGCGACTCGAATCTACTCGGTTGGCAATCCAGATCCAGACGTATTGTGCCAGTCGAAAAATCGACGCTAACAGACAGCCAGATCCATGCTGTAACAAAAGACCATACATATCAATATAAATCGGACGACCAGAAAAGAGATACGCCAGCTGAATACGACTGGACAAAGAACAATAAAATCACGAACGAGGAGATACAGGAAAAGCTCGAAATAATAGAGCAAAACGAGAACAACTTCATGTTTGCTTTTGTATATACAGGGTGTATTTATTTTTAGGGCTTATAGATTTTGATATATGAAGAAAATATTCAATTACTTTTTCTCTGTCACCAGTTTTGAGTAATTAATTATTGAAAATGCAGAATTTGACACCGCATGTTTTTAGGAAGACCAGTAGTACCTTGACCTACTCCGCGCCATCAGCTGATTGAGCCGTGTTAAGACACGTGTGTGATTTTGTTTGCATTCGGGAGTTTTGTTTGCGTCCGTGTCGGTTTTTTAAAAGTTATTTTATGTTTGAAAATCGACAATTTTATAAGGAAGTGAGTACGTAGACATGTTGTTTATTTATAGTGAATGTTCTGCAATTTGTTTTAAATTTTTAGTAAGTTGACTGTTACATAATTGAACATATCGTTATTTATACGCTATTGCTAGACGACGCTGTAGGCTCTCTAACCACAGATCGGCTCGATCCTTGGAATTCAGCATGCACTTTTCATCTACCTTAATCTTATGTATTCGTAATATGGTCGAGATAATCCGAGATAGTCATAGTTACGCGTAAAAAAATGTTGGCTTGTTTTTCGAGGCAGCGTAATAGTGACTCCATTTTCACTTGACAGGGGGCAATCTGGCTACTAGAATCTGGTGGATATTATTTCCATTACATTTAGCAAGGAGAGAAGGGACGACGCGTGACAGCTTTTATTCTGCACAGCTCGATAGTCAATTCAGCGAGTTTCAGTGTGTCTGAAGAGTGAGGTCATAACGTCGTCCCTGTGGATGCCGTAATGAAGGGAAGGGGGAATTTTGATAAATGTCCAAATGAGAAATGTGAGAGATATTATTATATGTCTGCCTTTATGTATTTGCAGAGTTTCCTGATAACTTGGTAGAGGAGAACTATTGATTTCCAATGAATTACTGATTATAATATCAAAATATGTAACAAAGATTTGCATTCTAGTTTCCAGTGAGTTCTAACGAAACGAAATGAAAATATGGGAGGCAGAATTCAGAGATATTAAAGAGTTTTTGATCCTGGAAAATTTAAAGTATTCGGTCTACTGGTTTTTATTATGACCGGTTGCTCGCGCACTGTTTCGACTAGATACAGGACAGAAGTACCAAAAAAAGCACTCTCAATCGTAATCCAATTTATTTTCAATTTTCGACGGCCCGGACTTTATTGTCCGGTGCAAATCCCAAAGAAATCAGTCAATTTTTATCGGCATATAAAATGTTACGGCACTACTACCTCCAAATCGCCAGTTGTAAAGTTTTACTGTGGATATATTTGGCGTTCAATCTAAAATCAACGTTTTATCGTCTTCAAATTCGCCACTCTCTATTATGTGTACCGTAAAAACACTTCACAAAGGCAGTTTACGATAGCCCGCAACCCTCCATCTATTCAAACTTTACAACAACTCACATATGTAACGATTTTGTTACAAAATCGTTATAATATATGCAAGGACTTGGGGTATGAGCTTTAAAATAAAATTAGGAATTATTATCTGTGCGCCGGGAGCAAATAAAAGGACCGTAAGGCAGATGGTCCCAGACGTGCTCTGAATTCGAAATTAGGATTTACATAGGCTTATTTGATCTGCCCAAAACCAAACTCGCATTAGAGTCATGCCCCCGCAACATAAAAGTATGTACGTTTGAATAGCTATTATTATGATCCTTTCCCTTGTAGGAAATAACAGCTTTTTTTCAGTGTGGGACTTTTTTAAGTCCCACAACAGGTGGGGATTGTTCTAAGTGAGTGCTCCAAAGCGCTGAGAACACGGCCAGTCAGGGTTGTTCAAGTTGATACTTTGGAACCAAATCTGGTCCTTTGAAATCTCATTGTCACATTGGCACTCCTTTGATAAAACTGGTCCCCAGTCTAGTTACTAAACCTTACCATGCTTATAACATACATTTGTTAGTTATTCTAATAAGAGATGACTGCTTTGTGGGGCAGTGGCGTAGCTACATATTCAGCGCCCTGGAGCATGTGCGCCCCCCTTGTTTTCGGAAGTGGTCTGGGATTTTTTAAACGCCGATATTCTTCATATGACAAAAGTGTTATATATTTTATGGATTTTTTCTAAAACTAATATCTGTTATTAGCGTAGATTTAAGAACAGAGTTACAGAAACGTCAGCATTAACAAATCTTGACACACGGCATAACCCGGAAGCAGTTTATTTTCTAAATAGTTACACTAGTTTTGGTTTCCTTAAAAACCAAGGTGGGTATTACATATCTTAACCGTTTGAAGGACTATCTCGCAAATGGTCAAGTTTTAAATGCACGATGCGATATTACGAATGTGCTGTAATGTAAATAATCAAATTTGATTTTCTATAATTTCTTCTTTTTTGTTTCTAGTAATTACTAATATGTAAATTTAAAAAATTCTAATATCTACGAAGTTATAATCACAATATCCCAACGCTATAAAATAAAATTACCATTAAACTTCCAACCAATAACTTACAACCTTGAAAACATTTTAGCAGTTCAAATGAAGGTTGGTTGTGATGCCACAGTACGGTTTCCTAACCCCATTCAAATGATGTCAGGGGACATTTTTTCAAGTTTCTTAACGATTTTTTCATCAAAATTATTTGGAAGAAACCGTTTTAGACAATTGAAACTTTTACCTACCAATAAAATTTTTTGATTGGCAATTTCTTTCTTTTAAAATAGGTAACAGTAGGCATGCGTTTCATGTGAACAAGAAAATACTGAAAACCACTTACATACTTATAACTTTATCAATAAAAAACACAGTAAATAGTACATAAGTAAATAAATATGAAGTGATAAAGATAAATGTACGTGAAGTTATATATCGATGGCCTAGTTGCAATACCTATCACCAAGGTGATAGTGGTAGGTATTGCAGCAACCTATAGATCAAAATTATGATAATTAAGTCAAGATCACAAAACATTTAGGTCCTTAGAGTTTTATTTAGAAAATCTGGCCAATAGAATTTTTTACACAAAAGTTTTTTATTACACTTCCAATTTTGCGCCCCCTCTACTCGAGCACCAGTTTGCTCCCACTGCTCCCCATAGCTACGCCCCTGGTTATAACAGATACAATTATAACAATAATTAAATTATAATATAAATATGTATCATGTATGTATCTTGTATCCACCCCCCACCTATGTCGGGCCTACGTGACCGGCGACTGTTCAGTTTTTAGTAGTGCCTACCATCTTGTAGACTCCGATGCGTTTGGAACCTTTGTCTTCCAATTTCGACGCGTATCTCGCGTTTTGCATTCAAAATGATCGGTGGCTTTGTTTATAAACGTGATAAATGTGTGAGCATTTGGTGTTGATGATGATTCCCTTGCCTTCCAAATCTGTTTCGTCCAATTAGAAGAGCAAAATCGTCGGAATAGGGTAGGATGATTTTTCTATTGCGCAATCGCTGTTGATTTGGATGGAATGCTAGCGTTTTAACGTTGCTCTGGGCTTGGTTGTCTATAATAGTGTATTCTGACAACAATGAACGCGCATAGACCACAACACGTTTAATTAGTATGTGATGCAAACGGTAATTTAACTTACACTGTGCGACAGGATTTTCTAAGATAGATAATTATCACTTATTTGACAGGATAATCATAAGTAGTACATTTTTTCAAGGGCAAGCGGGTGCTATTACGTCACATTGAGTTAGAACGGATCTAAATGGCAAAAAACACGTGATTTTTGCAATGTTTACGTATTTATTGCGATATTTAACCTTTTGAATGTGTATTCTTGAATATACACTGCACCAATCTATAAATCAAAGTTATGATAATTAAGTCAAGATCACAAAACATTTAGGTCCTTAGAGTTGTTTTATTTAGAAAATCTGGCCAATAGAATTTTTTACACAAAAGTTTTTTTATTACACTTCCAATTTTGCGCCCCCTCTACTCGTGCGCCTGGAGTAGTTTGTTCCCACTGCACCCGTAGCTCCGCCCCTGTTGTGGGGGTTTGCGGTCTCTTTCGGTATTTTTTTTTGTAAGTTACAATTCTTATAAACATATAACAAAATATACAGTGTATCATAACTTTTCGTTTTTTATGTTTGTAATTAAAAAAAAAACCTTCAGCACACCTAGCTTGCAACACCAGGATACTCCATTGTTATTTTTAGTACATAATTTTTTTTTCTTCGTATCGTTTGACTAGGTTTCTAAAATTAGAAACTTGTATTGTGGCAAACGTGAACTCTGCAGGTGTTTAGAAAATAGTAAGCTAGTTTAAGGACCTAGGTGTTGTAAAAATTCAAAATTTAAATATTCAGAAGTTTGTAGGTATATGTTTTTACGGCAATTCAGGATAACAATATTAATTTTATTTTTTGTTACCATTAATTCTGTTATCTATGGGGACTTGAAAAAATAAAGATTTGTTAGCAATGGCAATGAGAAGAAATTGGAATCGGATAAAAAAAGGTAAGGGTGTTACCTGTTGAAGAGAATTAATATTCTTTGCTGACAATGGCTGTGGTTAAATAAAAACAAACTAAAAGTAAAAAATACCTGATTCAATTTTATAATGCCACGAAGAAATCATTTGGCAATTATGATGAAGAAAAAGAATCACAATTTATGTCCAAACATGTCGATTATTGATCAATATTGTTCATTTTCAGGGTGTTCCATTTAGACAGAGCAATTATTTTCAACATACAAGTCTTATTCAAACTAATGCAGAAGATTTGGTTCTTACCAAAAAAAAATACTTCTAGAAAACATATTTTTTGTCAAACATTTTACTACTAATGATGAAAAACGTCCAGATTTTACTCTTTTCTTAACATTATAAGATGGAGACAGTTTGTTGATATGTAATAGATAACAGCAACTGGGTATCCGTTCCATCCCTAATTCTGACTTCTAATGTACTACAATGCTCTGCTCCTAAGCACTTTATTTTGAAAGCGTTCAATGATTCTGATATTGCTTGGCCTAGTAAAGCCCTACAGTTGGATGGCATAGGTCTACACAGATTTGAATATCTGCTTGTAAAGTAGGTTATCATAAATATGTTGATAAACCAGACTTCTTACGAACAAGCTCGTAGTTTGTTTTGTTTTTATGCCCAATTCTTCTCGCATTTGGCTATCGTTGCATCCAATCCATAATATGAAGTATCCCAGCTTTAATACTTTTGAGTCTTTCTTAAACCCTCGTTTATCCCTACAACTTGTTTTGAGCAAATCCTCATTCTGAAGCCATTTCGAAGCCCATACTAACTTCTCGTATTGTGATACCCAATACCAACAACGTTTTAGTTCAAAACAATAGCATACTCAGCTCAGAAACCCCCTCTCATATTATAGAAAACAAATTAAGCCTCAGTTGTACTGAGGGATGTATCATGAAACCCATCTTATTGTTCGTGCCTATATATGGCATATACTGGTAGAGGCAGGTTCGGTTGGAAATAGCTTTTAACGCTAGAGTGTGATACACCACAACTTCGTATATATCCTACAAACACTGTAAACCTACATACATGGAAGCTGCGTCTCGGATCATGTTACCTCAATTTGCGTGACGCGAATGACAGTAATCATGCACGTATACAAGCTGTTAATTAAATTTCTGGATGGCGTGATAGCGCACGTTTCTCATTATGGGGGCCATTGTATTATAGGAGGCGTATTTCGAAATATGGGCCTCTCTCGTCCTAGGGATTTATCTATTTTACGGTTTAGGGTTTTAAATGAAAAATAAATGTATTAATAATGTTGTAAATAAATGAAATCAGGCAGATACTTTCGTATGAAGCAAGATAATGAGTTCTCAACTCAAAAGTATGAAAGTTGGAATACCACACGTGATTTTCAGCAACTGGATGGCGATACCGTGGCTACGTTTTCAAAAAACAAGAGAATAATAATACATTGCGGTGCAAATTTCCATTTTTATTTATTTTAATAAATAAAAAAAATATATTGGAATAGAAACCCGAACCATTTATAGTAATCTACAGCAGCAGCATTCTGCATCAGTGAGATTCATAAAAAAAACACGCACACAAAATATTTAATATCCGATTCATTGTTTGACATTTGATATTTTAATTTCCGTTATATTGAAAATCTGCTCACTCTTTGTTATCCTTTCATCTTTCGGTCTGAAAAATATATGAAATACCGATATCCTTTGGGATATTGATCTTATAAACTCGCCGGCTTTATAAACGATCCCAATAATTCACCAGTAGCCCAGCAATAAATAAATATAAAACACCAAGTTTCAATATCCGGAGTTGTGTACTTTTTTGATGTTTTAATTTTCGCTTATACATTTAAAACAATACACCTTAAACGAGCAATATTTAAAACTTATTTAAGCAATTGATAAAATACACCAATAAGAAAAAATAAGTTGAGCATTAAAATAAAAATATGTCAGCTTTTAGTGAATAAATTTGAGAGTATTTAAAATTTGAAATTTAAAATCAGACTGTTCCTTTTATAATACTTTATTGAAGATGTGCAAATAAATAAATGTGCAATATAATGATTAAAATATAATAAAAGTTCTGAGAGGTTTTCTCAGAATCACAAAATCACTATTAGTTCATGAAAGCAATATATCAATTTAATACAATTTTTTTTACGGAGAACAGGTTAAAATTGGAAAGTATCACATAATAGATTAAGTTACACCTTTCTCTATATGTGTACAAAATTTCACATAAAAATATCAAAATCTTACATGCTTTTTCACTCAAAACTTCTCTGAGTACATGAATCAGACATATTTTATCACGTAGTGTGGATACAACAACAATTAATACATATACACATACATTACAACAACGAGTAATACACCTTTATTTATAATTTGATGTATAATATGTGAGATTGATACAAAATTAAGCTCACCATGGAAGCTTGTTTTGTGGGACGGACTAGCTGTATTAGTTCCTCATATTTGCATAAAGTAATAATTATTCTAATACGCATACCTATTTAAAGATGCACGCTGCACCCCCTTTAAAATATCAAAAAGCAACGATACCACCGATACTAAATTTTCAACACTCATCTGACACCAAGTAAAAAGCATTCGCGGCATATTCAAGTAATTGCGAGTGTACAAAAATTTACACATAAATCATAGCTTTAATTAAGATTTAGTGGTTGGAGCTCAACTATTTGTCAAAGGCGACAATTTCATCTGCATTCCTTCACATTCGGCCGATAATTCAGATTTCTTTAATAACAATATGACACTATTACACAACTACAGTACAATGATTTGTCTTTTGGTTATGTCCGTTAGGTGGCGCGCAGGTATTGACGCTCTGCGCATACGCCACTTTTCATCTACCAACGTTCAATTATTGTCAAAGATCTCCTAAAAATCCAATACAAACAATAAAAAGTTCTCATAACCTAATAAAAGTAATAAACATCTTGTCTTTCGTTAGTGTAAAGATCAGCGACAATTGCCGAAGTGTACCAATAATCACGGTAACCAAGCAGCCGATCAGTCTGCGCGTGCTTTGTTGATTTATCGCGAGGTTCAACTAATTTTTTTGACGCTAGACTGCCCGATTTTTGTGTGTTGTGAAAAGTATCTTTCTGTCGCGATTTGAATCAGATTTTCACGGGGAACGTGGTTAAGTGTCTTGCGAAATGTTTGTAAAAGTGGACAATAGGCAATTTGTGTCGGGTTTCCAGTGAATATAGGCGGTTTTATGGAGAATTGGAAAGAATGCAGTGTCTACCGGTGAGTTTTGTTTGTGGTTATGATTTTATAATTGCCTAGTTACATATGTATCTAGGAATGTTACTGTTTCTAAATTAAGTAGGTATCTAGATAGGTAAGATTATTATGCAGATATATTCGTTAAGTTTTCGCCAATTATCAAGAACAAATAGTGAACACATTGAATACATAACTCAATGGTTCTTTCTTCGCAAAAACGTACCGTGTTCTTTCTGATGTATAAAAGGGTATATAAAGGAAATTTATTCTGAATATAAAGCGTATTATTTGTGTGCGAGGTCATTTGGCAATGCTAGTGGAAAGGAAAAGTAAGGAAAACCGGTCCTGTCGTAAGCCGACAATGCCCACAGGAAGAACTCTACTGTGTTTTACATGTCCTTTTTCACCCTTCGCTATGAAGTGCTAAAACGAACCGCATTATCATAAGCTCTTATGTATTTCTATAGCTGAAAGCAAACTTGAAATGTGCGAAACCAGCTGGACACAAAATGTGCTGTGGGAATTTTAAATTGTGCAGTGAGAATCTCATATTTATGCAGTACCTAAATTAATAGTTTAGCAAAATTTATTTACGTAGTTTAAGTATAGGTACATATTTTAAGGTTTCTTTAGAATCTTTGTAAATTTTTCCATAACGTAAATCTTCGAGGTTTAACAAACTGGTCTATTTTTGTCCATATCTGCTAAATGGTATTTTTAATTGAGATAAATATGGTACTCACCTGCCATTGGTGACTTCTTATGATGAACGGGCAAAATCCAGTCGACCTGATGCAATTTCGACCCCATATTCACCTTATATTTGAGACTGAGTGTTCCAGTTTTCATATTGGAAGCGAGTTGAAACCAAGGCGTTATCCTGCCGGGCGAGTTTATCGACATCAGGGTGCCCAAGTTGTTCTTTTGCTGCCTGTACAGAAAGATTACTGTAAAGCCCTTAGTGCCGGACATAGCCCTGGTCACGTTCGTCGAATTCGAGAGTGGTACGTTGCCGTAGGGCAGTCGAAACTTGTAAGCGTTGAAACTCTTTATCGGTCCTTCCACCAAGGATACGCCCTGATCCTTCGACGACACATTTATAAGCTTCAGGATGTCTACTTCGCCTGAAAAGGGAAGAGATAACTGACGATTAGATTTTTGGGTTAAATCGGCGTGTGGGAATATAAATTTGTAGGCGATTTTGGGCAAGATATCTAAATTTGGTGATCAATCCTGAAAATTGCAAGCGTTTCTATCTTCTCTACATTATTCAGGTGATTTTTTAAATATAAAATATAAATGTACTAGGCGTTTGTTAGAGACAATTAAATTAATATCAAAATTAGCAAGAGTAGTATGCTAACGGCCCAGATATTTGTGCAATCGACTTTTTAACAATAAAAGATTTGCATTTTACGCATTTTTACCATTTAACTTGTCGTGTAGATAACGAAGAGTTTGACGATATATGAAAATACCCGCCCTTAGACCACGATCTAGACCAGCGTTTCTCAACCCTTTTACGCTTGCGGAACCCTTTAAATTGTGTTGGAACCCCCCAAAAAATATTCAATGACCTTCCCAATGTCATTTCGAGTATTTTTTTTTGTGAAGAGAAAAGCGTGTAAAGTAGTTTATCAAGTAACCAGATCCAAGTCTGTAAAGAAACGCAGTTCAATGATTGAAAATTACTTACTACTGTGAAATCAAAGTACTTTTACTGTGAAATTTTATAAATGCTCTGTGAAATTACGGTGGTACTGTTGTAATTTCACAGGAAAATGTAAGTGGAATATGTGATTCTGTAAAAACAATACAGGAATATAGCTGGTATCCAATAACCAGCGATGTTACTCTTCTTTTACAGCTTTTTTGGTAGTTTGTTACATGCATTTTCTGTAACAGTGCAGATATTTCTCTATAGGTATTTGTTCTTTTCAGTTAATTCAAAAGTTACAGACCATTCAAGTATTGCCAAAGGACGGAAAAATCAAATCAAACAATGCGAAAACGAAAAATACAAATAATTAAATAAATAAATCCATTAAAAAATTTAAAAAAATATCATTGGTCAAAATACAAAAATTAACATTTATTATCATTTATTCTGAGTAAAGAGTTTCATATGGATATATTGAGCTAATATTCCTTAAGAAAGCCATTTAAAACCCTGTTTTAATATATTTTTGTTATTTTTAAGATATTGAAAAATAGATAAGTCCTTATGAAACATTTTAGTCAGATTTAGTCAGGTTCTGACTAAAATTGTTGTTATTGTTAATTATGTTCTGAGCAAAAAAGTACACACTAATTTCATCAATAACAAATGATTTCTATATTTTTACTTTATCATACGCAGTATGTAAAGTATTGTAATCATGCCAAAAAAAAATTTTGAGATTTTAGCGGAAATATGTCTTTTTGGGTCCCCTGAACATTTTTGACGAAGGTGTGTGTGTGTGTGTGTGTGTGTGTGTGTGTGTGTGTGTGTGTGTGTGTGTGTGTGTGTGTGTGTGTGTGTGTGTGTGTGTGTGTGTACCCGTTTTTTGTGGCGACGATTCCGGAGAAACTACTAAAGGTATCGGTACGAAACTTCATATTTAGAAGTTTCATGGCCAAACTTAGAGCTGAAAAGCTTTCTGTTAAAAAGGGTCCAAAGGAACTGGAGGTTTAGTCTAGGCATTTCTGGAATTTCGTCGAAATAGTTAAATAATAAATTAAACTAGAGGAAATTCTGAATAATTTATGACTATGACATTTTTTGGTACAATCAATAGTTTAGCTGCATGAGCAAATTCTATTTCATCGAGATCGGGCGTACTGCATTAAAACTAGTAGCCAGGATATGTCAGATTAGATGTCAGATGTGATTATAATGACGGTAGACAGTGTCAAACGCTAATGCTTTGACAATACTACTGTCAATACAAGCTGCGTTCGGATATTGAACACCGTTAAGGTGCGCTTTCATTAGTGCTAATGGCAGTGGAAGTAGACGCCATTATAGTATTTCTAATAGAATTTCTTCACGACATGTGAGAAACACTATAATTTCGTCTGCTACCACCGCCATTACCTACCATTGCCACCAATCGGAACGCACCTTCACACTTTCTACACCCAATAACAGGTGTCATTTGGACGGTGTACCCGGTGTGAACGGAGTACAATATCCGAACGCAGCTTTAATCGATTTATCTGTCTAGGTCTACTAGTTTTATTTTAATGCAGACATAGCCGATCTCGATCAAATAATATCTCATGCACCTAAACTATTAATTTTATATATAGTTTGATAAAGTCATGTGCCTGGCCACATCAGATTTTTTATATTAAGTTTGTTTAATAAGAAAAAGCTTGCTCATACACACACAATGTTGAAAACTGCACTAATACAAGGTAATTAACTCTAGGTGACAATTTAATGTTTTTTTGAGTTGTCAAAATTAGTACTTACATCAATTTACTTATATTTTGTTTAATTACATGCAGTCACTTTAGTTTCCTGTCCACATAAATTTTAGCGTAGAATTGCAAATCACTCTGTATATTTATTGATTTTCTCTGAATGGGATCGACATAATTTTTGTCATAGAAGCTCAGAACTTGTCTGGTGATAGGTGAGTAATCTTATCTGGAATATAAGATCATATTGAAATTCACCGCCTACAACTCTGTTTTTCTCCTAAAGTACCATTATGAGCAGCAGATTCAAATTATAGGTTTATTTTGTTACACATTCGGAAATTTATTAATCCAATTTTTAAAATAATAATCCAATACTAAAATTATACATTAATATGACACTGAGTCCATATTTGTTGCTCGTTTTACGCGGAACCCCTGACGAAATCTCGCGGAACCCCGGTTGACAAACGCTGATCTAGAGTAACTTTGGATGCCGGCGATGATGTTAAACGTTTGGATTTCAGTCTTGAGATTGACTACAAAATATTAAATAACCTAAATGTTCATAAAATTATTGTATTTTCGAATGAAATACCCTTTTCAACAAATGACATTGTTTCTTCACAGCATTGTCGTTACTGGAGTGATGTAAATCCAAATTTTACACTCTCTAGACAAAGCCAACATTTCAAAAAAGTAAACGTTAGGTGTGCTAGAACAATCCACGGGATAATTGGGCCATATTTCTTTGATGGTAATGTTAATCAACAGAAATATTTGGATATGTTGTATGTCAAAATTATTTTAATTAACAACTTGACGAATTACCCTTACATTTTATGCGGTCAATGTACTTTTAGCAAGACTGTTGCCCAGCTCATGTTTGAATGGTGAGCTCGGCAACAGTCTTGCTAAAAAAACATTTACAATTTCTTCAAAAATGGATAGGACAAAATGGCTAATTTATGACCAGCACGTAGTCCTGATATGACAATTATGGATTATTTTTGGAGACGACTGAAGCAAATTGTTTACAGTAAACCATTATAAGACGATGCAGATTATTATAACTAAGATAAATGAAGGCGATAGAATCTCTACCGCTGACGGACATTAGAAATTCGTATAAATAATTTAGAACTCGCCTTCCAATGTGTGCCGAATTAGGAGATGATTTCTTGGAATATAATTTGAACTTTTTTCCCTATTTTTCATAAAAACTGGAATTATTAATTAATTTTTATAGTCAGATAATATAAATTTTTCGCAGTTTAGGGGTTTGAACATATCCGACGAATTATTTATGCTGATATGTTTGAAAAATCAGTAACAAATTTTTATTTTCCTTTTTTTCATTCGAACCGAGGACATACTGCATACAACCACATTAAAATATTGTAATTACTATTGTATTCATTGGAATTAATGCGTCTTGTACATCATACATTACTTAAATAATGTAGTGTTATAATGCTTGTTGACACTTGGCGCCATCTCGTGCTGCAAACTGTCACTACGAATTGCCTCTGTATTTCCAGTATAAATTGGCTCTATCTGTTGTGATCCTTGTTCGTTTTTGTTTTATTACGTGATTGCGAAAGATTTGCAAATAAACCATTATAATGAACGGTTAAAAGTAGTAAAAATCGTTTCAAGGTTACCGTCGATTGTGCTGTTGGTATCTTATCGACTGCTCAAAAACACGCTTTTTATTCGTTTGCCACCGACTCTTAAAACTTTTTGCAAACAAAGTCTAATGAAATTACTGCCGAAACTTTTGAAACATCCACAAATTGTTTGTATATTATTATTATTATTTTATAGAATTCCAATTTCATGTAACCACAGAATACTTCGCCCAAGTTCTAAACAACGGTCTCAACATATGCTTCGGTATTATCTTGAAGTTTCGGGTTATCCAAATATTTCCTAAACTAGCGCCATCTACATACTTTCGTAGCAAAAAGTTTGAAATTAAATTAAGGCCCCGAGCTCCTTTATCCTTCCTACCGAATTTCTTTGATACCCTTTCGCAGCCATAGGGACTTCCTTGCGAGGAGAAACTTCTTATACCAATAACTTTAAGTGTTTACCAGACGGGGAAGTGGTTCATTCAAAGCCCGTGTCCGCCAGTTAATGAAAATTTATTGCGTACGCAGGGGGGAGAAAAGAGACGGGCGCCTATGGAGTGGGAAATAAGAGTTCTTCAATCAATATTACAGACTACAGACACAAGAGATCAGTTTTCTACTTCTATAGTGTCAAGTATAGAAGAGAGGTAGTATATAGAACATAGAACTAAGAAGTAAAACATGACTAGAAGAAAAAGGCTTGATAAAATTTTACTGGTTTTACAATTGGCGATCGTCCATTGTTCGTTGGAGAAATACGCGATCGAAACTGGACGAAACAATACGGCTTTTATCAGCAGAATCAACTCGAAAGACTGAAAAGTGCTTGAAGGGCTGAAATCTATGGGTAACCCGGGCTCGACCCCGATCTGAACAGTGCACGAAACTTTTATACAAAAACCAGTCTCAGCGTTGAGCTATCCAGGCCAGCAATCGGGATCCGCAAAATCTGCATAAATTTCTGGATAGTACAGCTGGAACTGTTGAAGACAAATTTATCGAGAATAGTTTCACGATCTTGTATATTCAATTGAAACCCTGAATGTAATATCTTGATATAAGCCCACCTTTTTTTTTTTTTAAAGAAAACTACTATAAGTAGAATGTACATTCGTTTTAATTTTTCGAGAAAATGTTTTGTTTTTAGAATTTTTGTTTATAGAATTTTGGGTGCTCCAAAAGTTCATAGCCATAGTCAGAATTATGACATTAAACAAGAAACTGTTTAATTTGCTCAGGAGTAAAATATATATATATTTTATTAAAATTAAAAACGTCTTAGGGAACGAATAGTTGTTATAATGTAATTACATGCTCAAATGCCAAATTGGAATATACACTTGAGATAATTTCTTTACAATTCTTAATAATAATGTTAAAATGAGAACAAATGATTAAAACAGCCGATCTAATATTCAAATTAATATAAAATATTCAAATTGTATATTACATTTTATATTTAATTGTGAAAAACTGGTTGAGCAAATTTTAAAACTTATTGTTTTGCAACCACCCTGTATGGGTTATATTAATATTCTGACTATAGATTTGGACCCAGTGGCGGACTAAAAAAATATTGGTGGTCCATCCACAACTGTAACTATTTTTTTTTCATAACTACAGTAGTTTTTGAAAAATGTATAAAATAGTGGATATTTAGTAACATTTCTTGTTTCAATTCTATATTTTTGTCACGACAGTAACATACAACAATATACAACAATGTTATAGATAGTTGTCCTTGTTCTCTCATTTATTCGAAGAGATACAGAAACGGTTAATTTTTTATGCTGACAAAACAAATTTTACTTATTATTTTTAATTTTGATAATATCATCTAAACAATCTACCAGACAATTCGAGTCATTCTAGACCCAAAATCATTGAACATCGTAAATAATTCACCGGCCTCTGAAAATAATACCAATAGATTCAGATAAATTTCTTCAACATCAAAATGTTTAATGAATCTTTAATGTACTGTTCATTGTCCATGGATATAGATAGTCAGCCATGGGTTAGTTGGGGCCTTGACATCCAGAGGGTAGGATGTCAAGGCACAAATTATAGCGTTTTCGACTTATACACTTTTATGCACGCGCTCGGTGCGAACTGGAGTCCGAGCATATGTATACAATAAATATATAAGCCGAAAATGCTCTAATTTGTGAATGAATCTTGCTCAAAACCCTGCCCTCTGGATGTCAAGGCCCCAACTATCCTATGGCTGACTATCTATATTCGTTGACAATCAACGATACTATTCTTGAAATTAATTTAAATCTGTTATCAGCAAATTTCTGTATTTTTTGACAGAATAGATATTGATATAATATCTCTGTTCTGAAAACCGTTTTTCCCTTCTCCCAAACCTCCATCTTTCACTATTTTTAAGTAATTCTTTGATCCTTGGTAATCCTTCGTCTTTAATATGGTAAAAATTTCTTCTGCTAAGTTAGAAACTTTTGGAGATATAGATGGACAATATTTTTCGTGACCAATTTTTTAATCGCTGATAGTTTTTTTTATTAATTTAAATAATAAAACATCAATGTTCAGTAAACATTTTGATATGATGCTTGAATTTTCTGAATCTAAAATAATACCAATTATTTTAGTAGGCGGGCGAATTATTTGTCACCCAAATATAAAACGACTAGAGTACTATAGTTTATCAACCTTTTACTTAACTTTTTAGAGATTAAATTGTGTTTCAAGGAAGAATTTGGACTTATTTTGGTCCTTTTGATGTGTTCCTCAAATATTCGACAATGTTTTCCTATGTATTAAGAACCAACTAAAGTTGCATTTTGTTCACAAAATAGTTACGACTGAGCCAGAATGTTGTAAATCGGTCTGTAAAAAGTAAAAAGGTTACATTTTGACACAATTATCCTTAAAAAAAACTAAATTGATGAAGTTTTTAACTACCAGATTTGTAATCTACGCACAAGATTTTTTTATTGTACGACTTATAATTTGATAAAATATCACCCTGTATGAAACCCTAATTCTTTTTTTATGGTTCCTGAAGTTGAGGGTGGATTGTTTCCGGTAAAATGTCGATGTGACGGATTCTCTGGAGACAGCACGAGAATAAATTGAACTTTTATCCGATTTGAGTGAAGAACACGCCCCATTTTCATCCGATTTATTATTTGCGTAAAGAATAAATTCGATTTTTGGGGTCCCAATATCCGGCAAAGAACGAGGTCATATTCGAATTATCCAGCCATCAGTATAATTTATTTTCGACGAGAGAAATATTGTTTACAGAAAAAAAAACGGCTTTTGTAATCTTTTATGATCAATTCTATGCTACTGCAAATATTATATCCGCAAGAATGGTACAAAAACTGCCTATATACAGCGATGGTCTTTATAAATTTCAATTTAAATTTCCGTTCGTAACAAAACAACGGGGAGTCCGTATAAATTCAAGTAGCGGGTGAATTTATTAGAATAATTTTGTTCGGATTCGTTCTGCCGTTCTCACATCGATGTTTTGTTTCATCGTGCGTCCAGCATGCTGCAGAAACAAGGGCGCTTTTAAACACAAACGATTTACTTAACAAAGGAACGGAGAAACCCAGTCATTCGAAATAAACAGATTCGTAAAGATGCGTTTCAAATCCTATACCAACTCTTTTGTCAAGTAGTTTTTTCTCTACAGTATTCACTGAAATGTTCACCACCACATCATTTCTCTTTGCCTGTGCAATTGAGTATCTACATCTACATCGTAAGTACATGTCAAGAAAAAGCGGGACGAACTCGACCTAAAATTCCGCAAAATGTATTGGCTAATGGGACGGAGGTCAGCCCTGTCGGTGCAAAATAAGCTCCTACTATACAAGCAAATATTAAAGCCAGTATGGGTGTATGGAATACAGTTGTGGGGATGCACTAAGCAGTCCAATATCAACCTCATTCAGAGGTTCCAAAATAAAGTTCTAAGGGCCATTGTTGGTGCACCATGGTACATCAAAAACACCAATCTTCATCGGGACCTTCGCATGGAGATGGTAACTAGCGAAATATCAAAATTTGCTAAGAAGCACGAGGATCGTCTACTCCACCACGACAACATTGAAGCCATCCAGCTGCTAGACAACAGTGCGCTAGTGCGTCGGCTGAAAAGAACTAAACCATTCGAACTAGTGCGGGAGTGACTAAAAGCAGAGCACCCGTAGTGTATTCACAGTGATAGTGTAGGTGAAAACAACCGCCGTCTACTTGAGTGGTAAAAACTGTCAGACTAAAACAACTTGGGCCAATGGGCAAAATTGTAGAAACACTCATTATTTTATCAGTTTAGGTTAAGTGAAAATAACTTGTTAGTCATTGACTAGGTGTTATGTCACAAACACTCTGTGTTTGAACAAAATAAAAAAAAAAAAAAAAAAAAAAAAAACATCTACATCGTAGAAAAGGATTGCGAGTTGGAAGCGTTTAAGCCTGCTTGAATAATAAATGACTGAATACAGGTTGACTTTGATCCTTGCGGATTAGCACAGTAGACAAGGGGATTGTTAATAATGCAAAGACAACCTGGCTTCGGCTCTACCACGCCAGTCAGGGAAGAGATTGGAGAGCTCTCCTTCAGTCGACGTGACTGAAGCTGCGAAGTGCATATTAAAAATTCCTTCCTTTGTCACTCTTGCAATAGAAAAAGGAAAAATTTAAAACGGAGTAAAGCTTTCCGAGCATAGTCCTACTAAATTGGTTCCAGCTTTCCTGTTTTCTTTCTGTGGATAGATATATTGAAGTGATTTGTTAAAATACCACTTATTTTAATTTTCAGTGAAAAAAAGCATCACGTTGGTAACTGTAGATTTCCGACACGACGTTAACAAAGTGAATTATAACGACTTTATTTTTAGCTCAAAAAACCTCAGTACGTTTGTGTGATGTTCCGCCGACACAGGGTCTAATTAGTCTTAAACAGTTTCGTGGTGTAAACACGGCTAAACAAACAAACCTTAAAAACTTTATCTCAGATCTGTTTTCGCTACACATTTGGTGTACATTAGCGTTTGTATTTTTTTACAGTTTCACTATAAACACAATAAACAAAACCATAGTTTTACTAGAGTGTATCTAAAAGTTGAAGCTAGTTGAAATCTTCTACAAACCAGATATAGGGATGAATCAAATTAGATGAATGGAAAGGGAATAGTGAATAGGGAATGCTTGATAGCTTGATAGTCACTTTTGTTGTCATTTTTTTATATTTTTTTTATTTATTGTTGTACTGTTTTTGTAAATATTATCTGATAGGATAAGAAAAGAGTTTTCAGTAAATATCAATTGTCATTTATTCGAAAACTTCATACTTCAGTCATACTAAGTCCCTGAATTATCTACCCAACTTTTGAGTCCGAATTCGTATTCAACACAAGTCACACAAAAAAGTCTAAAAATGTTCTCCCGTGTTGTTCTAGTATGTGTTTATAGTTATCGACAAAAGTATGAAATATATTAATTAAAATTGAAACTGTTTATTAATTTCCAAAATTCTCGGCACGTTGACTTTTAATAACTAAAATACACCTTTGCGCTATTTTTTTTTTTACTGATTTTGATAAATCTTTCATTTGTCTTTAGGGTAGAATAACCAGACTGTCTTACACAGGTAAATATTCGAAGAAAAAGACAAATGAAATTGTGAAAGATTAATTACGCTGGGGAATACGGATATGCGTTTTGGGGGAATCTTTGAAGACGAATACAGACTACAAAATTCCCTATTAGGAACGATTTTCGAAAAAGTTAGGTAAAAATGTAAAAAGCCTGATTTTCGCAATTTTCAAAATTAATTACAGCTGATCCCAATGCTCTAGACCCGTCAAACGCGTGTCATAACAAACCTTAAACTTTGTGTTTTTAGGAAACCAAAGCTATGATTAACGATTTTTTTTTGTTGCTAGCTATAACTATAATTTATGGAACGGTTACCATAAATATGAGTGTAGACATGTAGCCTCTACTATTATATTTTAACTTACTATTATATTTTGTTCTTACTCCTTTCCGTAGTTTTTTATTATTACATATTTAGACTGAGGTGGTTTTGAAATAAGGACTATTTATAATTACATAAAACTATAAATTATATATGTATAGTAAATATTGTAAATTAGTGAGATTACTACTACAACATCAGGCGTTTTGAAACGCTTAAATAAAGAGTTAACCTGGCCTGTCTGTCTATATATTCAGGTCACACCTTTTCTGAATAATTGTGACTAAACATCACAACCTGTTCCGAAGAACTGTTAGAAAAAAATCACAACCTGTTCCAAAGAACTGTGACAAGAAACCATAACCTGTTCCGACAAACTGTGACAAAAAATGACACCTTGGAGCTGGGGTGGTCTATAAATAATAAGCCTAATCCTACTCACTTTAGCACATTAGCGACCTCTACAGGGTGTATACGAAATGAGTGAAATACTTTTGAGGCACCAGTTTTGAGTAATTAATAGGGTATTTGACTATTTTTGGAAAACCATCTTAATGTGTCTATTCCTTCACTCTACATTGTAAATGCATTATTTTTTGTAATTATTTCCTCAATATTTCATAAAAATCAGCGTTAAAAATTGAATCACAAAAAGTCCCGCCAAAACGATACTTTCTGTTGTGTGACGTCACCGGTTAGTGATGTCAAGATGTCAAGATGATGTGATGTCAAGATGTCAAATCGGCCCATATGGTCTGTCAGCATCGGCATCGTCGCCGTTTGGTAATTGTGTTGTATGATGTGTTGCTTTCACAATTTCTACATAAAAATGGGTTATAAATGGTGTATAAATCCACAATGCAGAGATACGTCAAGAAAAACTCCGGATAAACTATTTGTAGCT
Organism: Aphodius sticticus; assembly: GCA_963966075.1. Lineage (NCBI taxonomy): Eukaryota > Metazoa > Arthropoda > Insecta > Coleoptera > Scarabaeidae > Aphodius > Aphodius sticticus. The sequence goes on from OZ014512.1 coordinate 26,697,475, forward strand.
GTTCCGTAAGATTTGAAACTGCGAAGAAAGTGGTTGGCTCGTAGAAATCCAAATGAAATAAATAGCCGCCAATACAAGTGTTTTCTGTTGTGAAGATTACTTCGACATAAGTAAAACTGACTAGAATAAGCTATCTATCGTATCTTCGAAAGGTATTATCTGATCTGACAGCTGAAGGTTAGGGCTATCCTAACCTACAAAGTTATGCTTACATGTGCTATTAAATTCAAACGGGAAAAGCATAAAAGCGCGTTCGGATAACCCGGTATTTTACGGTGAGAGTGACGCGCTGCATAATAGGCGGACTAACGTCATACGGCGTTTATCTGCATATAAGAGAGAGACAGCCGACCCAAGTTATCTGAGCATTGCTCTCCCCATACCATACCCTGACAAACCGAACGCGCTCTAAGGCGGACTAACGAATGACATCACTGGAGACTGACCCAATTACAGAGCGTTTTCAATCACGTGATAGGACGTGAATAAAATTCAATTTTAATTTTGGTTTTTCATAGAAATAAAGCATTTTTTTTTTGAAAAGTAATAACAAATAGTTTTCTTAAACTGTAATCTATTAGGATGACTATAATACATGCCATATTTTTAATACAGTCAAATACCCTATTATGGCAAATGTAAAATTTGACGCTTCACGTTTCTAGGAAGACTAGTAGGAAGTGATTGGCTTACTCCGCGATCAGCTGAGCGAGCTGTGTGAACTCCCGCGCTTGCGTTGCGTATTTGCGCCCCGTGTTTGCGTCGTTCTTGGTTGTGGGTGTAGTTTTTTGTGTGATCAAAATGGATGCTTTCACAAGTAGGGACTACGATATGATGCTCATTTACCGAGAATGTGGGCAGACTGCTGAGGTCGTTCGAATACCTTATGATAGACATTAAACGACACATTAGACGCCAAAAATTTACATTATATGTAGCTTTTGAGTACTACGTAATGAAATCTATCAAAAATTTGTAAGACAAAAAATTGTTTTCTTGACTTGAGCCGTTCCTGGCTATAGATACTGACGCAACTGGCAAATCAGGACTCAAAACCGACAAACCAGAAAATAAAAAAGAACCTACGAACCATACAGAGACAATAACATATAGTTAGGAATTCCAATCTCTCCCCGTGCTCAGCCACACGTCAAATTTCACGTTAGCGCGTTTTTTCGAAAACATCATTCTTCTATTTTAATAAACTCGGGCTGTATTCGGGCCCAATATAAATCCGGGCTGGTTTTCAGGTCGCCCTCGGTCCTCATTCATAAATCAGTCGTGTTTTCGAATAGAGAGAGCGGCGTCCGCGTCAGTCGGCGTCGGTCTGCGTCCCGGTTTTTACGCCTCACGAGTACCCAGGGGAAAGAAACCTCGCTAGCAGCGCACAAACCGGAAATATGTTTATTTATGTCGTTTTTCAACGCTTTTGATCGCTTTGTGGGTTTTTAATAAACTACCCTCGTCACGCAATCCTCATCCCCTATATTATATACAGGGTGAATGTTCAGAGCTCTAAATATTATTTCATGTAACATACGAATTCGTTCCTAGAGTTTAATTGGAGGTATTAATTTTATCTACCTGTGCTGGAATGCGGTCTAGACATTTGTGTAAACAACGCTCCGGTGGAAAGTTTTGCCGGAATTTATGCCATTGTGGTTTTGTACGATAAGTTACAAGGCGGTACTCGACCAGTGTATAATAAAGGTGTACTCGGCTAAAACAGCCCCTAGCTACTGTTGTTCAAACCCAGTTCGCCAAACATAACGTTGCTGGAAAACTGGAAACTCTCGTTGCCGCTTGGAGCAAAAGTTTCACTGAAATATTATTGTTTGGCAGCCGCTACGAAGAGTTTAACCCCTAATTTGTGCCCTTTCAGGCGACGATGAAAATTTAAATTTTGTATGTACCAATTAGAAAGACTGAAAGAAAGACTGAAAGTTGTACATATGTTATCTGTTCATTTCTAATAACGTATTATATATACAAAAAGTAAATTCCTTTGTAAGGTACGTCTAAATATTTTAGAGGAATGTAGATTGTTACAAAATCATAAAACTGTTGTAATTTCTAAGTGAAGTTGACAAATAATTACGATTTGTTAATGTTAATAATGGACAATTATATTTTATAAGCAACGGATACTATCAACGCATAAAATAATTGCAAAAATATAACACCAATAATACTTACCAATTTATGATAATAATAAATTGGTGTATAGTTTCAGATTATCCAAAAACGCACTCGCTAATATCCACGTCCCTCTCACGTCGTGTCTATGCATGTCGACGAGACCGCGCATTCTTTTGTTTCACGTACGTGCACACCGGTTTGTAGACCCCATTGCGTTTGGAAACTTATAGCGTCTTTCAATTTTGACCCGTTTCTCGATGCTTGCCTTGAAAACTATCCGTTCTTTTGTTGAATAAGAAGTGAAAAATTGTAGAAATTAGGTTCCTAGGTTGTTTTTATATTTTGTAATCGCTGTTGATTTTGCTGGACTGCTTGCATTTTTAAGTCGCTTTGGCCTTAATTTTCCGTAATATTGTATTCAAACAGTAATGACCCTTTGTAGAACATAACCACGAATAATTTATACACACAACAAAACGTTGTCTCAATTCAAAGCAACCTTTGTTAATCCAAAACAACGGTGGTATACAGGGTTGGGCAACTAAATGGAATATTGTCTGCACAGAGTAAATGATTAGTTTTATCAAAAATTATTAAACATAAAAGTTGTTTGACTATTTTTTCCCCATATTTTCATAAAATCTAATTATGTCTAAATAATAAAATAAAAGCATGGCGACTATGACGTCATTTTTTTAACATTCCTCCATATTCATAATAAATCAAATGTAAATTAATAAAAAACGCAAAAAGATCAATAATTTAATTTATTATTAGAAAAGAGAAAGGAAATACAGGTTGCTTACTTAAATTAAGTAAAGCGAACTTAAATTTAAATAATGAAACTAACGCAAAGGTTCGAACTGAGCACCATTTACTTCTTGACAATAATAAAGTCTGCCAATAAAACCCTGTAGTGAGTTAGACAAGGCCTGTGCTGGAGTGCGTATTAACTCACGTCGGATTTGTTCCTTCAAGTTCTAAACTATCCGGTCTATCTTTATAAACCCCATTTTTTAAATCACCCCATAAATAAAAATCCAATGGGCTTAAGTCCGGTGAACGTGGGGGCCATTCTATTGTCCCCCTTCTACCAATCCATCGATTTTGAAAATAATTATTCAAAAATTCACGGAATATTGCGGAATAATGAGGAGGTGCTCCATCCTGTTGAAACCAAACCGTGCTGATGTCTTCAATTCTTTGGATATCAGGACAAATGTTTTGTTGCAGCAAGTCTAAATATTTCTGCCCAGTCAGCGTCCCGTCTATAAAATATGGACCAATAATGTGGGTATTTAAAATACCAACCCAGACATTAACTTTTTGGGGATGCTGGGTATGCGCCTCCTGTATCCAATGTGGATTTTCTGCCGCCCAGTAACGACAATTGTGACGATTAACAGTGCCATTTAAGCAAAATGTTGCTTTGTCGGAAAATAGAATCTTCTTAACAAATTCATTGTTGTTACACAGCTCGGTCATCTGTTCACAAAACTGTAACCTTCTATCGTGGTCATCTTCGGATAGCTCGTGCACTAAATGAAATTTATATGGACGGTACTTTGCTGGTTTAAGAATTCTTCCAACAGATCGACGACTTATTCCAACATTTAAAGCTAGTTGATTGGTAGATGTTTGAGGGCAATCTTGGACAGACAACAAAACATCCAAGCTCTTTTCTTCGTTTGTTGCTGATTTGGTTCGAATTCTAGAATCGTTACGTACGCTTCCAGTAGCATTAAAGCATGCTAAAATTTTGCTGACGGTTGACTAAGTAATGGGATTTCTGTCGGGATGGACATCATTGAATAAATCGCAAACCTGTTGTTGCTTTCGTTTATGGTCTCCATAACCTACCATCATTAAAATTTCAATTTTTTTACGTTCCGTTAATCTAGTCATTTTATAAACTAACAACAAATTGTACTATTAACCACCACGTGTATACCATGAAAATTGGCAGTTGATTTATTATGAGTATGGGGGAATGTGTTATACGGTTGTAAAGGTAAGAAATAGAGCTATCCAACGATGTATCACAAGTCATACGTCGCCATTTAAAAAAGATGACGTCATAGTCGCCATACTTTCAGTTTACTCTTTAGACATAATTAGATTTTGTGAAAAGTTGGGAAAAAAATAGTCAAACAACTTTTATGTTTAAAATTTTTTGATAAAACTAATAATTTACGCTGTGCAGGCAATATTCCATTTAGTTGCCCAACACTGTATATACGCAAGAATATATATCGTTCATTGAAGAAACCCGTTTGGCTTACTTTAAGATTGTACAATTTTAAATGGATACTATACTTATTTGACTTAAGAATTGGTTCTTTTAAATCATCAAGTTGGGTAGTTAGATTAATCAGATAATATTCTTGGATTGGACATTAACCAAGTTCTTTTAAATATGAACATGTTATTATGAAAGCATAATATTTTACATGGAATGCAATTAACGCATCCAAAAACAATATTGTTATTTTACAAATAGAGATCAATATTAGAGCAGTTAGACATTTCTACGTCAGGTACATTGGCGGAATAATAGCACAATCACTGACGCTGCATATACATGTATGCGGTTATATACCCTATAGGAGACCTCTCTTACGACGAGAAAGTAAAGCGCCATCTATCGGCATCCTTCACATTATTTTCAAAACAACGACTATCTTAAATCAAAACAATCGTTTTCTTAAAGCAAATTTTAGGTTGTTTTATATTAAATAAATATTGTTATTATAAGTATGTGTTGTCTTAAAACAAATCTTACCTTCAATTATTGATGCAGGTAACTTTGGCGTGTATTTATTACTGCCAAACGTATCAATCTCATTTTCGCTCTGATTATATGAAGACGCCAAAACACTGTTGGATATCGAAAGTAGACAACCAACAATAAAAATAATGTACTTCATGTTGATCTGAAACAAAATAGAAGCAATTAGATATGTATATATTTTAAATAATAAAAAATACAACTATATTTAACGTTAATTTAACGTATAATATTATATACTCTAAAATGTTGTTGGATGGAAAACTGGCTCTCAAAATCCAACACAGTAATGCAATTCCCTATCTCGCAAATTCTGTTTTAATAGTTAAAATTGAAGTTAGTAATTCAATTATGAACTGCAGGCCTAACTTTCCGTTCCCGTTCGCACAGGCACTGATGCGCAAATAAACTCTAGCTAGCACTGAAGTAGGTATATTCACAAAACATGGACACGAAAACTGAATTAGTAACAACATTTATAAAACCTTGATTATTCAAGCGAAATATTACTAATTAAATATCGCTTAATATCCGTAAATCGCTAATTGATTTAACGTCATTAAACAGTCATTTTGCACCGGTATTTACATGCAGCTAAGTACCTAAGCATTTTGCCTCGTTAACTTCCTAGTTTCGAACACTGGTGAACAGTTTAGGGTTAAACGCTGTAGTACAGTCCATTTTGCACGAGGGTAGTTTCAATAAACCCCCACTAAACACGCACCCTTATGTTTTTACACGCTCTGCAGGAGTTGTTTTTACGACACCCTATATATTCGAAAATTGTTTGAGATATCTGATCCATAAGTAATTTGTGTATACCTCACATGATGAATTACTGCACCGTATTATTACACAATTAAGGGAGTTTAGTTATATTTAGTTATATTTTAATAGAACGCAAACAGAAAAAGAGAGAAACTGAAAAAGTACATAGCAGCGATAAAAAAAGCTTTCTATTTTTTTACTCCATTATTTACTTTAATACAATTCTCCATGTGTTGGGTGAGCTTTTTTTGTGTGCGGTTAGATGTGTGGGCGCGAAAATAACATAAAGCTGCTCGCTAGCACGTATAGAAAAAGCTCACAAAGCTTGCGGATTGTGAGCTTGGGATCGGAACCCGAAGAGATCCAATGGAATGCCATTATTTATTCATTTTCTCACACTGTCCATCCATCACTGGTGTCCGGCAAGCTCTCTACAGCTTAATCGATGACCTGGGCAGAGCTTTTATGTGCACAACAGTATGTTTCAACAATATATTTTCAGACGATATATTAAAAAAATATATTAATAACGCGATTAACATGCTTGTACGTCACAGGTGAGTGATTACGTAGCATTACACAGTTGACATCTCTGACATTTATACCCTCGCCAAATTTTAGTTAAAAAGGAGTATTTATTTTTCATTTTGTTTTCCGTACACGTAAATAATAGTCTCCATACCAACTACCGTCCTCGCAATACCCCAGAAACAAAAATTGATAGAGATTGGTAATTTTTAGGATTAATTACTTGATTTATCTGTCACCTTGACTAAATGAAAACTACTTTTCTCGTAATGCAAATGAAACCAGAATCATAGTATTTCGGTAACTATTCTGCAACAAAACTCAGAATTACCAAGATAGGAGCAATAATCGTCTCTATCCCAACTACTTCTCTCGTAATACTACAAAAACCAAAATTATAGCATTTTAGTAACTATACTACAGCCAAAATTTAAAAAAATCTCCTGGCCAAACCAGGGTCAACAGAGACTTGTAACTTTCAGAATTAATTACTTGATTTATCTGTGAACAAGACATGAATAATAATCAAATCTATTCCAACTACTTTTCTCGTAATAGTACAAAAGCCAAAATGATCTAATTACTTTTATCGTAATGCCACATAAACCAAAATCATAGAATTTCAGTTACTATTCTATAGCCAACTCGTAAATTAAAACAAAATCTCTTGACTAATCCAGAATTGGAAAATAATTGTAATTTTAAGAATTAAATATTTAATTTATCTGTGACCTAGACATGTATAATAATATTCTCTATCCCAACTACTTTTATCGTAATGTCACATAAACCAAAATCATAGAATTTCAGTTACTATTCTATAGCCAAACTGTAAATTAATACCAAAATCTCCCGACTAATTCGGAGTGGCAGATAGTTGTAATTTTAAGAATTAAATATTTAATTTATCTGTGACCTAGACATGTATAATAATATTCTCTATCCCAACTACTTTTATCGTAATGTCACATAAGCCAAAATCATAGAACTTCAGTTACTATTCTATAGCTAAACTGTAAATTAAAACAAAATCTCCCGACTAAACCAGAGTTGGCAGATAGTTGTAATTTTAAGAATTAAATATTTAATTTATCTGTGACCTAGACATGTATAACAATATTCTCTATCCAAACTACTTTTATCGTAATGTCACATAAGCCAAAATCATAGAACTTCAGTTACTATTCTATAGCTAAACTGTAAATTAAAACAAAATCTCCCGACTAAACCAGAGTTGGCAGATAGTTGGAATTTTAAGAATTAAATATCTAATTTATCTGTGACCTAGACATGTATAATAATATTCTCTATCCCAACTACTTTTATCGTAATGTCATATAAACCAAAATCATAGAATTTCAGTTACTATTCTATAGCCAAACTGTAAATTAAAACAAAATCTCCCGACTAAACCAGAGTTGGCAGATAGTTGTAATTTTAAGAATTAAATATTTAATTTATCTGTGACCTAGACATGTATAATAATATTCTCTATCCCAACTACTTTTATCGTAATGTCACATAAACCAAAATCATAGAATTTCAGTTACTATTCTATAGCCAAACTGTAAATTAATACAAAATCTCCCGACTAATCCGGAGTTGGCAGATAGTTGTAATTTTAATAATTAAATATTCAATTTATATGGACCTAGACATGTATAATAATATTCTCTATCCCAACTACTTTTATCGTAATGTCACATAAACCAAAATCATAGAATTTCAGTAACTATTCTATAGCCAAACTGTAAATTAAAACAAAATCTCCCGACTAAACCAGAGTTGGCAGATAGTTGTAATTTTAAGAATTAAATATTTAATTTATCTGTGACCTAGACATGTATAATAATATTCTCTATCCCAACTACTTTTATCGTAATGTCACATAAACCAAAATCATAGAATTTCAGTTACTATTCTATAGCCCAAACTGTAAATTAATACCAAAATCTCCCGACTAATTCGGAGTGGCAGATAGTTGTAATTTTAAGAATTAAATATTTAATTTATCTGTGACCTAGACATGTATAATAATATTCTCTATCCCAGCTACTTTTATCGTAATGTCACATAAACCAAAATCATAGAATTTCAGTTACTATTCTATAGCCAAACTGTAAATTAATACAAAATCTCCCGACTAATCCGGAGTTGGCAGATAGTTGTAATTTTAAGAATTAAATATTTAATTTATCTGTGACCTAGACATGTATAACAATATTCTCTATCCAAACTACTTTTATCGTAATGTCACATAAGCCAAAATCATAGAACTTCAGTTACTATTCTATAGCTAAACTGTAAATTAAAACAAAAACTCCCGACTAAACCAGAGTTGGCAGATAGTTGTAATTTTAAGAATTAAATATCTAATTTATCTGTGACCTAGACATGTATAATAATATTCTCTATCCCAACTACTTTTATCGTAATGTCACATAAACCAAAATCATAGAATTTCAGTTACTATTCTATAGCCAAACTGTAAATTAATACAAAATCTCCCGACTAATTCGGAGTGGCAGATAGTTGTAATTTTAAGAATTAAATATTTAATTTATCTGTGACCTAGACATGTATAATAATATTCTCTATCCCAGCTACTTTTATCGTAATGTCACATAAACCAAAATCATAGAATTTCAGTTACTATTCTATAGCCAAACTGTAAATTAATACCAAAATCTCCCGACTAATTCGGAGTGGCAGATAGTTGTAATTTTAAGAATTAAATATTTAATTTATCTGTGACCTAGACATGTATAATAATATTCTCTATCCCAGCTACTTTTATCGTAATGTCACATAAACCAAAATCATAGAATTTCAGTTACTATTCTATAGCCAAACTGTAAATTAATACAAAATCTCCCGACTAATCCGGAGTTGGCAGATAGTTGTAATTTTAAGAATTAAATATTTAATTTATCTGTGACCTAGACATGTATAACAATATTCTCTATCCAAACTACTTTTATCGTAATGTCACATAAGCCAAAATCATAGAACTTCAGTTACTATTCTATAGCTAAACTGTAAATTAAAACAAAAACTCCCGACTAAACCAGAGTTGGCAGATAGTTGTAATTTTAAGAATTAAATATCTAATTTATCTGTGACCTAGACATGTATAATAATATTCTCTATCCCAACTACTTTTATCGTAATGTCACATAAACCAAAATCATAGAATTTCAGTTACTATTCTATAGCCAAACTGTAAAATAAAACAAAATCTCCCGACTAAACCAGAGTTGGCAGATAGTTGTAATTTTAAGAATTAAATATTTAATTTATCTGTGACAGACATGTATAATAATATTCTCTATCCCAACTATTTTTATCGTAATGTCACATAAACCAAGATCATAGAATTTCAGTTACTATTCTATAGCCAAACTGTAAATTAATACAAAATCTCCCGACTAATCCGAAGTTGGCAGATAGTTGTAATTTGAATAATTAAATATTCAATTTATATGGACCTAGACATGTATAATAATATTCTCTATCCCAACTACTTTTATCGTAATGTCACATAAACCAAAATCATAGAATTTCAGTTACTATTCTATAGCCAAAATGTAAATTAAAACAAAATCTCCCGACTAAACCAGAGTTGGCAGATAGTTGTAATTTTAAGAATTAAATATCTAATTTATCTGTGACCTAGACATGTATAATAATATTCTCTATCCCAACTACTTTTATTGTAATGTCACATAAACGAAAATCATAGAATTTCAGTTACTATTCTATAGCCAAACTGTAAATTAAAACAAAATCTCCCGACTAAACCAGAGTTGGCAGATAGTTGTAATTTTAAGAATTAAACATCTAATTTATATGTGACCTAGACATGTATAATATTATTCTCTATCCCAACTACTTTTATCGTAATGTCACATTAACCAAAATCATAGAATTTCAGTTACTATTCTATAGCCAAACTGTAAATTAATACAAAATCTCCCGACTAATCCAGAGTTTGCAGATAGTTGTAATTTTAAGAATTAAATATTTAATTTATCTGTGACCTAGACATGTATAACAATATTCTCTATCCAAACTACTTTTATCGTAATGTCACATAAGCCAAAATCATAGAATTTCAGTTACTATTCTATAGCCAAACTGTAAATTAAAACAAAATCTCCCGACTAAACCAGAGTTGGCAGATAGTTGTAATTTTAAGAATTAAATATCTAATTTATCTGTGACCTAGACATGTATAATAATATTCTCTATCCCAACTACTTTTATCGTAATGTCACATAAACGAAAATCATAGAATTTAAGTTACTATGCTATAGCCAAACTTTAAATTAATACAAAATCTCCCGACTAATCCGGAGTTGGCAGATAGTTGTAATTTTAATAATTAAATATTTAATTTATCTGTGACCTAGACATGTATAAAAATATTCTCTATCCCAACTTCTTTTATCGTAATGTCACATAAACAAAAATCATAGAATTTCAGTTACTATTCTATAGCCAAACTGTAAATTAATACAAAATCTCCCGACTAATCCAGAGTTGGCAGATAGTTGTAATTTTAAGAATTAAATATTTAATTTATCTGTGACCTTGACATGTATAATAATATTCTCTATCCCAACTACTTTTATCGTAATGTCACATAAACAAATTAGAACAAAATCTCCTGCCTAATCCAGAGCTGGCAGATAGTTGTAATTTTCAGGATTAATCTTTTTATTTATCTATGACCTAGACGTGAATAATAATCGTCTCTATCCCACCTACTTTTCTTGTAATGCCATGATAGCAGCATTTCGGTAACTACTCTATAGTTGCTGAAATTAAACCAGAGTTGGCAGAGACTTGTAATTTTCAGGGTTAATTACGTGATTTATCTGTGATCTAGACATGTATAATAATCGTCTATATCCCAACTACTTTTATCGTAATGCCATAGAAACCAAAATAATAGCTAAACTGTAAGTTAAAAAGAATCTCTTTACTAAACCAGAGTTGGCAGAGTCTTGTAATTTTCAGGATTAATTTCTTCATTTATCTGTGACTGTGACTAGCATCAGACACTACAACCAAACTATAAATGAAAAAAAAAGTCCTGACTTAACCAGGAGATTTAATAATTTTTTTTGTATTTTGTTCTCGATATTATACGTTCAATGGAAGGTCATCCTGGACCATCCTGTTTATAAATAGTTCAAGTTTAGCAATCGATAGTAAAGTTTTTAAAGAAACTTAAGACTCCACAGAAGAAGCAATTATTCATGTCAACGGTACACACACACACACACGTCTACAAAGGGTAAAAACTTCCTCCTCCTTCGTCCGCATGATTAGAAAATGAAATTAGGAAACCTCGACCTCGGTCTTGGGACGGCTAAATTCGAAAACTTTCCTGCCCAGAGATCGAACGTCTGAAAACTCGATTTGTGCCAGCCGAATCCAAAGTGAAACGGTAATGGAATATTTTAGTCCAACTTCGGCTGAACGCTGTAGATCTTTGTCGGAAAGTTCTCTTATAGGCCCTACGACCAATTGAAACTAACTTACTAAGGTTTTATTTATTTTAGTTCCACGCAAGAAGCAATTCTAAATAGATTTTCCTTTAGGTGCCCAGAAAGTAACTAACTATCTCCATATTAACATCAAATTTAATTTCAATCAGAATTACGTCTACACATTCCAGCCCTACACCCCCAACATAGGAATACCTCTGTAACCCTAATCCTTAATAATCAACGTATTGTTCAGAACGTTCAGACCTTTCAGTTCTCCGTGGCATCCAATTAAATGGCACGTGGCATTAAAATAAGGCCCGACCTTAAAAGGGCAATATAGTTCAGAGGAAGGAGGTTAGAGAGCAGAGTACTCGGAATATATATATGGCTAAATGGCACCGACACTCAACACTGTTCTGAATACCACAAGCCCCCCCCCGTCTGAGAGATCAACTTCACCGTTAAAAGCGTCTTTAGTCAACGTTTCAAGTATTTTATCCGGTACGCCCAGAAATGAGGGACTTATGAGACCTTGATGAAAATTGCTAAATATAGCGCGAAAGCATTCCTTATAAGCTTTTGAGGCGTTCACGTTCGACCTGAAGTTATGCCTCCCAGAAATATTTTTTTTTAAATAAAAGAAACTATTTTAGCTTTATTTTTTTAGTCGTCTTCCTGAAGTTTAATGTTGATCATGAAGCATGGTCAACTATAACTTGATAACTTGAAATCTTCAAAGCTACAAAAAGACAATTGATGATAACTTTACTGAAAACGAACCTCGACAACGGTACAAAATGTTCTTTTATCGACTGTCCATAATATAGAACTTTCTAGATAAATTTCAGCGAGCCACCATCCTCAATTTCTATATATTATTTCGTCGGATAAAACGGCTCCAGGCTAGGTTTCTGTCCGGAGTCCAAAAGTTATCTTTTATCTAAATTGAATCTCGTTATTTGTCGCAACTTTTCGAGCGGCAGCGCCAATGGAACCGTGACGTTTAACTTACCGCTTTTAGCTCCCTCTGTACGTGACCAGAAGAACTTCAACCCTCACTACCCCAAAAATGTACGCGACAAGACCAATTTATTGCACAGGGCGTGAGATTAAAACTTACAAAAAGGAGACAAAAAAGCTTTTAATTTTGTACCCTTTACAATAATATAAAAGTAATGATTTTTCTGCTGGACAAAACCAGCGTCAGCAGAGGCTTGTAATGTTAAAGATTAATTACTTGATTTATCTATGACCAAGACATGGATAAGAATCGTCTCTACCCCAACTACTTTCTCGTAATAGTACAGAAAACAAAATAATAGCATTTCAGTAACAATGCTGCAGCCAAACTGTAAATTTAAAAAAATCACCATAGTCGGCAGAAACTTGTAATGTTCAGGATTAATTACTTGATTTATCTGTGAACAAGACGCATAAAAATCCAACTATCCCAACTACTTTTCTCGTAATAGTACAAAAACCCAAATAATAGCATTTTAGTAACTATGCTAGAGCCAATCTGTAAAAAAATCTCCTGACCAAACCAGAGTCGACAGAGACCTGTAATGTTCAGGATTACTTACTTGATTTATCTGTGAACAAGACATGAATAATAATCAAATCAATTCCAACTACTTTTCTCATAATAGTACAACAACTACGATGATAGCATTTTAGCAACTATGGTACAGCCAAACTGTAAATTTAAAAATCTGCTGACCAAACCAGAGTTGACAGAGACTTGTAATGTTTATTACTTTATTACTTGACTCATCTGTGGCCAAGACATGAATAATAATCGTCTCTATCCCTACTACTTTTCTCGTAATAGTACGAAAACCCAAATAATAGCATTTCAGTAACTATGCTAGAGCCAATCTGTAAAAAATCTCCTGACCAAACCAGAGTCGACAGAGACTTGTAATGTTGAAGGTTTATTACTTCAGTTAGCTGTGGCCAAGAGATGAATAATAATCGTCTCTATCCCAACTACTTTTCTCGTAATAGTACAAAAACCCAAATAATAGCATTTCAGCAACTATGGTAGAGTTAATCCAAAAAAATCTCCTGACCAAACCAGAGTCGACAGAGACTTGTAATGTTGAAGGTTTATTACTTCAGTTAGCTGTGGCCAAGAGATGAATAATAATCGTCTCTATCCCAACTACTTTTCTCGTAATAGTACAAAAACCCAAATAATAGCATTTCAGCAACTATGGTAGAGTTAATCAAAAAAAATCTCCTGACCAAACCAGAGTCGACAGAGACTTGTAATGTTGAAGGTTTATTACTTCAGTTAGCTGTGGCCAAGAGATGAATAATAATCGTCTCTATCCCAACTACTTTTCTCGTTATAGTACAAAAACCCAAATAATAGCATTTCAGCAACTATGCTAGAGTTAATCCAAAAAAATCTCCTGACCAAACCAGAGTCGACAGAGATTTGTAATGTTGAAGGTTTATTACTTCAGTTAGTTGTGGCCAAGAGATGAATAATAATCGTCTCTATCCCAACTATCGCAACTATGGTAGAGTCAATCCAAAAAATCTCCTGACCAAACCAGAGTCGACAGTTAATGACTTGATTTATCTGTGAACAAGATATGAATAATAATCAGAACTATTCCAACTACTTTTCTCGTAATAGTACAAAAAGCAAAATGATAGCATTTTAGCAACTATGCTACAGCCAAACTGTAAATTTAAAAATCTGCTGACCAAATCAGACTTGACAGAGGCTTGTAATGTTGAAGATTAATTATTTTACTTATCTGTGGCCAAGACATGAATAATAATCGTCTCTATCCCAACTACTTTTCTCGTAATAGTATGAAAACCCAAATAATGGCATTTCAGCAACTATGGTAGAGTCAATCCAAAAAAATCTCCTGACCAAACCAGAGTCGACAGAGACTTGTAATGTTGAAGGTTTATTACTTCAGTTAGCTGTGGCCAAGAGATGAATAATAATCGTCTCTATCCCAACTACTTTTCTCGTAATAGTACAAAAACCCAAATAATAGCATTTCAGCAACTATGGTAGAGTTAATCAAAAAAAATCTCCTGACCAAACCAGAGTCGACAGAGACTTGTAATGTTGAAGGTTTATTACTTCAGTTAGCTGTGGCCAAGAGATGAATAATAATCGTCTCTATCCCAACTACTTTTCTCGTAATAGTACAAAAACCCAAATAATAGCATTTCAGCAACTATGGTAGAGTTAATCCAAAAAAATCTCCTGACCAAACCAGAGTCGACAGAGATTTGTAATGTTGAAGGTTTATTACTTCAGTTAGTTGTGGCCAAGAGATGAATAATAATCGTCTCTATCCCAACTATCGCAACTATGGTAGAGTCAATCCAAAAAATCTCCTGACCAAACCAGAGTCGACAGTTAATGACTTGATTTATCTGTGAACAAGATATGAATAATAATCAGAACTATTCCAACTACTTTTCTCGTAATAGTACAAAAAGCAAAATGATAGCATTTTAGCAACTATGCTACAGCCAAACTGTAAATTTAAAAATCTGCTGACCAAATCAGACTTGACAGAGACTTGTAATGTTGAAGATTAATTATTTTACTTATCTGTGGCCAAGACATGAATAATAATCGTCTCTATCCCAACTACTTTTCTCGTAATAGTATGAAAACCCAAATAATGGCATTTCAGCAACTATGGTAGAGTCAATCCAAAAAAATCTCCTGACCAAACCAGAGTCGACAGAGACTTGTAATGTTCAGAATTAATTACTTGATTTATCTGTGATCTATCTTAATTCAGTAACTATACTATAGTTAGAGCCAAACTGTCAATTAAATACAAAATACGATTTATCTGTGCCCAAGACGTAATATAAATGTATAATATATAATAATCGTGTCTAACGACATAGTTAAAGAAAGTCCAACAGTACCCTAAAGTAAAATGTATCTTAATAAAGTAACATGTTGGCGAGAGTGGTGAAACTTGGGTGATATTTCTAGGGGGTAGCAGACTTGTTTTTGGCGCACTCTAAAACCCGACGAGAGTTATAATTCGTAAGTACGAAACGGTCTCGCGTGGAGTTAATTCAACTGTAAATTAAAACTTTTTGTCAGTTTGACTTTACTGCCGCCAGGTTCGTAAATATTCATTATAAAAAAATTTGAAAACTTTGCCCAGTTTTACTTCACTTTTATGCCCCGCTACGAAAATAAAGATTTATTCGACTGCGAAGGGTATTTTCACTAATAAAGTCGAGCTATAATGTGTCAGATCTCGTAAAATTTGTTTTTTTTTTAATATTAAATCTTTAACGGATTTTGGTACAATGTTGTCGATTTTGAGATTTTAGTTAGGTAATTAAAATGTTTACCTACGACCGTATGTGTAAATGTCCCTTACGTCACGGACTACTTAGCTCGTATATCGCTTATAACATACGTGTGCCTTTGGCTGTGCGTTTGTGTTTTTAACGCACGACCTAATGTCATAATGACAGATGTCGCGCGAATATTTTGATTATTTATTTGTAATTTTTGATACAATTTATATTTATTGAAATTTTCGGTCGTAAGTAAGTGCAATACTCGAGCTGTAACATATTATTACTTGCACGTGATAATTTATGTTGAATTTGTACTGAAATTTTCGATCGACACTTCAGACAAAGTTCTCCGTAGTTGCAATAGATGTCGCGCGAATACATTGATTGGTTAACCGTCAAATATTCTTACCTGTATGTGTTTGTCATTTTTGATACAATTTATTGAAATTGTCGGTCGTAGGTAAAATTATGTACAATACTCGAGCTGTAACGCATATTACATACTCGTGGAAAATAACAAAACTCGCCGCTTCGCGGCTCGTATGTTAAATTTCCACTCGTACGTAATATGCTAGTTACTGCTCTTGTAATGTAATATACTATTACCTACGACCGTATGTGTAAATATCCCTTACGTCACGGACTACTTAGCTCGTATATCGCTTATAACATACGTGTGCCTTTGGCTGTGCGTTTGTGTTTTTAACGCACGACCTAATGTCATAATGACAGATGTCGCGCGAATATTTTGATTATTTATTTGTAATTTTTGATACAATTTATATTTATTGAAATTTTCGGTCGTAAGTAAGTGCAATACTCGAGCTGTAACATATTATTACTTGCACGTGATAATTTATGTTGAATTTGTACTGAAATTTTCGATCGACACTTCAGACAAAGTTCTCCGTAGTTGCAATAGATGTCGCGCGAATACATTGATTGGTTAACCGTCAAATATTCTTACCTGTATGTGTTTGTCATTTTTGATACAATTTATTGAAATTGTCGGTCGTAGGTAAAATTATGTACAATACTCGAGCTGTAACGCATATTACATACTCGTGGAAAATAACAAAACTCGCCGCTTCGCGGCTCGTATGTTAAATTTCCACTCGTACGTAATATGCTAGTTACTGCTCTTGTAATGTAATATACTATTACCTACGACCGTATGTATAAATGTCCCTTACGTCATGGACTGCTTAGCTCGTATATCGCTTATAACAAACGTGTGCTTTTGGCTGCGCGTTTGTGTTTTTAACGCACGAGATAATGTCATAATGATAGATGTCGCGCGAATATTTTGATTATTTATTTGTCTTTTTTGATCCAATTTATATTTATTGAAATTTTCGGTCGTAAGTAAGTGCAATACTCGAGCTGTAACATGTATATTACATGCACGTGATAATTTATGATGAATTTGTATTGGAATTTTCGGACACTTCAGACAAAGTTCTCCGTAGTTGCAATAGATGTCGCGCGAATATATTGACTGGTTAACCGCATACCGTCAAATATTGTTACCTGTATTTGTTTGTCATTTTTGATACAATTTATTGAAATTGTCGGTCGTAGGTAAAATTATGTACAATACTCGAGCTGTAACGCATATTACGTACTCGTGGAAAATAACAAAACTAGCATGTTAACTTTCCACTCGTACGTAATATGCTAGTTACAGCTCTTGTAATGTAATATATAAAAAGGCAAACAACATTTACAATAGCTTGTAATAAATTGTTTAATGCGACAATTGAGAGTTGATGCGGAAAGTAAAAATTGGTACAAAAATGTACATCTCACATTAGCTGTAACAAGCTGATTGGTTTTAAATCATATAGTAGTAGTAGGATTAAATTGGACAATAGCGCTAAAATAATGAACGCCTAGCACTGTGCAACGTTGTTAGCAAGGTTAACAAAATATGTCCTCAATATCTGTTGTACAATGTTTTTGTTCTCAAACCAGTCATTTCTGATACAGAATTGTCACGTTTTTATTCAATAATTATAACAAATGACTGCTCTTAGCTGAGCTTATTTGACATAACATAATTTTGACCACGTAACAATGAAAAGTTATGTCCCTTCCATATTTTAACAAGGGTGCTTCTTATATTTTATTGAGACGTTGAGAATGGATGTCGCTTAAAATCAATCTTGGCTCCATAGGAAAAATATTATTTGTCCTCTTACCTTTGAGATATAAGTAAAACGTGAATTATCATCATAGAATATCATCAGAATATTATTTGTTCTCCATTTCCATGTTTTCAATTCTTATATCACTAGAGGTTCTACTGTACTTAAATAATCATATCTCGTAATAGCATCTATGATATTAATTGGGTTACGGCACAGTTTGGAAAATCCAATACTGACCATAATATAATTTCATTACCAATGATAATTAACGGATAACTTCATAATACAATTATGCAGCAATATTATACTTATATATACATACAATATAGGTACAATACGGGTCAGTGCCTTATCAACAACAACCCGTTTATCATCTTAAACAAATATTTATTTTACAACATATCCATTCCAATCCGCAATAAATATATTCATAGATAAGATAACATAGCTAAGATTTTTTGAAAAATCTTCGCGAGAAATGTCGGATTATGCGATCAGCATGGCCGGTGCAAATCAAAACAAAACAAAGCGCATCAAGCCGGTCCACAGCCACAAAACCACCAAACGCGCAATATTCGAAAGGCTTCAATCTAAAATATTCACCGTTACTAAATCTAACACTTACTTTGTGTAGATGAGATATTGAAACTCGAGACGTGCTATTATTATTGTTGTCTTTAGTCACTGATGTGTGGCACCAGCATGGTTACGTCACGAAGTGCGAGATGGAACTGTGGCGGCTGACTGTGGCGAAGACCGGTCGCCAAAACCAGCTGGTACGTTGAAAACTAAAGTTGGAAACGCACACGCGAAATCGTACGTTCGGCGCAGGTCCACCAACATCGACCTGTATTCGTACGCTACTGTGCGCGAAAGAGACGAAGCTATTGAAGCTATTTTAGCGTTACTGCATAGCGATGCAACTTGCTGCTGCCTCTATGTACACCTATCCGACGGTTTCGGATCTTTCAATGGTGCAGAAGAGGTTGCTAATTAGTGGTGTTCCGGTAGAGCTTCCTTATTATCTTCATCATTATTAATGGATGTTCTATATTCCAGTTTGATGGAATGTGGCTTTTTATGCTGATTTTGGAGGATTTTCAGATGAAATAGGATGTAAAATGGGAGAGGATTCAAAATTTAATTCAAACTTATTAATTTGGTGCGAATCTAAAAGAAGTAAAAGCAGGTGTGACCAAAATCTGGAATCTAGCGAGAATATTGAAAGTAACTAAATCCTTCGAACTAATGCAGTTTAATTTGCAAAAGACCAAGTTGAGGACGAAGTAAAATACAGAAGTGCAAGGCATATTTTTATACCAAAAAGTTCTATAAATATGAGCGCTCTAAAATTTCTTTTCTGTTAAAATAAGACCACGTCCTGTCTAAATTTAACTTTACGCCCAAGAAAAACACTAAACTATAGCATTACTTTCCACTAACTAGTTGAAGAAGCAAAATACTTAAGTAGCATCGTAGATTCCACTCTGGATTTGCAACATATCGATCAGCTGACTTCTATTATAACTTATACATTTGAGTACACGAATATGTTGTTTATTAAAAGTCACACACGCAGTGCACCGTGCGTCATCCCAAGAAACTTTACAGTTTACACTTCAACATTCTAACCTCGATAACAGAGACTACAACAAAGCAGCATACATGTCAGGGAAGTACAATGGAGTGTAAAGTCAAATAAAGGAAATCAATGTTCTGGACGAATATAAACATGGTTAATAACATATTCCAAAAAGGAGCAATAACATTGAGAGACGTTACAGATTCTATTCAAGAAGCTTAATAGGCCACCTAAAACAAATTCAAGAAAATTGTGATGAATGTTAATCAGACGGAAAACACATTTTGGTGTTGGTGTCCATCAAGATTTGAATGATTTTGATCTGCTCGACAAATACCGAAAATTGAAGAAACGTACAGTAAAATTAAAAGGAAAACTGATTAATCGACGGTGAGATATATAAGGAGAAAGGTATTTGTCGGGCAATTCCATCTTACAAAGATCGAAGAAGCAACCGTAGACACGTGTCTACGGTTGCTTCTTCGATCTTCGTATGACGGAATTGCCCGACAAATACCTTTCTCCTTAGTAAAATTAAAGCTTTCCCGAGATTAATATTCTTAAACATACCAGGACATATTTTGGCAAAAGAGCGGTTCAACATTGACACGTATACATATTTAACTATATCAACTAGACTCACTAGAGTCTAATCGCAGAAATGTTAAAGCGCTTGCCGTCATGCAAGCTTTTCCTTTCGTTTTAAAATTATGATTTGAATTTCAACGCAAACAACAAACCGCTAAACTAATCACAAAATATCTGGAAGATCTGGAAGATCTTTTGGGTAAATGAAATAATTCAACTTCATCAACGTGTCGCGCTTCATATTGAAGATATAACAAAGGAAATATCAAAGACATGTTCAAGCAAATGTTGGTCATGAAATGCTGTCCAAACATAAGCATCGAATTTCGACTAAATTTGACGTTGGTGTGCGGAGTATGTTAAGGTGAACGATCTTCTGTTATGATGGCATTTATAGATAGATAGCATGAAGTTTGAACCTTTTCTAATAATTAAAATAATATCCGGCTCAGTTCTTTCGAATGTATTGTAGGTGACGATTTTACTGAATATCGATGTTCAGAAGATGACCTGGACCTAGATTCACCTAGACTCGACAGAATTGAGCCGGACATATTTTGTAGCTATCTTATTATTTGAATTAATATGAATTATTTGAGTATAATTTAGTTCCCAATCTCCATCTTTGGCGCCACCTTATTAACAAATCAAAAGTGGGTTGTAATGGGAGAAGAGCGCTTAAACTCCTTATCACTAACTTCAGTCAAACATGAGTTTGCAAAAAAAAGTTGAAGACAAATTAATTTGCAAAAACCGATATAAACTGTTATTATATGAAATAGTTCTTATTATTATAAAGCTATTTACGATTACAAGTAAAAAAGTATTTATTTGATACCTACATATACTTTTTTATTCTTTTGTTTTAGTTTGTGGGTGGGAGTGGGGCCCTGGAAACTTCATTCTGCCAACAGGCCCCACAAAACAATTAAATAAACCAAAATTATTCTACTAAACTTCCAGGTGTAAGGAAATTGAACAATTTGAAAAAAAATTGTAACCTCACTGCGGGGCCAACAAATGAGTCTCGCAATGGGGCTATACTTAAAAATGTTTTTAAAATTGTTACATTTTGAGAACCCATATAAATTTTTGTTTGCTTAAGAACATCTTTAAAATTGTTAGAAACTCGGTCTTGACAAGAATGTTGCAAATTCCTCTAGTGGTATGGTAGTACCAGGAAAACTGTACAGTTTTGTCATTATTTGACGACGAACATAGTATGTGTTAAGGGACGAATAGGAACTGCGATGTTTCGTGGTGTAATTATAATGCATTGACTGACTATGACACCGTGGTTCATACCCAGGAACTGCTTGAGCACCTCCTCCGCCGTGCTTCAGAAAGAACGTAAAGCGGTAGTCCCGGCAACCAGGCGATCAACTCTGGTTATCGTTACAATATTATAGCTTGGAGTGGTAGTTTAAAGGCTCGCCTATTAACCTCAGTGAAAAGCACAAATTATTTCTTTCCAAAGTTTGGATTCAAAACAGAACGCACGAATTTATACTCATTTCTCCGCAGGTTTGCTTCAATTCACGCAAAATGAATTATGTTTTAAAATGTTGCGCGCATTTTCAAGCAGTCCCGTTTTTTACGGTGGTAGAAAAAAAACTAGTTATAGGTACTTACCTAATTAAGTATTAGGATACGTATTTACAAAAACTGTGTATTGAAAACAAACACTTCACTTTATATTATCCTTGCTTTATTGATAAAAAATTCGCCGCACGAAATCATAAATGTATGATGTATATGTTGGTGAAGCATTGAATTGTGAAGACCATTATGTGTACAACCCATATAAGATTCAAGTCGTACTGGTATGTAGTTACTCGAACACACTAAAGCCAGATAATTGCAACTCCTCGTACAAAGAAGCCTCTTGAATGCTTTCGATCTATTTCATGGCATACTCGATGCTATACAGAGAACTGATCCGATACTGGTGGCCATGGTGACGCTGTAGAAGTGTACGTGACACGTCTTCAGTTATATTGCTCCAATGACATTGCTATTACATAGGGCGAGTCATAATCAACGCTATAAAAATTACTATTTTATGACAAGATCCCATCGATATAAAGATCGAGTTCCATGATCCACTTAACGTTTTACAACACCGGGATGATGACGTCACGAGGGATAAATTCCTCCGAGGGGCCCTGGAGAATACGTAATATATCATTTGTTTCTCCCCCTCGGTCTGGTGTCATGTGCCAATCTATAGCCTCTCTTATATAAATTGAATCTTACCCTGATAGCATTCTTTCGCTGTCATACGACTTTCCTTATATCCACATACAAGGATATCCGTAATATATTTTTGTCTGTTTAATATCGGAAGTTGCATTTCTATTGAGCATGTTCGTTTATATTGACATTGACGTTTGATTTTCGTTGTATATTTTTAACTTGCTACATCCAGAGTACTTCTCTAAAACTTTTTAGATATGTCGCTGCTATCTTAACTTAGATGTGACGCTGGTCTCATTCGCCACTTGCAGTACAACGTCTCCTGCGGTTGTAATTTCACTTCATCCTCGCCCCCCCCCCCCTTCCCTCAGCCCCATCATTGTAGCATTAATTTCGAGATCCGGACTCTTGGAGATCGACGGGTACGCATAGACCCTTTTACCAAAACAATTATCTTAACAGTTGAAATACAAACTCCAGCTCTTAATTCAACTTTGCGAGCGTCCGTATGCTGCCGCCTTAATTATTCGAGGATTTAATTGCGGATGCCTTCACGCATTTGCATTATTTCACCGAACTCCCCCAATTCAAGCCAAGCTACCCCCCCCCCCCCCCCCCGCAATCCTAATAGAAATGGCAGGGCGATAATCCACTGTACCGCAGAAAGGGAAAAGGAATTGTGACATTGTGAGGGTTGCTGAGATGAAATTATAACTTGATTCGTATACGAGAACAAAACACAATACTATCATACTTTATTAAATAATTTTAAATACACGTATTAACACTAATCTTGAATCATTTCCATAAAACCAACCTTGTTGGAGGCCTTCTCATCAGTAGCTGCTGATTGGGCAACTTTCATAGCCTTGGGTATTTCGTCCTCGGAGGTATCCTTCTGAGAAGGCATTATACTCATCTTCCGCTTATTCTAAAGACAAAAACCCGATAAAAACTACAAAACTATTAAGTCACTATCACTTCATACCTTCTGTCCTTTCTTGCTGTCAGTGAACCGTATACCAGGCATCACAGACATCCTTCTAGAAGCTGGCATGACAGCCATCTGCCTGAAGAGGTGAGCAACCTCTTCCTTCATACCAGATTCGCCCATCATGCTCATAATTTGCTTCTCTCTCTTCTCGACTACTTTCTGGCCGAAGACATCTTCGAAATCTGCTATCTCCACGACACCTAGAGTTTTCTCCAAGTACTCTACGAGTGGTGGGTTGTCAACTTGCTTGGCCAGATCAATTGAAGCGTTGACTTCGGCTTTAGCATCTGTTCTGTTATGCTGGGAGATGTTGATACGTGTTATGATCATTTTGGCATTGATGATCCAGGGAATATTTTCGCACTGTTTGGCCTCCACAATGCATTTCCTAGCGTAGACTCTAGCTAATTCATACTGACGGAGCTCGGTATGGTATTTGGCTAAATCGTGGTACAACCATGCCACTTCTAACTGAGAAGTAGAATTAAGCAATCTCGTCTCAGCTATAGAGATCTGTTTTCTCCAGTCTATGAAGATGCCTTTAAACTGCTTCATCACAGAGTCAGTGGACGGTTCTCTTGAAACAGGCATACCCAACATTGCGTAGATTCTCTTCTTTTGCTCCCACTCCATCTGATTATGGTTAATGTGTTTTAAGTCTAGATAAGCTTGGCCAACTAACACGCAAACATTCTCTAAGATGTCATCTTTATAGGGTAAGAATTTTCGCGGTTTTTCATCACAAAAGCACTTCAGTTTTTCTGCAGCTTCCAAAGCAAGGCGAGTTTCTTTCCTAGATATGTGTTCCTTGATGTTCTCGAGTAACATATCTGCTTTTTGTTCAGTTTTACGCCTGATGTACAGCTTCTCTTGCTCAAGTCTCTCGAGGAGTCGTGGTGACAACAAATTCTCTTCGAATTTAATGAAATAGAATGGTCGTCTCGTCCTCAGAAGTTCCTAAAATGACAAACCTCATTAAAGTTGTTGTACACGCTAAAAACTTACTTGTTTGTATGATAGGGTCTTATAACCATCTTTGGCCAATTGGACTATATGCTTGTACCCAGCTTTATTTGGGCTTTTCACTCCTGGGTTATCTTTCAAAGTATTCAAGAAGATTTTGTCCAAATACATGGAGTTCAAATATTTCTCAGCCATAAAATTTTCGATATTGCTAGTGTATCTTTGCAAAGGCCTATAAGGAAATGGTTCTCCTTTTGGTATATATTCATCCTCAGCTCTTTGGCTCCTCAAACTTTCTCGTATATCAACTTCGTATCCTTCTGGTTCTTTACCACACTCGTAATGCTTGTCTTCTTTTTTTATCTTCTTCAATTTTCGACTTTTGTTAAGACCAATTGGTTCGAGGACCTGTATCTTGTCTTTATCGCCCTTTTTCTTATTCTTCTTCTTCTTCCTGTTCTTCGCGATGTACATCAGAGGATTCTCAGCTTCGTAAGCCTTTTTCCATGCTAGCTTTCTGATGATTTTAAAGTGGTCCCTTAAGGGTCGACCAGCTCTTTCACCAATACAGTTTTCAATGGCTTGGTTGCACTGGAATGGAAAAAGAAGTGATGACAAGGGTATTTGGTCATGGCTTTGTTAGATGTACATGCATAACGCCCATGTAGAAGTTATCGGGCTTCTTTCTACGTGGTAGATAACGCAAGTTCTGGACTAAAGCGTTCTCGAAGTCGCAGCTTAGGTATGTGTTTAGAGCTTTTAAAGCTAAGAGAACTAAGTCATCAGGAAATAGCTCCAAAGCTTTGTTGATGTCTACCATTGCTCCTTCATATTGGACCGCTTTGGCACGAGCAATGGATCTGCCCATAAGACCTCTGCGGTCTTCTGGGGTCTTATTGATAGCCGCATCGAAATATTTTAAAGCTGGAAGAAAATATGGTATGGCTTTTAGGAGTTCAACTAATAATGGTCACTACACCTCTTTCATATTGTTCTCTCCTTGTGATGTAATATCCAAGCTCTCTATAGAGTGTTTCAAACCCATAGATTTCTTGCTTCTGTCCAAAAGCCATGGTTGTGGATTTTTTTGGGAAATGACTGCTACGAGAAATTTGTTAAGTTGTGATGCAACTTTTCGCGCAACATTGGCTACATCTAGTTTTATAAATATGACATTAATTTGACAAGTATCAAAGTGACATTTTGTATTGGTGTAATTTTTTGATCATGTGGTTATTTTATGAGTTAGGGTGCCCTCTAGCGCTGGGAAGCTTAAGCTTGATGATCTGCCGAGTCGATTTAAAAGCAGTCTAGCTAATCAATACTTTTGGTAATAGCCACTGCTCACTATGGGGCTTTTTATTTTTTCAAACAAACTATTTTTCAAGCGGCACCTTTTCTAAATGTTATATGATGTATTCTAGTTTCTTCAAAATAATACACATAGAACTTCGTTAATTTTTTATTAATAAGGAATTGTTTATAATACAAAAAGTCAAGTTTTGTAAGCTCTACAGTTATACTCTATCGTCGTTTTCTTTATAATCAAATCCGAGTGTTTCTTGCTGTCCTTTAGTTATAACTTATAATTATAACTTACGATATATTTTTGTAATGATATTTCCACACATGCATACTCGTTAGAACATAACTAGTTGTCTTCACACTATGTTTAATGAGACATTACATTAAGGAACTTACAGTGTATATTTCTCTAATATCGTAAAATCGTTTCAATTTTTTGTTCTTAACGTAAAATGCTGTTCTTTAAATAGGTACCTTATATTGTTTAAAATCCTTACATTTTTTACATTAGTCGGGCAGTTCTGGCGGATGTTCATTGTTTAAGTTTTAAAGATATCTTTCAAAGTATTGAAGCTCAACTAGACGTACAGTTTTAAAGCTCTAAACGCAGAGACGTACACACATCAATTTCTTGTCCCCTATAGTTAAACTATGAAAAAATAGTTTATAATAGTTGAGAATATACATATCCACTGTATCTCTGTTCTTTTTTACCTAAGGCATATAGATATAACATTTTTTCAACAATTTTTTAGTATATATACGGAAATAGTTTTCTCCATTAAGGCCTCTTTTTTCTTATATAGTTTGTAGGCTAAACGATATAGTAAACAGTATGATAATATTGTAATAGTTATAAAGTGATTTTATTAAGATTTAGAGTGGGTTTGTATTTTAATTTCGTATAATATATGTCTAATTTATTAATAATTATTTTTGTCTCAATAATTTCAGATTTCATAATTGCTGTTTCTAATAAAACATTCTAAGTTTAAATGGAAGTAGTAGAAAATATGACAAGACAATTTGTTTTCATAGTAACTCGATTTGGGATCTAAAGTATGAGACAAGACGCCGTAATGGTTTTGGAGGAATTTCTTTGACAGAAGACACAAGTAAAAAATGAATAGCAACAAGATATATTTTATTATTTAAAGCAATAATAATATTACCCCTGTAGTACTTGATAAATATGGTCCTCAATTGTTGAAATTACTTGTATTTACAACATCCACTCTTATAACTATACCTACAACTTTTTTACCTATCTAAAATTTGGTGTTGAGTACAGTAATTTTTGATTTTTCGAACCAAGATAACAAGGAATCACACATGTTTATACATTTCACAATTTGTTTTTAATTACTGGTATCATCAGTTAGAAATTACCTAATAATTTGGAATATAAATAAACAATACGGACAGTTCAATAAACAAATATCACATACATCATAAATTGGTGGAGTCAATAAAAGTTTTTACTTTGGAATATTAGCAAATTTCCTGAGCTTGAGAGGTGACAACCTCTGCCCAAGAGAAGTTAGGTACGCAGGTTGGTGCCTAATAAATTTAATGTACCTAACAAAACTGATGACATTGCGTCTAGTCACACCAAATTCTCTGCTTTATAGAAGAATTAGGTTATGTTCTTGACGCAATGCCATCAGTTTTGTCAGCAACATTTATTTTATAAGTCACCAATCTTTGTACCTAACTTCTCATGGGCAAACATTAGTATGCCACTTTTCAAGGTCAGGAAATCGCTATTTCCGAGGGTTTTACGATTTTTCGCCTTTATTGACCCGACAAAATTCTTCATCGTTTCTTCATTAAAAACGTTAAAGTTTATCGACATAACTTCAAACATAACCTCACAAAAATTGAACTAAAACCTTAATTTAATCATTACAACCATCCAGACGTACAATTATGTCCACTTAACGGTGTAACACCTGGTAATTTAGCCCCGTTTCCTCTATACTCTTCCTCTGGCGTTTGTGATGACCCAGTAGCTTGGTTACTGGAAGAAGAATTGTACAATAATGGCTCCCTTGATGATACACCAGACGTCATCAGTGAATGTCCAGCGTTCGTGACACTCTCTTCAGTAGTAGATGGCGTCAGTGTTGGAGGACCACTTGCTTGTGGCAACTCAACGGAATCTTGCTGAGATTGCGTTTGCTCGTGCCTATGCATCAGTTGGGTCACTTCTGGCACTCTTGTTGGTACACTAGAGGCTCTCTTCAATACTTGTGAGACCTGTAAATAGAATTCACTTGTTTAAGTCGTTTAAGGAAACTAAAAACATACCTTTTTACTATTTTTTCCCATGCACACTGCTATAGCGTGCTCCACAGGATTAGGTGGCCCAACTACAGGGCTGGTATTCCTCGAGGCAGAGAATTTCTTCCTCTTCTTCTTCAGTAGAGACAACCCAGCTGCCAAACCATGAGACTCATGCATCGGTGGTTGCCTACCAGGCCTATCCAAGCTGGGATTTGAGTCCGATTGACTGTCAGTGATGTTGTCTTCAGAAGCGGGACTGTTACTATGAGAATGATTGTGTCCGTTCTCTCTGCAATGAGAATTGCATACTGAATCCTCAGACCTTGACCTGCCTATCAACCGGGATACCTTCCCGGTCTTAGCAGCCTCTATAAGGGTTCCCCACCTCCTCTTATGGGAGGACGTCCTCTTCATCTGTAACCTGGTTCAAGGGAAACTTTTCAAACTTGCAAGACAGTTGTGTTTTGTGCGAGATTTACCTGCCCAGCCCTCTGTGGTGATGATGATGGTGGTGTCCTTCGTTAATGCTACCTTGTGAGGAGGACACCGTGCTGTGTTGGAGGATTCTTCTTGGTGTGGAGTTGAAGATTCCAGAGAGGGTTGAACCGAAGATCTCGTGGTGACCCTCGTGATGTTGTTGCAGAGACGCTATGAATTCTGCTACTGGAGGAAGAGAACCAGTTGTGGAAGGCTGAGGACCTATGTTGAAGCCTTTCATCAAACGGCGTTCTTTCTGGCGATTCTTCTTACCACCAGTACCTAATGGTAATCGTATAATTAGAACCCACACCATCTGGTTCTGGAGTTATACTGTTTGAATAAATAGACAACAGACCTGATCCCATACCAGCATGCGCAGTAGACGTATTCATACCGGAATTCTTCAGTATCTCAATCAATTCAAACCTAAACGCTGAGATATCCTGCTTGATCTCATTCACGTCATCCTCGGTGACGCCTTGATTTTCCGTCTTTCTTTGTTCCACAGTGACGTACCGACGCACCAAATTTCTCATGATACTCTGGAACAGGCGGTCGCGCTACATGAAAAAAGAAAACTTCCGATGCGAACCGAAACGATAAATTTAAGCGACTCAGAGCGCAAAGCTGACCTGAGCAATTTATATTCGGCACCCTAACCTACCTGATATCTGAAATCCCGCTCGCTCGCCTGCTTCACTTTCCTCTGCAACGTGAGGAGAAAAACGTGGGGTTAGAATGGTTAGATTAAATTTTGGCGGATGGAAAACGTCACATAGGTGATCGGGGTGGGAGGGTTCGTCTTTTCATGGCTGGAGGCCCCCCATCAGTAGTAAAATGTTGCTTAGGGCAAGTGATGGAGTGCCCCAGGATAGTGAAAATATAGATTCTACAAACGTCTATAGTCCAAATAATTTACCTGCATCTTACTTACTCTAATAGTCCTCATATGCTCCTTTTTGGCTGCTCTGGAATGACCACAGAATTTTCTCTGCACCCATTGAATGACGTACCATAGGCTCTTCGGAGTCGGTACTATATTAAAAGGAGGTGGTACTGTACCACCTTCTTCGAAATAACTAATCCACAGTTTGCTCCTAGCAAATTTCCATTCAACATCTGCTCTTTCCTGGACAGAAACAATAATTATGCAAAGTATAAACAAGATTCGATTCACTCACTGATATTAGTTGGTATGAGTGATTCATCATAGCTATGAGAAGATTTAATAACACCACTATGTTTATGACGGAATAGGCACCGAACATCAACATGCCCCAAAATCTCGTAAATATCTTGATTCCTTTCAAGTCGAAACTTTCCAGATCTATCAGACCGAATACAGCCCAGAACAGAGTTTGTGATGTCTCAAATAAACTAAAAAATTATAGAATAAGCTTAGCATCATCAAGAAAAAAACTAACTAACTTCGCAAATCTCCTCCATATCTGGCACGCATTTGTATCAGCAGCCATTGTAGTATTCGCGTTAGGACTTTCGGATGGACAATTTTGCCTTTCAGCTTCAGCGTAATACCACAGGAGCTGGTTCAACCCTAAAAGGATAACAAAAAGCACACGTTAAGGGCTTTAGGTAACAAAACCTTGCTTTATTTTTATATTAAGCGGTGTAATAAAGTGGATGGAGATACGCTGGCATCAGCGCTCTCCATCTGCGTAAATGTGTACTGTAGATGGCGCTCCTTACCACACGAGAAGGCGAATAGAACGAGCACGTCCAGGAAGATAAATTTCATTATATCCATAACCATTCTGGACAGGGAGACTTGCAGAGGTCCCAGGTGTGGGTTTACCGAGAATATATAAACCAGCTTCAGTGAGCTGAAAACAGAAACGGACGTAGAGATAAGGGTATGAAAGGGATAATGTAAATGTTGTTTTTTTGTATCTCTCCGATTAAATTTGGAATATTATTTATGATAAACTAATACCACAGCAAACAGGATTTGATGAAATATTCAAACGTATAAACCTAATTTACCCGAGATAATTATAACTAGATTTTCAATCATGTCTACGTTAAGCCTAAGCGCGCAGACCCTTTTAGTCCGAGTGTACCTTTGCATTATTTATGTTTAGCTTATTCCCAACATCCCTGATGAGATGTTCGTTTCGGCTAAGTGAAACTTTAGTCCTACTAAATATATTTATATGT
This sequence comes from Aphodius sticticus, assembly GCA_963966075.1. Classification (NCBI taxonomy): domain Eukaryota; kingdom Metazoa; phylum Arthropoda; class Insecta; order Coleoptera; family Scarabaeidae; genus Aphodius; species Aphodius sticticus. The sequence goes on from OZ014512.1 coordinate 26,728,229, forward strand.
AGCCAGAGTAGCACCTGTATTAACAAATTTGTTTTTTTTTACTTAATATTTTATTTTGAGATTACGCACGACGGACACACGGCGTAATGCACCATTAAGCTGAACAAAACTTAAATGGATCTGTTTTCAATTGACAAGTTCTGGTTTATTTTAATTTTTAAACATGAGTTTATAGCCTTAAACTAATTCGGGAACCGGTCCTTGTAGATGTAGTGCAATTAGATGAGATTATGAAGTTGTGTCTTTTTAAATATTTTTTTATATTTACAACTTACACTGAGGCTTATAATAAATAGTACCACTTAGTACCGCTTTCTGAGTTTAAATATAGGCCTAGTTTTTGAGAAAATCAGTGGTAAAAAAACGCAAAAAAAAACAAACGCGCAGTTTTTTGTAAAATCTAGGCTTATCTGCTTTCAGATTCATTTAGAGAAAAACAAAAGCATGCCAGAATCTATTTCCACTTCGCACTTTTTATCATTGTTGGTCAAGATAGTCACTTAGATATTTATATGGAAATACGTTGGAAATACGTTAAATGTGCTGACACAAAAGTTAATAACTGTTGTAACTATATTTATTGTGGTAAAAGAAAATAAAATTGTATTTTTTTTAATTTTAAGAATAAACGGTTCTTTAAGAAGAATGTCATTGTGACATCGATATCGACTATTGGTGTTTTTTCAAATGCTTAAAAAGTTACATGCGTTTGAAATAAATAAAATACAAAAAGATACATGTGATACACTGCGAAAGCGTTTCCCATTCCAACAGTTAATCATATAAATAAATGTGAGTAAAACATTTAAAAATTAATTAAAAATAAAGACAAACAAGTAAATCCATATAGAAGTTGTTAATAAAAACAAAAAATATAAAAGTTTTTATTATTATTATTGTTTTTTTGTTTCAATTCCTGAGGAAGTAAGAGCCCGTTTATAATTTGCTTTTGGTATATTTCAAACGGCTGTAACTTTTTAAGGATTTGAAAAACAAATAAAACCTTAAAAACTCGTACGATATATACTATAATAGTTTATTTATAACAATTTTTCTCTCGTTGACATTCGTAACAGAAAGAAGATATTTTTCAAATGTTTCCCTGTAAAATTTAACCTACTTTTAGAGTTGCACCTTTTCTATAGCAATCCAGTGATATCATAGATGAAAATATCAGAGAAATTTCATATGAAAATCAAAACGTATGAATTAGTTCATATGGATATTATTTAAAAAATCTGGAGAAATATTAGTGCTAAAATTAAAGATAGAAATGCCCTGAGAACAATAAAACCAAATTGAGTAGCTAGTTTGAGATTTTTTTTCTATTTTCTATATTTGTTTATACAGGGTGTTTATGGTCTTGTGATTTTATTTCCAAAGGGTGATTAAACATCATAAAAGAAGGCCTTTACCATAAAACTTTCTTTACAAAAGTTGCACAATAAGAGAGATATTAAGTTACTGACATCAGCCTACTTAGTCAAAAATTCACTGATAACTTATCGTTATCACACGTATGATGCAACTTTTGTTAAGACATTTTGACGTTAATGGCTTTCTTTTAGTATGTTTAATCACTCTTTGAAAATAAAATCACAAGACCATAAACACCCTGTATATTCAATTATGGATGTAGAACATGAAAAAAATCCAAATTCAAAATAAGGAGGGAATTGTTTCATTAAGTTATTGCAAAATGTAAAAAAATAAAAACCTACATGTGGCCTTTTTTAAACATGTATAATTTGGATTATCTTATTTCCCGCTTTATTTAAATAATTCACTTTTTATTTATTCCTATTTTACCAAATTTTCTACCGGATATTCTATTTTTACAAACATATGCTTCATATTCATCTACATACATACCCAAAACTCTAAATCAATTGCTTATCAAATAAAAGAAATTGGTGTGTTAACGTGAGAAGTGAGATACTGATATTCACCATAATATATATTAGTATTCGTAACAAATAACCTATAAACTTAATTCAAAACCCTTTATTTTAAGATAAATATATGCATAAATGGCGTAAAACTCTTAGCATTGAGCCACTTTTGAAAGACATTACAGTTACTGTTTGCTAGTAAAGAAGACCTTTTCCCAAGACTTACGGATAACGGGGTCAAGTATTATTGAACCTATCGATACTCAAAATTTATACTCCACATAGAGAGTCGTATATATCACTGGAATGTAAAATACTACACCCCACAAACAAGGACGATGGAGTTTTGCGGTACAACAAACTGAAACAAACACATGACAAACACATAATTTATGATTGTGTTTTCCACCGCTTCTAGAAGTGACCTTTTCTGGACGTCTAACTTTAATTCGTATAATTTCAGCCTCAGATGGTTGCCCATTCCGTTGTTCGTATGTCTACGGATTTACGTCAGAACAGTACACGGCTATATGTTCTATAGCGAAAACACTCAGTTCTGGCATTTAATTTCCTTCAGAATTTCCATACGTCTTTACCCTACATGTCAGAGATATGCATGCATGTATAATGGATGCCTTTAGCTTAACATTTTGAATCGTTTTCCTTCCGTCCTAGTTTATTCTAATCTTTCCATTCCTCTATAGTAAGTTTTTATCATTATTAATCTAGTATTAAACAAATTCCCATAGAGTTCGGAACATTGATCAACGAGAGTAAGCAAACAAGGGTTTGATAAATGGTTATCTAAGGTTAGCTAGCCATAACTTTCCAACCCTTGTCAATGACAAATCCCTATAAATTTGATAAACTGGACTTGGCGAAATTAACTTACCTAAAAATATTTGCTGCTGAAAATAGTCCTTCAGATATTAGCATTGGATCCCAGGCGTCCCAGCTTTTCCTCTCGTTGTTGTCTAATATACCTTCTTTTTGGACCTATGGTATAGAAATTTTATATGATAAATATTTGGTAGTTTATCTTAAGGGTCTCACTTGATAGTACGAGACTACTCTCAGAGCGACAGTAGCGACGTACAACGCGTTCGTGATGAAATCTATAACGTTCCACATGTCTCTGACATATTCCTCCAGACCTACGTCCCAGAGCTGCTTTATTTCGCTCCATATCAAGCCTGTGAATGACAATAAAATAACCAGACCATACCTTCCATGTTGGATAAGTTTAGAGTAGAGTTACTACTTCGTTTGTTACGACCGTTGCATGTCGCATGCAATCACAAGTAACTGAATATCTGTAACCGCAACAACAAAGTCTAATTCGTGATTTGAGTAAATAAAATATTACTCTTTATCATGAATATTGAGTCAATCCCACAACAGAAAAAATTATGTTCCCTATTTTCTGGGAGCGCAGAAATATTTTTTTTTTATTTTAGTTGGTTCAGAAACTTGTTACTCAGTTACTTGAGTCAACAAATCCGTTCTTTTTTGCATTGGTGTGTTTGCGTTAAGCTAAATAACTTTATTTGGCTTTATCATACAGAGTTGACATAAAAACAAGTCCATTTAGCACACTGCTATATGTTAAGTATACAGGCTTAGTTAAAATTAGTTAAATTAGTTAAAACACCAAAGAAATTCTCCAACCGTAAACAATTTCAACAAATTTTTCGAATAAGAGTTGTTTTGCTTTAAACAGCCTATCGTTTAAATATATTTTAAATATACCCAGTATATTTGTATATTCTGTAATTCTAAGATTAATTTTAAGAATCTTTTATAGGAATATTTTTTTTTATAAAATGCATGATGTTTGTATTATAAGCAATTAATCAAAATTAGGCATAATTACCGGAACAGCTAAACAATTTTCCAACCGTAAATTAAAAAAAAACGAGTGCTCATTATGTTTTGGAAATTTGGTAACCTTTCCTTTTTCTGATAGAATATGCTGTATATTTTTATTTTTTTTTGATTCTAGGATTAATTCTAAGATTTTTTTGTGGAAATCATGTTTTAATAAGATGCATCATTTTTTAGTTATAAGCAATTGAACAAAACTCCTGAACTTCAAATTAAGAATATTTTCCTACTTACATACACATTTCTTTTAATTGGCAGTTTGGAGATTTAATTTAATTATATTTCATTGTTTTTTATTTTTTATCCGTCAATAATTATTAAATAATAAATATAATAAAAATAATATAATAATAATAAAAAAAAATGATTCCTACAAAAAAAATCTGATGTGGCCAGGCACATGACTTTATCATACTATATATAAAATTAATAGTTTAGCTGCATGAGATTCTATTTGATCGAGATCGGCTATGTCTGCATTAAAATAAAAATAGTAGAACTAGACAGATATCTCGATTAAAGCTGCGTTCGGATATTGTACTCCGTTGACACCGGGTACACCGTCCAAATGACACCTACGTGTTATTGGGTGTAAAAAGTGTAACGGGGTTCAATATCCGAACGCAGCCTATATTGACAGTAGTATTTTCAAAACATTAGCGTTTGACACTAGCTACTGTCATTAGAATGAAAAAATCTGACATATCCTGGCTACTAGTTTTAAAGCAGTACGACCGATCTCGATGAAATAGAATTTGCTCATGCAGCTAAACTATAAATTCTACCAAAAAATGTCATATACATAAATTATAGAAAATTTCCTCTCCTTTAATTTATTATTTAACTATTTTGACGACATTACACAAATAGCGGCTCATTTGCAAAATCTTCGAAAAATGCTATGAGTAAACCACCAGTTCCTTTGGACCCTTTTCAACAGAAAGCTTTTCAGCTCTAAGTTTGGTTATGAAACTTCTAAATATGAAGTTTCGTCCCGACACCTTTAGTAGTTTCTCCGGAATCGTCGCCACAAAAACGGGTACACACACACACACACACACACACACATACACACACACACACACACACGGACATTTTTTGTACCTTGGTCAAAAATGTTCAGGGGACCCAAAAAGACATATTTCCGCTAAAATCTCAAAATTTTTTTTTGGCGTGATTACAATACTTTACATACTGCGTATGATAAAGTAAAAACCCTTAGAATTGTACAGGGTGTACAAAAAATAAATATACAGGGTGTTCTATTAGAAAAGGAAAGGTTTACCAAGTTTCCACAATAAAAAGAATTAGTGAATTAGTATATTAAAACTATATTAACACGATAGCATGCTTAAATTTAAAAAAATTGTTTGAAAATTTGTATGAAATTTTTTACGGGTGAAGAATTATATTTAAGTGTTCCGGTAATTTTGGCTATTTTGATTAATTGCTGATAACAAAAAAATAATGGCGTTTATAAAAAAATTATTTCTAAAAAATTCTAAGAATTAATCTTAGAATTAAAAATGTAAAAATATACGGGATGTTCTATTTGAAAAAGGAAAGGTTACCAAATTTCCAGAATAAAATGAATATATTGAGACGATAGCTTGTTTAAAATAAAAAAAATGATTTTTATGTTTTTACAAAATTGTTTACGGTTGAAAAATTATTTAGGTGTTCCGGTAATTTTGACTAACCTTGAATATATGTATATAGATGACACCTAATTTCTATTTTTTAAAAAATCTTAAAGGTAAACTTACGATAGTCTCTTAGAATTCGGTTTAGAGATTTTTTTCCTATATGAAGGGGTTAATTGTTCATTATGAACACACAAATAATTCATCTTATTATTAGGTTTAAATATAGAAAAACATTCTTGAGTATATCACTGCGTTTGGCAAACATGCGTTTGAACATGGGGAATAAAATTAGTCAGTGCTTACTAACAAATAGGATAATTCCTTGCTGAGGTTGAACAGTATAATCTACTACTATATACTAAAAGTCTAACACAGTCCGTGGAAGAAGTTTACGAAAATTGGCGAATCGGGGGAAAGGTCTGCTCCTCGGAGAAGCGAAAATTTTTCGCCTAAAATTTGATTATACAGTGCTTAGGCTTTCGATTTCGTCCAATTTCCGCCCAGTTCTCGTTATTTTTTACCTCGATTCGGCTAAATTTATGGATTATCGTTTGGGACTGTACTCGTCAGGCGCGTCGTCATGGCAACCGATCGGGGTTGCTAGGCGACGGCCGGGCGCTTCGCGACGCGGTCACCAGACGGCGACACATCGTCATGTCGCTGTTGAGGTTACGCTACGAAGCAATAGATGGTGCCGTTTATTCAGCTTAAAATAATTATGATTTCGATGCAGGTATTTTTTGAATCAGTAAATGGAAAAAATGCATGCCACGGAATAAGGGGGATACGAAAGCGACTAGTGGCTGAGTGCCCTTAATAGCCAAATCCTTACTGTTGAAGATATGTTCTCAATTTGTGAGGGACATTTTCCCGGGATAAAATACATCTTGGTCAAAAAAGAATACGTTTCACAACACAAAACCACCGTTGATAATCCATTTCAGAGCTGCAAAAAGATAACTGGAACTAGAATTTTCTTAAATACTCTTATCAAAACCCCCTTTAGAATTAACTACTATGACAACCAGTCACAGTGGTGGCTCCTACAACATTTCCCACGAACTATGTGATGAAATTTCTCAGCTCTTGGTTTCGCACAAGTGAATGGAATAAACCGATTCAATTACACATTCCACGTTAATTCTACAAAAAGTTATTCAAGTTCAAATATTTTGTGTCTCACATATCTGTATATCAAGAACCAATGTTCAAGATTGAAATACTTTAAGCGAATATATATAAAAATAGGTCAGAAAATTGTGGTAGATATTTAATAATTGTATAATTAGCAAATATACTCTTAAATCATAGACGTTCTAACAAGTTGTATTGTTGAATCATAGTATGCCCATATTTTGTTTTTACTGAGCATTTTTGATTAAATGTATTTTAACATCATGTGATTTTTCTCTCATTTTTAAGGGACTGTTATACCAAACACAGTGGAATACACAAGAATGCTTTTGTATATTTTTAAACTTTATGATAAGATGAATTAATTGTGATAGTTTCAGATTGTTAAGCCGGGTATCACCGGAGTGATGAAAAATTTTTAAATTTTAATAGCTCGTTAGATAAAGTAGTAAGAGGGCTGTCTTTTATTACAAGCCCTTTGCATACAAAGTTATAAATAAAAAACATTGAATGAACAAATTAAGTTAAAATTTTTTTAAAATAGATAATAAGTGTAAACTTTAGGAACAGAAAAATAAAAAATAATAATACACACACATCTCCCTATGTTGCACACCCAGAACGCAGGGAGATTCATTAAAATTGTTTGGGCTATTTAAAATGGATTGACCCTATTGTTTGTTTTTCTTTGTTCTCTTATCTCTAATAAATTTACATACCACAAACCCATGCTAGTATCACCCATTCTACCAAAGACGGCATTGCTCCACGTTTTGCAGGAACAGGATCAGACGGATCGACGTTAAAAAATAAAGTTTCTATACGTTGCGACGCTAATATCAGCAAAACTGAAACGAAAGAGATACGTATGAGACTTGGGACCGCTTGGTTCAAACCCAGGTCAAGGAAATTTTTTTTTAATTATTAAATTACACTAATAATTGTTAAAATACTTACATAAAAACGTAAAATACGACGCTGAGTTACAAATAAACTTAATAAACGGCTTCCTCATAGTCTGTCCGATGATGGAATGAGGCGCAATTATGTAACCCACCGAGAAAAAGGGGAACAAAATTCCTATTCGTACTATTTCGAGTGCTTGAAGGACCATATTCTTTCTTCTAAAACCGGGAAGACCTTCGTACCATATCGATGCTAGAAGTTGCTGGACATTTGAATGAGCCACAAACTGTTGAAGAAAGAAATAAATACATAAATATCAATCCTCATATTTTTTATAGAAATACTGTATTTGAGTGCGTCTTTAGTTAATATTCTGTTTTCAGGTTTCAGAGGGTTTAGTTTATTTATTCTGCTAACCCGAAAACGTAATTTATTTTCAAAGTTTTGTCCCAACCCATATTAAAGGGTCCGTTCTGGTTTCAGATCACGTATTTTCTCAGGGTATCGCACAGGATTAATTCGAATTACACCAAAACAAATGACAAAGGTGATGCCTAAATTAATTCTAGCGGTTGAATTAAATAGTCCTACAAATATTTCGTCTATTTTTTGTTTTGTACAGAGGGTTAAACGTATGTGAAATTGTGGGTAATTAATCATGGAATACCGTAAGAAAACGTCATAGAAAATTTCTTTGCATTGGTTTGATTTGGTATGGTAAGTGCCCTAGGTGGTAATTTGTAAGGGCAACAACCCTTATTGAGGTTGATATTTAACTGTACCTAGTCGTGCCACCTGCCTTCGAAAGGGGCACAGTGTTCATTATTCGCGAGCAAAGTGCAATTTGCAACCCCTTGCATTTCGTTCAAGCGAAATTTAGGTCAACTTTCAAACAGGTATTATTATGGCATCATAAGAATGGAGAAAAATGGGGCTTCGCGTGCCGCTATTCAATATTTAATTAAATCTATTTAAAAGAATAAAAACGCAAATTTCAATCATTATTTATTGTGATGGAATAACACACTTAACAATTAATCAACCCACATTGACATGAGCTCATCGCAGATGGTGTTGTCACGGTATTCGTTTCTGGCCATCGCGCATAGATTGTTCTTCATGCAGGATTCGTCACAAGGACCTCTGGTGTCAGCTTCCCTATATCTATGCCTGTATTCCATTTCCAACAAACTATGGTCTTCTGTCATTCTGTCCATCAAATTTCTAACTTCCCTGGGGGAAAGATTATCAACACCAAAGGCATCTTTGAAAGAATACAGCTTGAACCAATTTGGTGATTGATCAGGAGTCAAGTTAGCTTCAGTTAAATTAAAAGTCCAAGATTCAAAGTCAACGACTTCCTGAAAGAAGAAAATAATCATCCATACTAAAAATCCACACCTATAAAACATACGAAATTCTCTGCATCTACATCGTAAATTTTGTAATTGTAGTTTAGGTTTGAAGCTGTTGTTAAACTTCCTCCATCCCAGACAATAGCTATTGGTGAGTTGTCTTCAGCATGGTGGAACACAACCCACTGATCGTGGTGAGTATGCCCTTGATATAGCGCTGTTATGGTGTTGGAAAACCTTTCCAAAATCCTCCTGAAAACCCGACTGTAGGTGACAATAGCACTTCCGCCACCTGAAGGAAGATGTGTTAAAATATGAACGAATTCGTTATTCTGCTCAGCTTCGTATAAAGTATCAGCCAACCATTGGAGTTGCTCGATGGGCTCAGTGGTATCATACAGCAACCACCAATTCTGTATATAGTAAATATTGCTATTGATACCAATCACCCTAAAACCAGGCCTGACCAAAACTGAGTAATATCCACCCTTTTTCACAGTTTCCAAAGCATCTTCGGGCAACCATTTGCTCCATAACTCAGCAGCTTCATCATATAACCACTGCGTGCTGACCAAACTATCAGTTACTGTTGTTGGAGCGTATACATTAACAGGATGGGGCTCGTGGTTTCCAAAAATGGGGTAGATAGGAGTATTAGGGAAGTGCTCCTCGAAATCTTCGAAAATATCTCTAATCTCGGCGATATTGCTTTCTACGGAGGTGTTCCACACTTTATGCCTGATGATATCACCAGTGAAGTAGATATAGTCAATATCAGTCTATAAATAAACTTAATTAAGGTAAAATTTTTGATTATAATCAACAAGACCTACGTGGACCCTATTGATATGCTCATAAGCATCGATGAGGAGATGTCTCGGGGAGTCGCAGTCTCTGTAGTCACCCCAAAATCCAGCTGAGTATTCAGGATCATCTGTTAAACCTTTATCAGACTGACAGCAGAGTGGTTCTGGGCATCCAGCCATTGAACCTGGTAGATAATTGGGGTCGTAGTGAAAATCGGTCAATTGCAAGATTCTTATTGGGTCTGAAGAGGATTGTTGACCTTTTTCAACATCTATGGTAGAACCTTCTGGTATATCAATGATCCATTCTTCCATGGACTCGGTAGCACAACCAGAACCTTGCAAAACTGTACCACAAACCTTAGCGCCTGTTAGCTCAGGTCTGTTATCAACAATGAAAACAACAGGATCCTAAAACAAATACAATAAGATGCTTATCAAATAACAACCAGGAAACACTTACAGCATTAGCTCTGATAGCTCCTTCGCATACTTCAGGAGATTCTATGTCCATAGATACACAAACATCAACAATCATGGTGACCAGATCCTCTATTTGTAGTCCGTTTTTCCTTTCTTCAATGGCAGCGTCAACAATGGCCTCACAGAGTGAGCATAGGACCTCATTGTCAATCTTCACGTGTGGATTTGTGCGAAATGCATGCTTCAAGGAGTTTGAACGCATATATTGGTCTATGACGGTTGGTTTTTTACCGGTGGTCAGGTATTGTTGGAACCCATTCTTGAGGAAGTCTTTGTTGTTGTTAACGGCAAATGTTGCTGTTGCGCATAGCAACAGGAAAACCGTTATTTTCAACATTCTACACAAAGTTACACTTGTAACTAAGTATTCCTGATGGAAAGATTTATCTATATATGTTTAATTTAAAAATAATTAATTAAGATCTTGAGATTTTTTATCTGATATTTTTGGGTATACAATTTCGAGTGTGTTTATCTCTGAGTGGTGTTTTATATAATTAATTTCCTTGTATATAATCATAATTTGATTTTATTAATAGATATTAAAATAAAAACTTCAATAGTGATAAATTAGTATCGAAAATAATACGTATAATATATGTACTTTGTACTGTACATGGTTGTTTACACTGTGTAATATTTTGTAAATACCATTAATGGTATAGCTAAATATCGATTTAATTCAAACAATAATAGTTTACAAGCCATAAACGTGGTTATACGGTGTAATAAATGGAAGATTGTCGATAGCTATGTGCCCCGAGGACGTGATTGTACAAAGTTTTGCGAAGCCATTGAAACTTCGACAGTAAACATTGTAACATAACACAACTATTGATTCCTCCTAAAATTTATGTTAGGTAATTCTAACGTGCTTGGGAACATCTGTTTCCACCGACCTAAGAAAACATACCACACTTTTGCAATGCTTTATTTAATTCTATTTGTTAAAGTTAAAGAACAAGTAGGTACTACAATATAAATAACAACACTACCAGGTGGTTGTTAATAAAGAACATTGACTAGTGTCATGGGAATCACTTCTTAGAATGTTGCAATGCATATTTTTGAGACACGTGTCATCACATACTTTCAATGTTTTAGATGTAGAATTCCTTGACATAAACCTGAAATCAACACAAACAAGAACATCTAAACGATGAATTCAAAGGACGTGGTTCTTACGTAAAATTATAGAAAACTAAGTTAGGAAGCGAATTCCACTATAAATTTCCGCTGCTTTGATTCAAACTCAGGCCAAGATATTTTTTTAAACGAATTTTCCTCACCAGGATTATTAATTATTCGCTTCCTAATTTAGCTATAAGATAAACTGCACATTAAAGATACCTTTGATATTTCTCCATTAAATTTTTATCTTTAGACATTCTTACAACTAAACTTCTGACAGCATCAGGTGAAAGAGAGGGGACATTATAGGCAGACTTAAATGAATACAACTTGAACCAGTTAATTTTTTTCTCCGCGTTTGCTCTGTGTAGATCGAAAGTATATTCATGAAAATCCAAAATTTCCTATTGAGATACAAAGTACGTCAAATTTTGTTTTGATTTATTAAAAAAAATACGTACAAAATTATTCGGGTGGACATCGTAAATCCTATAATTCAAATTTAAGTCGTTATAGGTGGTCAAGCTGCCTCCATTCCAAGCCACACTGATAGCTTTTCTTGGATTTTTCTTACTGTGATATAAAATCATTTCATCGTTGTGTGTGTGTCCATTAAAAATACCTGTTATCATATTTGAGTATCTACAATTATAACGAAGTACAATACCGTAGATCCCATTTTACTCCAGCCTATTATATTAACCTTTCTATCAATCTCCTGAACTCTCTGCTCCATATCTTGTAACATGTGGTGTCACCACTGGGTATATGCGACAAAATATGCACATTTTCATTACTTTTCTCGGCAGTCTGTAGCGTGTGTGACAACCACTCCAGTTGTCCGTAAGGATCCCTGCCTGTACCATCCAGGAGCCACCTTAAAGTTCAGCATTTTAGAGTGCAAGCACATCAGCGTGTCAGGACTAGTAAAATTTATAGATACAAGGGATGCATTTCAGCGATATTTAAACCCTTTTAAAACTTTAAAGTTCGATACGCCATGGAATCAATGATATACTGTACGCCGATGTGTATGATTTTTCGTTATAAAAAATACGGTTCTTACCAATTGTATACATAACACGGGTTACTATTCAAAGCAATAATTCTGAAGCCTTTTCTTGGCGAAACGGTATAAAAGCCACCCCTTTTCACTTGTTTTAAAGCTTCGTTTGGTAGCCAATGACTCCAGTCTTGAGCTACGGCATCATATAACCATTGAGTTGAGAAGCGTTTCTCACCTAAAGGAGCAAAACTAAAGAAAACAATAAATAGTTTCGAATTATGACTGGTAATTTTCACTTACAGATTCAAGGGGTGGGGTTCATGGTTGCCCAAAATCGGGTACAATTTCACGTTTCCAAAGATCTTCCGGAAAAGATTATTGATATCTTTTATGTCTTTCTTATTTGATTCAATAGTTCTATCCCAAATTCTATGACTGATGATGTCACCAGTGAAATAGATATAATCGATTTTTTCCTGAAAATTTTTTTTTTTTGATATTATCTTTGTTTAAGTTGAGATCTTACATGACGTTTTTTGATATCTCTTAAAGTCTGTTCAATTGTTGAGAAGGGAGTGTCACATTTTGGGTAGCTACTCCAGTGACCAGCTCGGTTATCTGATAATATCCAAGGAAAGGAAGTTGAATCATTGTGGCAGCATAAAGGTTTATCACAAGTATCTGCTGTACCTTCAGTGTACAAAGCGTCATAATGAATGTCGGTTATTTGCAAGATGTGTAGTTTTTCGTTTGATGTAGTACCCTAAAAACATAATCAATATCTGGTTAACTGGAAACGAAAAAAGAACATACCCATTGTCGTTCCTTTGTTTCACCAGCTGCTATTTGTATAGACCACTCTGGTATATCACCTTCACAATTATAATTCTGCAAGACAGTCGCACATATTCTATCTGCTGTCAATTTGGGATTTTTCTTGACTATATAAAATATAACTTCCTTAAATATAACACAATATTAACTTATAAAACATTGTACGGGATGAAATGTACCAAATGATCGTTTACTAGTGGCTTACAGACATCTTCTGGTTGACCGTATAACCCGCATGCCACTTTTGCCCAATCTCTCAGTGATTCCATATGTATGCCATTTCTAATACTGTAGAGAATAAATTCTGAAACAGCTTTGCAACATGCACATGCATTACGAAGAGGTTGAGGGATACATTCCCGTATGATATCATTACGTAAAATTATCAAGTCATGCGATATAAAGTATCGTGTGAAAAAAGTATCCACAGGATGCTCTTCTCTGTTTCTGTATTTTCTTGCGCGTTTGTCATCTGTAAACATTAATAAAAAAAAATATTTTGATGATATAAATACTTAAAATTTAAACATAAACACAAAATTTTAAATTGTACTTGCCGTTATTGCAATGAGTGTAGCACACATTAACAACTAAAACTAAAAGTAAGACACAAGTCAATTTCATTTTAGCCTATGTTTCTATTGGAGTACACAATACACTACAAATTCAAAAGAAGTCTTCTACAATTCCATTTTATACTATCTTATTATCATGGAATTTAAACAATTTAACAAGGTATCTCACATAATTTAAGTAATCGCAGCAAGTTTACTATTTAACATAGAAGTAAAAGAATTTTTAGCACAGTGTATGTCGTGGAGCATAGTCTGTTATAGAATTTTTTTGCAAACTGCAGAACATAAATTTTATATAATACCCTTTAAATAACTGATAGTAAACATAGAAATGTCGGCTTGTTAGAACATTAGCTAATTGATAAAATATCAAAGGAAATAGCAACTAACTACTTTGTAAATGTTTTGTTCAAACTTTTCGCCTTATTTTTCCTTGTTATTACTTTGTTATCGAAATATGCAGGTTTAAAAACATTTAAAATTTTATGGCATATGCCATGTGGATGTTTATAGATTTCACCTAAACAAACATTGTACACCATGTGCAACATTCGTTGTTTAAATGTTAGTATGTCCTTTACGGTGTTGTTGCACTACAGATTTTGATATTCAGGGTGAGTCATTAGAGTCAAAATGGTCGATATTACATTTATCTTTAGAAATAGAAAAAACTATGTTATACTACTTGTTTGGCTCATCATTATCTACAACCTAAAATTATTTTATAATTATTCCATTCAACACTTTGCAATGTTTTATTAAATTCTATTTGTTAAACTTAAAGAACAAGTAGGTACTACAATATAAATAACAACACTACCAGGTAGTTGTTATCAAAGAACATTGATTAGTGTCATGGGAATCACTTCTTAGAATGTTGCAATGCAAATTTTTGAGACATGACTCATCACATTGTTTCAATGTTTCAGATGTAGAATTCCTTGACATATACCTGAAATCAAGACAAACGAGAACATCTAAAAGACGAATTCAAAGGAAATGGTTCTTACGTGAAAACTCGTCAGTATATAGAAAACTAAATTGGGAAGCGAATTCGCCTATAAATTTCCACTGCTTTGGTTCAAACTCAGGCCGAGATATTTTTTTAAACAAATTATCCTCACCAGGATTATTAATTATTCGCTTCCTAATTTAGCTATAAGATAAACTGCACATTAACGATATTACCTTTGATATTTCTCCATTAAATTTTTATCTTTAGACATTCTTACAACCAAACTTCTGACAGCATCAGGCGAAAGAGAAGGAACATTATAGGTAGACTTAAATGAATACAACTTGAACCAGTTAATTTTTTTCTCCATGTTGGCTCTGTGTAGATCGAAGGTATATTCATGGAAATCCAAAATTTCCTGTTGGAATACAAAGTATGTCAAGTGTGTTTTGATTTAATAAAAAATAACGTACAAAATTGTTCGGGTGGACATCGTAAATCCTGTAATTCAAATTTAAGTCTGTATAGGTTGTCAAGCTGCCTCCATTCCAAGCAACACTGATTGCTTTACTTTGGTTCTTTTTACTGTGATATAAAATCATTTCATCGTAGTGTGTGTGTCCATTAAAAATACCTGTTATAGTATTCGAGAATCTACAATTATAACGCAATACAATACCGTAGATCCTCATTTTACTCCACCCCGTATATCAACCTTTCTATCAATCTCCTGAACTCTCTGCTCCATATCTTGTAACATGTGGTGTCACCACTGGGCACATGCGACAATATATGCACATTTTCATTACTTTCCTCGGCAGTCTGTAGCTTGTGTGACAACCACTCCAGTTCACCGTAAGGATCTCTGCCTGTACCATCCAGGATCCACCTTAAAGTTTAGCATTTTAGAGTGCAAGCACATCAGCGTGCCAGGACACTTAAAATTTATAGATACAAGGGATGCATTTCAGCGAAATTGAAACCCTTTTAAAACTTTTAAGTTCGATACGCCATGGAATCAATGATATACTGTACCCCGATGTGTATAATTTTTCGTTATATAAAATACGGTTCTTACCAATTGTAAACATAACATGGGTTACTATTCAAAGCAATAATTCTGAAGCCTTTTCTTGGTGAAACGGTATAAAAACCACCCCTTTTCACTGTTTCTATAGCTTGATTTGGTAGCCAATGACTCCAGTCTTGACCTACAGCATCAAATAACCATTGAGTTGAGAAGTTTTTCTCACCTAAAGGAGCAAAACTAAAGAAAAAATATATTTTTGAATTATGGCTAGTTATTTTAACTTACAGGTTCAAGGGGTGTGGTTCATGGTTACCCAAAATCGGGTACACTTTCACGTCTCCAAAGATCTTCCTGAGAAGACCATTGATATCTTTTATGTCTTTCTTATTTGATTCTATAGTTCTATCCCAAATTCTGTGACTGATGATGTCACCCGTGAAATAGATATAGTCGATTTTTTCCTAGAAATTTACTTTTTTTACATTTTCGTGGTTTAAGTTCAGATCTTACATGACGTTTTTTGATATCTCTTAAAGTCTGTTCAACTGTTGTGAAGGGAGTGTCACATTTTGGGTAGCTAGACCAGTGACCCGCTGGTTTTGCAGTGCCATTTGGTGGACCTGAATCCTTTTGGCAGCATAAAGGTTCATCACAAGTATCTGCTGTACCTTCAGTGTACAAAGCGTCATAATGAATATCGGTTATTTGCAAGATATGTAGTTTTTTGGTTGAAGTTGTACCCTAAAAAATTTACTTAATTTCTGGTTAACTAGAAACTAAAGAATCCATACCCATTCTCGTTTCTTTGTTTCACCAGCTGATATTTGTATAGACCACTCTGGTATATCACCTTTACAATTAAAATTCTGCATGATGGTCGCACATATTCTATCTGCTGTCAATTCAGGATTTTTCTTTACGATATAATATATAACTTCCTTAAATATAACACAATATTAAGTTATAAAACACTGTGCAGGAGGAAATATACCAATTGATCTTTTACTAGTGGCGCACAGACTTTTCTTGGTAGAAGATTTAAGGTAACGCATAACTGTATTGCTTTATTTCTGAGTGATTCCTCATTTAAGTTACCATTTCTAATATCATTGAGAACAACTCCTAAACCAATTTTGCATATTGCACATGCTGTAATTAGCTTAGCAGGGTCAACAATTTTGTTCACAAAGGCGTCTTTTAGGTCACCAAGTGAATTGCTGAAGAAATCCGATATAAAGCCACGTTTCAAAAAAGTATCTACCCCATGTTCCACTTTGGTTCTGTATTCTCTAGCGCGTTTATCATCTGTAAAAATTTTTTCAGGAAAATCAAAAAAAAAAATATTTTGAGGGTATAGATACTTAAAAATCTTAAAATTTAAAATTAAAAATAAAACAAAATTATACTTGCCATTATTGCAATGAGTATAGCACACACTAATAACTAAGAATAAAAATAAGACAGAAGTTAATTTCATTGTTAGCTTATGTTCCAAGTAAAGTATACACTACACTACAAATGCAAAATAGGTCTTGTTCAATGACATTTTATACTATCTTGTTATCATGAAATTTAAATAATTTAACAAGCTATCTAACTAATTTACGTAATCACAGCAAGTCTACAATTTAACATAGAAGTAAACAATTTGACATAGAAGTAAAAGAATTTTTTTCACAGTGTATGTCGTGCAGCGTAATCTGTCGGAATATGCATCTTATGCAAGACCCTTGAAATGGCTCATGTAAACTTAGAAATGTTGGCTTGTTAGAAAAAAGTCTAGCTATCGATACAATGTCAAAGTAGATACTGGTAAATGTTTTGTTAACATTTTTCGCATTATTTAAACTTTTCTTGCTATTATTTTGTTATTGAAATAAGTAGGTAGCAATACATTTGCGAGCTTATTTGAATTTTCGAAATATTTTGTAGAAATTAAAATTTTATTGCATATGCTATGTGCATATGTTTGTTTAAAAATTTCATTTAAGCAAATATTGTACAACATTAGGTGCAAATTTGTTGTTTAAATATTAGTATTAGAGTCACAGTGGTTGTTGTATTTATCTTTAGAAATAGAAAAAAAATATTTTATCTAAACGTTGTTTGGACCAACGTTTTCTACAACATAAAATTATTTTCATTTAGGCAGGATGTTGTATTTAACCGTGAAGGAAAGAATATTAAAAATACTAAAATAGTTGTCCTTTCAACTCTATCAGATTGTAGCCATGTAAAGATGTAATAGTGCAGTGTAAAGGGTTAATTTGAGGTATTTTTGATAGTTTTGTTGTTTGCTCTGACTACAAATCCGTATTAGAAGATGCCCAAATCACTACAAAGAAACGCCGTCTGTTCAACACTTTCAGAAATCAACAAATTTTCACTATAATTCACCTAAAAGTACGGGGTTTACTTTATTAGTAATTTAAAGTTTTTAGGTCATGTTTATAACATTACATATAAAATTGGTAATATCGTGGTAACTGCAATACTTTGTATAAGGATAAATATAAAATATGCTCTTTGAATTACTATCAGACCTTAAACTCTCCAACGTCAAACTACCAAACACCCTATATGTACAGAGCAACATTCAGTTTAGAACATACATTTTCTTTTTGGTAAATGATATATAGGGTATTCCATTTAAAAAACTCAAAGTCACTTGAAATGCTAAGCAATAGTTTTTAAAAAGTTTTTAAGATGCCATTTGTTTACTAACAATATCTCAGAAATCGTTTACTTTTGCATAGGTACTTGATACAGTTGGAAAGACAATAATCCTTAGTATTATCAATATGGTTTGTATAAAGGACATCCTATTTAAAATAGTTTACTGTGTTTCCGCCACGTCTGCATGCTACGTACTGTATATATATAAGAATAATTTTGTGTTGTAGAAAATGAAAACTTTTATACAGTGTGCGCCAAAAAGTTGGAACCATAGGGGAACCTTTTTTATTATTCATTTCTCAGAAAATTTTATTCTTCATAAAAGTTTCTGCTTGACGTAAAACATAAAATGCGGTTATTAAATCTTAAGTTTTATTAGCCATATACAGGCTGGTTCCGAAAATATGAATTAATGATAAGAGTAAAGTGCCTTTATTTTCATTATTACCGTCAAATGTTATTTGTTAAAGTTGGTTAGAAGTAAAAATTATATTCAAATTTAAAATCACAGCCACCTATCTTGAATTTTTTTTAATTTAATTTTTACTTCTGTAATAAAATTTATTATGGCTGATATTGATTCTATTGAACTCTTCCTGATGTATTTTTTGAGAATAAAGTTATTTTTTTAACTGGTGATTTTGATACGATTCCTAACAAGTTTTGAGAATTATTGTCGGACGTTACGGATTTTACCGTAACATTGTGATTTCTGTAAAGTCCATAATCTCCATTATGTACATAATATGTAAGCCACAAATGATTAGTTATTAAAAGTTATTAATAATTATCTGCAATGTGCTACTAAAATAACTGACGACAAATTAGACTCTAACAATATCCTTTATTCTAAAACTAATATTTTTTTTTATAATTTTAAGGAATAATATCAACATAACATTAACAGTATATAAAATGACAATAATAACATCAAATAATAATATCAAAATTTCCACGTGTGTCTATTTTCTCCTCTTTGGTTAAATAATTCATTTTGATTAATATAATTAAAGAAGAGCTGAGTATAACAACGGAAAACAAACTGTCAAAATAATGCAGTTAGATTACACAGTAGAACAATCCATAGCCATCTCACATGTTGCCTATGTGATTCTGTTGAACACTTGAACTGTTCATAAATTAATTGTTAGAGTCTAATTTGCTGTCAGTTGTTTTCGAAGCAGATAATTATTTATAACTTTTGATAACTAATCAGTTGTGATTTGCATATACATAACGGAAATTATGGATCTAAACCACAATGTTATGGTAAAATCACAACATTGCATCAAGAAAGTAACAATTTTGTGATAATTCTCAAAATTCACTAGAAATAGTACTAAAATCACCAGTTAAAGAAAAAAATAACTTTATTCTCAAAAAATACATCAATAAGAGTCCAATAGAAATAGAGTAAGCCAAAATAAATTTATTATGGATCTAAACCACAATGTTATGGTAAAATCACAACATTGCATCAAAAAGTAATAATTTTGTGATAATTCTCAAAATTCATTAGAAATAGTACTAAAATCACCAGTTAAAGAAAAAAAATAACTTTATTCTCAAAAATACATCAATAAGAGTCCAATAGAAATAGAGTAAGCCAAAATAAATTTATTATGGATCTAAACCACAATGTTATGGTAAAATCACAACATTGCATCAAGAAAGTAACAATTTTGTGATAATTCTCAAAATTCATTAGAAATAGTACTAAAATCACCAGTTAAAGAAAGAAAATAACTTTATTCTCAAAAAATACATCAATAAGAGTCCAATAGAAATAGAGTAAGCCAAAATAAATTTATTATGGATCTAAACCACAATGTTATGGTAAAATCACAACATTGCATCAAGAAAGTAACAATTTTGTGATAATTCTCAAAATTCATTAGAAATAGTACTAAAATCACCAGTTAAAGAAAAAAATAACTTTATTCTCAAAAAATACATCAATAAGAGTCCAATAGGAATAGAGTAAGCCAAAATACATTTATTATGGATCTAAACCACAACGTTATGGTAAAATCACAACATTGCATCAAGAAAGTAACAATTTTGTGATAATTATCAAAATTCATTAGAAATAGTACTAAAATCACCAGTTAAAGAAAAAAAATAACTTTATTCTCAAAAAATACATCAATAAGAGTTCAATAGAAATAGAGTAAGCCAAAATAAATTTATTATGGATCTAAACCACAATGTTATGGTAAAATCACAACATTGCATCCAAAAGTAACAATTTTGTGATAATTCTCAAAATTCATTAGAAATAGTACTAAAATCACCAGTTAAAGAAAAAAAATAACTTTATTCTCAAAAAATACATCAATAAGAGTCCAATAGAAATAGAGTAAGCCAAAATAAATTTATTATGGATCTAAACCACAATGTTATGGTAAAATCACAACATTGCATCAAGAAAGTAACAATTTTGTGATAATTCTCAAAATTCATTAGAAATAGTACTAAAATCACCAGTTAAAGAAAAAAATAACTTTATTCTCAAAAAATACATCAATAAGAGTCCAATAGAAATAGAGTAAGCCAAAATAAATTTATTATGGATCTAAACCACAATGTTATGGTAAAATCACAACATTGCATCAAGAAAGTAACAATTTTGTGATAATTCTCAAAATTCATTAGAAATAGTACTAAAATCACCAGTTAAAGAAAAAAAATAACTTTATTCTCAAAAAATACATCAATAAGAGTCCAATAGAAATAGAGTAAGCCAAAATAAATTTATTATGGATCTAAACCACAATGTTATGGTAAAATCACAACATTGCATCAAGAAAGTAACAATTTTGTGATAATTCTCAAAATTCATTAGAAATAGTACTAAAATCACCAGTTAAAGAAAAAAATAACTTTATTCTCAAAAAATACATCAATAAGAGTCCAATAGAAATAGAGTAAGCCAAAATAAATTTATTATGGATCTAAACCACAATGTTATGGTAAAATCACAACATTGCATCAAGAAAGTAACAATTTTGTGATAATTCTCAAAATTCATTAGAAATAGTACTAAAATCACCAGTTAAAGAAAAAAAATAACTTTATTCTCAAAAAATACATCAATAAGAGTCCAATAGAAATAGAGTAAGCCAAAATAAATTTATTATGGATCTAAACCACAATGTTATGGTAAAATCACAACATTGCATCAAGAAAGTAACAATTTTGTGATAATTCTCAAAATTCATTAGAAATAGTACTAAAATCACCAGTTAAAGAAAAAAATAACTTTATTCTCAAAAAATACATCAATAAGAGTCCAATAGAAATAGAGTAAGCCAAAATAAATTTATTATGGATCTAAACCACAATGTTATGGTAAAATCACAACATTGCATCAAGAAAGTAACAATTTTGTGATAATTCTCAAAATTCATTAGAAATAGTACTAAAATCACCAGTTAAAGAAAAAAAATAACTTTATTCTCAAAAAATACATCAATAAGAGTCCAATAGAAATAGAGTAAGCCAAAATAAATTTATTATGGATCTAAACCACAATGTTATGGTAAAATCACAACATTGCATCAAGAAAGTAACAATTTTGTGATAATTCTCAAAATTCATTAGAAATAGTACTAAAATCACCAGTTAAAGAAAAAAATAACTTTATTCTCAAAAAATACATCAATAAGAGTCCAATAGAAATAGAGTAAGCCAAAATAAATTTATTATGGATCTAAACCACAATGTTATGGTAAAATCACAACATTGCATCAAGAAAGTAACAATTTTGTGATAATTCTCAAAATTCATTAGAAATAGTACTAAAATCACCAGTTAAAGAAAAAAAATAACTTTATTCTCAAAAAATACATGAATAAGAGTCCAATAGAAATAGAGTAAGCCAAAATAAATTTATTATGGATCTAAACCACAATGTTATGGTAAAATCACAACATTGCATCAAGAAAGTAACAATTTTGTGATAATTCTCAAAATTCATTAGAAATAGTACTAAAATCACCAGTTAAAGAAAAAAATAACTTTATTCTCAAAAAATACATCAATAAGAGTCCAATAGAAATAGAGTAAGCCAAAATAAATTTATTATGGATCTAAACCACAACGTTATGGTAAAATCACAACATTGCATCAAGAAAGTAACAATTTTGTGATAATTCTCAAAATTCATTAGAAATAGTACTAAAATCACCAGTTAATGAAAAAAAATAACTTTATTCTCAAAAAATACATCAATAAGAGTTCAATAGAAATAGAGTAAGCCAAAATAAATTTATTACGGATCTAAACCACAATGTTATGGTAAAATCACAACATTGCATCAGAAAGTAATAATTTTGTGATAATTCTCAAAATTCATTAGAAATAGTACTAAAATCACCAGTTAAAGAAAAAAAATAACTTTATTCTCAAAGAATACATCAATAAGAGTCCAATAGAAATAGAGTAAGCCAAAATAAATTTATTATGGATCTAAACCACAACGTTATGGTAAAATCACAACATTGCATCAAGAAAGTAACAATTTTGTGATAATTCTCAAAATTCATTAGAAATAGTACTAAAATCACCAGTTAAAGAAAAAAAATAACTTTATTCTCAAAAATACATCAATAAGAGTCCAATAGAAATAGAGTAAGCCAAAATAGATTTATTATGGATCTAAACCACAATGTTATGGTAAAATCACAACATTGCATCAAGAAAGTAACAATTTTGTGATAATTCTCAAAATTCATTAGAAATAGTACTAAAATCACCAGTTAAAGAAAAAAATAACTTTATTCTCAAAAAATACATCAATAAGAGTCCAATAGAAATAGAGTAAGCCAAAATAAATTTTAATATGGATCTAAACCACAATGTTATGGTAAAATCACAACATTGCATCAAAAAGTAATAATTTTGTGATAATTCTCAAAATTCATTAGAAATAGTACTAAAATCACCAGTTAAAGAAAAAAAATAACTTTATTCTCAAAAAATACATCAATAAGAGTCCAATAGAAATAGAATAAGCCAAAATAAATTTTATTACAGGAGTGTAAATTAAAAAAAAAGCTCTTTTTTTGTGATAGGTGGCTGTGATTTCAAATTTGAATATAATTTTTACTCCTAACTAACTTTTCCAAATAACATTTGTCGGTAATAATGAAAATAAAGGCACTTTACTCTATCATTAATTCAAATTTTCTGAACCAGCCTGTATATGGCTAATAAAACTTAAAGTTTGATAACTGCATTTTTGGTTTTAGGCCAAGCAGAAACTTTTATACAGAATAAAATTTTCTGAGAAATTAATATTAAAAAAGTTTCCCATATGGTTCCAACTTTTTGGAGCCCACTGTATAAAATATTTCTTTTTAATCTCTCAAGATAAGGGAACTATCGACCACAACATATTTAATGACTCACCCTGTATATACGTATTTTGTTTAACAGTTTTCAAGCAATATTTCTGGAAGTATGGTATTTTCCTTGCGTGATTTTTCCAAGTTTTTTCAAGGAATAAGCTTATCTGTTAAATTACTTTCTCAAACAGTTGTGTAATACATTTTCTATAATAATTTGGATACTATTGTTACGTTGAAAGTATAATTGCTATCAAGAAAGAACACTTAAAAAACATGTAGTATATTTTTTAAAAACCTATTATTATCACTACAATAATCTGTACATATATAAATAAATTAAAAGCAATTCTCTATGTTCTCTTTTGATTCACTCGAATACATTCCACACCAAATAGCCTTCATGCATATTTGGTTACAGTAGTTTGCTGGTGCATCTCTGTGTCTGTATCTACATCACAATAATAAAATGCATTAACAAAATACCTAAAAAAAACGCAGAAAGAATACCTAAAATTTAGTTCCTGTAAACCAATGTCATCCTTCATCTTTAACAACAAATTCTCAATCACTGCTGGTGACAGATTGTCAACGCCATAGTCCTGCTTAAAGGAATACAGTTTGTACCACTGTGGTGTCACACTTTTGTTCATATTTGCTTCTGATAAGTTAAAGGTATATTGGTGATAATCAACAATTGCCTGAAAAGGAAAATGTTTACAAAATATTACAAAAAGAAGCAAAAAAATTTACAAAATTCTTTGAATCTACATCGAAAATCCTGTAGCTCGGATTTATATTCAGTTCTTCGTGGTATGTTGTCAAACTACCACTATTCCAAGCCAAATTGATGGGTTTGTATGGGTACACGGTGCTATGATACAAGATCAACTCGTCCAAGTGTGAGTGGCCATTGAAAATACCTTTGATGACGTGGCTAAATCTATGTAAGTCCAAACAAATTACAAGTCAAACTTTGCTCATAACTTAAAAGAAATACCTATCAACAATTTTTCTAAATTCCCTACTCCAAACTTTCTCAACCTCTTTAGCGTTTGATGGAACATGAGATAAAATATGAACGGCTTCCTTATCTTGTTCAGCTTTGGTCAAAATGTCAACCAACCATTGCAACTGTCCGTAAGGGTCAACGTTGTCAATAAGAAACAACCACCTAGAAGTATTACACCATATTGACAAAATCATCGAAAAAGTTTAGTTGTATAATTGATACCAATTTAATATTTGTGCAACATTGCTATTCAAGGCAACGACACGAAATCCAGGCTCTAAGAGGACAGTGTAAAAACCACCTTTCTTTATAGTGATTTTAGTATCTTCGGGCAGCCAAACACTCCACAATTCTGCTATTTCTTCGTACAACCACTGAGTTGATAAAACATCATCTGTATAGTTGATAGGGGAAAATCTTAAATAAAAAATATGTGATTTTAAGATTGAACCAATAGCGCCCTTTGCCCATATGAGTCAAATTAGGATTTCACATCTGATTCCGAATTCCAACCCAGCTATATACACTTTTGATTAAGCATTAAAAATAACATGTAGAAATTCCCCATCGATATCGTGTCTGCGTTGCTAGCTATTCATGGTCAAAGATAACCGAATAGTGTTTTTTTCAACTTTCTATTGACCAAATAACAATGAGCGCTACTAGGAAATCGCCAAATCTTTTAATTGTCTACAATAAATGTCTATACGTAGTTCCAGTAGAGTAATGGATTTTTTCTACATGGAACGGTACGGAAGTTATGACTTCTCAAAGTATGAAAAACAGCAAAAATTGCCATTTCACTATGTTTGGAATTGTCAAGGCGAACTGTCTTCCATCTAGCCATCTGATTTTGACTATTCATACGTCACTGGATAGGAAATTAACCCAGGAAAACATTAAAAAAATTTAACTTTGCAACCGTTGGCGATTGAGAGATGTACCCACCACCTAATGATAGCTCTCGACGAGTACATCAAAAATATGTAGACCTTTTATGCCTAAGAAGTACAATTTTGAAGTTATGTGATCCAATTCGCTTATTTTCGTGTTATTTGAAAAAACGTAATTTGAGCACAACTCGGTAACCAGTAGAGATATAGACCTGTTCTATTCCCTCTTCAAATTTAAAGTAAAATAAGTACGATTTTTATCAACATTTTGAGCAGTTGGCAAAAACAAAACTAAATCCCACCCAATTGAGATTTCCTGTCCATGGTACAGTTTTTGACGCTGACTACGCTGGAGTAAGTGATTTTTTTCTATATGGAACGGTACGAAAGTTAAAACTTCTCAAAGTATCAAAAACTGCAAAAATTGCCATTTCACTATGTTTGGAACAGTGACGTAGCGTGGGTGTCAGCCGCCCGGGGCGGAGGAAAATTTCGCCGCCCCCTTATTTAGGTATTTCAATTTAAAATACTAAAAGTATACTGTAATTCTAAAGAACTATTATATTTTATTATATTGTGTATTGTTCGGTTTACAAATGATGATCTTACATAATTTTTGATTAATTACAATTTTGAAAATTTCCTCTCGCAGCTGGCATGGCTTATGGCAATTGTAAGAAATATTCGGAGCATAATTATAATATTGGGCAAACTATCGTCCACAGGGTTCTTTTTTGTTTAAAACGGTCTGTTTTAAAAGAGCGTTTTAAACATGTTTTAAAACAAATATTTTGTTGTTTTAAATGTAGTGTTTAAACATTTTAAAGCACCTAAGTTTGAACATTTTTGTCGTTCTTCATAAAATATAGTAATACAATAGCAAGTAAAATAAGGAATGAAAACATGCCGTTTAAAATGGCTACAAATAAAATAATTGCGTGATTTAGAACATGTTTAAAACAAGTTTTATTCTCTGTTTAAAACATGTTTCTTGTGTGATTTAAAACATGTTTTATTTCATGCTTAAAACATGCTTTTTGTAAAGTGTTTAAAAACTTCTTTCGTTCAAAAAAACATCATTTTAAAAAAAAAAAATGTTTGTTTTGTTTAAAATAAAAGAAAACGTTTTTATAACAACCCTGATCTTCCAGCTTCGATTTCACAATAAATTTTAATAATTCAAGTGGACAATACATATTTGTCACTAAAGTTCAATAATTTAACAATCACTAAACGTAGGTATGTATACATACCTCCTTTTTTGTGGCGAGAAAAACTGAATTGTTACATTTGTTAACCATTTTAGAAATATGAAATTTCACCACAGAGGGTGATTTAAATAAGTAATAAGGATAGAATTAAAACTTCGTAAATTTGGAAAAATGTGATGATTGACATAACAAACGGAAAAAAATTGTAATTCCATCGGACAATGCCTTTTGTCTCAGAACCTTGTTCAAAGATTTTATTACATTTTGATCGTTTTGTTTAGTTTGTACGGCAAAAGTTGTTATAATCCAAAACATTTAAATTTTTACGAAATTTTATTACAGTATAAAAAATTCATTACTTCTAATTTTCTACTTTTTTATGAAAAAGAATCATATTTGATCGCACACTGAGCGGCGTTTTATTGTCCCTTAACTGACTTTTGTAGACTTGTAGTGGTTTAGGCAAAGAAAAACGGTACAAATATTCAGTTACTCGTATTTCCAATAAGATTTAGTCAATTCAATTATTTCTCTCAACTTAAAACCCGATTATATATATTGTGAAGGTTACAAAGACACCAAATTCACAATAATATGACATTTCAATCCAATGTTATGTTACTTTAGGCATGAATGTGCACCATTTCAGGTACGACACATCCATTTGCGTAGGTACTTGAGTTATCTTTAAAGAAGATGGAGAAACAATGGCGAACTTTTCCCTTTTTATGGAAGCCATGCATGATTTTAACATTTACTTTTTAATGACGACTCTTGCTTCTGATTCACGTATTGTACCACAAATAACGGGCTGTTTTTTTTTTATTTATTAAATACTGAACGCAATGAATGGAAAGAGTTGCTTTAAACTTATGTGTCATCCTCAAGAAATGTTAATTCTAGCTCCGAATCAATCTTTGCAAAAGCAAACATAAAATACTAACATTTATCTAAAATTTCTAACTAAACAACAAGTGTGATACATCACAATTGAAACTGAAGAAAATACCACCTAAAATGTTAAAACCAAACATGGCGCACATATGAAAACCAAAAGTTAGCAATGGTTTCTCCTGAAAAAAAATTATAATATATATAATTACCGTGCATTGCCAGTGCAGTTCTAGGGTGCACTAGTTTTACCAAAAGAAAACGCTATTAGTAATGAAAAATTCCGTGCTCATTTCAATCGCCCCGAATCATAAGTGCGACAAAAATATGAAATGAAATGGTTCAAATTTTTGTTAGATGAAATTTTGCCGCCCCCTAAACGTGCCGCCCGGGGCGCCCCCCCCCCCCCCCCGCCCCTACTACGCTACGCCACTGGTTTGGAATTGTCAAGGCGAACTGTGTTCCATCTAGCCATCCGATTTTGACGATTCATACGTCACTGGTTAGGAAATTCGCCGAGGAAAACATTTCTGAATTGTTACCTGATGAATAAAATGCAAGATATTGTTAAAAAACTCAATTCGATAATCTTTGACCGTGAATAACTCGCAACCGATTTACGATATCTATGGGAACTTTTTACACACTATTTGTAATGCCCAACCAAATGCGTATACAAAAATCCAGCTGGGTAGGAATTTTTCCGAAGTGAAATCCTAGTTTGGCTGGGGCAACAAGAAAAGACTATTACGAATTCACAGGATGTGTCTCGTGGTTCCCTAAAACCGGAAAGATCTTCTTCCCTGGAAATTTCACTTGCATCTCTGTGTAGACGGTGTGTATAACATTGAGGTTATGCCTCCGGTTTGTGTCCCAAATTCTATGGCTTACTAGGTCACCAGTGAAGTATATGTACTTCACATCGCTCTAAAAATTACTAGCGTTAATTTCTGAGGTATTTTTGAGCAATTGTACAAATAATCCCATGGATTACATCCTACATGACTGTCATCTATATGTCTGAAGCTATTATCCATCAGCTGATATGGGGCGTCACAAAAACCATATGTTCCCCAGTGACCTGCGTGTCTATTCTGGATTTGTTTCTTCCTGACACTGTCCGTTTGGCAACACAGAAACTTCTGGCATTTCGCAGGGCTACCGACTTGGTACTTGTCGTCAAAGTGTATGTCGCTGATGTGGAGAACCTCAAATTTGTTGCCTGACAGAATAGACTGGAATTTATATTTTTAATATAGTTGTTTGATCGTGCTGTACCTTACATTGCTATCGTCCTCATAGTACTTTGGTGGAATTTTCACTTCCCAATCGGTCACTATGTTACACCGATGCAGTAATTGGCACATTTTTGATGAGGATATTTGCGGATTCCGTTTAATGACATGGTGGATAATGGTCTGTTTGGAATAAAAATTAGTGACAAATTAGAATTACTAATGTTTATTTGATAAGCAATACTTTTGGAATTTCGTATTTATTTCAGAGGTAACTGTTTCAGTTATCTGTTTATTGACTATCTACCAGTGAGTATTGATTAAATAATTACGAAAGTTACTGCATTTGGGTCACTTTATGGTCCTTGCAATGCTGGTAATTTGTGCATGTACGCGTATTGAATATACTGTAAACTGAAATTTTAATGTGTTTGTAAAACATGCCTGTTATTGTTTAGTGTACTTAAATAAATAAAACCTATGAGGACCCTCTATCACTAGCAAAAAATAGTTTAAATGCGTAATACTTAATATTAATGCACTGACCCACAAAAGTATGTTTTCCAATCATTTTAAATTCATTTGATATGCAGTACCCTCATTATTACTCCAATTATACTTGTAAATAACGCGTTTCTCGCACCGAAAAATTCATAATCCGTGTTGTAAAAGTATTAAGAAATTATTATTGTGGACCACTACTGTTAAACATTGCAAAACCAGGATACGCATTTGGATGCTTAGCCTTGCACTTTGTGTTTTGTACTGTTGCAATTTCCTCTGCATATTTGACTAATCATTTCTCCTAGAATATCGCAATTATTCCTTACTTTATATGCCGTTTTAGAATGTTACGATAAATTGTAGTTGAAGCTGATTGCTATAAAAATAAATAAAGTATATTTATAGATACTGGAAAGCAAATTAAATTCAAGGAAATAGTAATTATAAACGTAACTTATGTACAGGGTGTCCAGAAACTCAACGTAATGCCGTGGAGGGCTGATAGGCCCTCCATGGCATGGCTGACCAGAATTGACCTTAGCAAAAGGTCGTTAGTTTCAGAGATATTGACGCTTTTATGAATTTGGTCAAAATCACCTTAAATCACTTTTTCGCTTTAGTGCCACAGCTACAAAATTCCATCTCTAAGATTCTAATTTTTAGTATGCAAACCTAAACAGCGCCGCTATTGACTATAGTCCAAAATAAAACTTAATACTGCTATACCAAAAAATTTTGTTGTCCCAATTTTAAGAGATTGATCATGTAGTGTAGTTTTTCAAATGGTATTATATTACGTTTTACTATAGAAAGAAATGTATTGCTATTTCTCGCAAAATTTTTCGTGACATTGTACAGTAAACACGAACTGGTCAATGTCGGTTCAAAATTTGATTTCAATTAAATTGCTAATTATATTGAAATCTTACAATAAGCGCATTTTGCAGTAAATTAGCAATATTTTTACTTTATCATACGCAGTATGTAAAGTATTGTAATCGTGCCAAAAAATTTTTTTGATATTTTAGCGGAAATATGTCTTTTTGGGTCCCCTGAACATTTTTGACCAAGGTACAAAAAAATGTCTGTGTGTGTGTACCCGTTTTTGTGGCGACGATTCCGGAGAAACTACTAAAGGTATCGGGACGAAACTTCATATTTAGAAGTTTCATAACCAAACTTAGAGCTGAAAAGCTTTCTGTTGAAAAGGGTCCAAAGGAACTGGTGGTTTACTCATAGCATTTTTCGAAGATTTTGCAAATGAGCCGCTATTTGTGTAATGTCGTCAAAATAGTTAAATAATAAATTAAAGAAGAGGAAATTTTCTATAATTTATGTATATAACATTTTTTGGTAGAATTTATAGTTTAGCTGCATGAGCAAATTCTATTTCATCGAGATCGGTCGTACTGCTTTAAAACTAGTAGCCAGGATATGTCAGATTTTTTTATTCTAATGACAGTAGCTAGTGTCAAACGCTAATGTTTTGAAAATACTACTGTCAATATAGGCTGCGTTCGGATATTGAACACCGTTACACTTTTTACACCCAATAACACGTACCCGTGTCAACTGAGAACAATATCCGAACGCAGCTTTAATCGAGATATCTGTCTAGTTCTACTAGTTTTATTTTAATGCAGACATAGCCGATCTCGATCAAATAGAATCTCATGCAGCTAAACTATTAATTTTATATATAGTATGACAAAGTCATGTGCCTGGCCACATCAGATTTTTTTTCTATAGTAAAGTGTACAGTGTTTTCATTGTTTTCAATGTTTCATTGTACAGTATACACACGCAGGTCAATGTCGGTTCAAAATTTAACTTCAGTCAAATTGCTAATTATATTGAAATCTTACAATAAGCGCATTTTGCAGTAAATTAACAATATTTTTTTTCTGTAGTAAAGTGTACAGTGTTTTCATTGTTTTCATTGTTTCATTGTACAGTATACACACGCAGGTCAACGTCAGTTGAAAATGTAATTTCAATCAAATTATATTGAAATCTTACAATAAGCGCATTTTGCAGTAAATTAGCAATATTTTTTACTTTATCATACGCAGTATGTAAAGTATTGTAATCGTGCCAAAAAAATTTTTTGAGATTTTAGCGGGAATATGTCTTTTTGGGTCCCCTGAACATTTCTGACCAAGGTACAAAAAAATGTCTGTGTGTGTGTGTGTGTGTATGTGTGTGTGTGTATGTGTGTGTGTGTGTGTGTGTGTGTGTGTACCCGTTTTTGTGGAGACGATTCCGGAGAAACTACTAAAGGTATCGGGACGAAAATTCATATTTAGAAGTTTCATAACCAAACTTAGAGCTGAAAAGCTTTCTGTTGAAAAGGGTCCAAAGGAACTGGAGGTTTAGTCTTAGCATTTTTGAAAGATTTTGCAAATAAGCCGCCATTTCTGGAATTTCGTCGAAATAGTTAAATAATAAATTAAAGATGAGGAAATTCTGAATAATTTATCACTATGTCATGTTTTGGTACAATCAATAGTTTAGCTGCATGAGCAAATTCTATTTCAGCGAGATCGGTCGTACTGCATGAAAACTATTAGCCAGGATTTGTCAGATTTTTTTATTCTAATGACAGTAGGTAGTCTTGGTGTCAAACAAATGTTTTGACAATAACATCTGTCAATATAAGCTGCGTTCGCATATTGCATTACACTTTTTACACCCAATAACACGTAAGTGTCATTTGGACCGTGTACCCGGTGTCAACGGAGTACAATATCCGAACGCAGCTTTAATCGACATATCTGTCTAGTTCTAGTAGTTTTATTTTAATGCAGACATGGCCGATCTCGATCAAATAGAGTCTCATGCAGCTAAAGTATTAATTTTAAATATAGTATGATAAAGTCATGTGCCTGGCCACATCAGATTTTTTTCTATAGTAAAGCGTAGCAAGTGTTACACCATTTTAAATTCCACACTAAATTGGCAATCTTTTAAATTAAAATTCCAGGTTATCCAGGTATTTTTTGTTCAGATGTGGCGACAAAAGTATTTTTTTTTTCAAATGTCTTATCTTAGAATAGCAGCCCTATTTAGAGTTGGGTACCAAAAATTAGAATCTTAGAATATGGAAGTTTGTAGCTGTAGCACAGAAAAACTGATCAAAGGTGACGATTTCGAGACGTTCATAAAAGTGTCCATCTTTCAAAAATAAAATAAAATTCCTGGTTATTCAATTATTTTTAGTTCAGATATGACAACAAAGATATTTGTTTTTCAAATGTATTAGATTTATCTTAGAATAGCAGCGGTATATAGAGTTGAGTATGTACCACAAATTAGAATCAGAATATGGAACTTTGTAGCTGTGGCACTAGAAAAAACTGATCAAAGGTGACGATTTCTAGAACATTCATAAAAATAAAATAAAATTCCAGGTTATCCAGTTATTTTTAGTTCAGATATGACGATAAAATATTTGTTTTTCAAGTGTATTAGATTTATCTTAGAATAGCAGCGCTATTTAGAGTTGAGTACCAAAAATTAGAATCATAGAATATGGAAGTTTGTAGCTGTGACACAACATTGATAAAAGCGTCAAAATCTCAAAAAATTAGCGGCTTTTCAGTAAGGTCATATTAAGATAGTCTGGTCAGTCATGAGTCAGCACTCCACGGCATAACGTTGAATTTTGGGACACCTGTATATATCAAAAGTTTGTTTTTCTTTTATAATGATATAGTTGTATTTTAATGATATTGTAATAATAATATCTTCGTTATTGTTATTATATGCGTACGCATGTAAACCACCTGTGTCGAAAATTATCAATAATTATTTAATCAAATGTATAGTCAATTATTATTCAACAGATTTAACACGCACGCTCAGAGCAATCTATTTTTACAGCTTCTTCAAACGTTTCAACGTTTTAATTGCTATAGGTATAGCGAGTACATGCACAATAAACCCACAAGAATAGAACAATATAAAACAATAAACATCCGGCCGGTTTATTTAACTTTCAACGCTAAAATGACCCATTCCGCGTAAACAAACGTTTATTTTGAAGCACTCTGTATTTTAGGAATTGATGTAACCAATTACAAAAATAAAATACTTGGTTCAAATTTAATTAGGGATGTAGAAACAAACTTGCATTATTGTTTACTGTACGAAATTTCACTGCGAGTAACTTTCTATTATAAACAATACTCATCAAGATTCATTTAATGGCACTTTCTTTATTTACTTTCCTCGAGATGCAGTTTTACTTGATACAATTATTATTACTTGCACAACTGGTTTATGAACTGTTAAAGTTGTTCTGCGCCGAGAAATGTGCAAAAGACGACTAAGGTGCAAATTCTAAGCAACACTTACAGCTTGTTCCTTTATAGTTTGTTCACAAACGTGTATATCGTTTTGAAAAGCGGCGCAGATATACTTAGAAAAAAACGTCAATTGATTTGGCGACAGTCCGAAGAAGTTAATCAGAAACGTCAAGACATTTGTACCAGCTCTGCAGCCGTAACAGACCGGTTGCTCAGAAGATTCACTGTTACCATCTTTCACAACTAAAACGAGACAATAGATGTTTTCACTTTCACTTTCTTCAGGTTTCACTTTCTTTAAACTTACAACACGCGAAGAGCACAAAATAAATTATTATTATAGAGGATACTGTCGGTAAGGTGTTCATGTTGCTGTGGTGTGACACAGAATGAGAGGCAGATTGTTGCCAGTGGGTCTTGGGTGCCAAAAAGGTAAAGTAAGGAATGCACCACATAAATATATAATTCTGAACGTGTTTTGGCCGTTAACCTCCGAAATACACAGTGAAATTATTTCGCGCGTCTCTGTACTTATATAAAATACATAAACAGTACTTGTATAAAATTAACTCGGATATACAAACTTTTAATAGTGATGCGAGACAAAGACCTGCAAACAAGGTCAGGCCTACCCAGGGACTGTATTGAAAGTTAAATTTATGTTGAATTGGTCGATTTGCGTTTAGCGCGGATTGATTCATTTTAAATTGAGATTACTGTTGTAATGAAGTTACGCCTCAGTAGTTTGGGGCCTTAATTGTTAGAAATTGGAGTGACGAATTCTGTACTTACATGTGAGCGAGAATAAGATACCAAGTTGTAGGAATGTTGTGCAGAGTGCGAATAGGCACAATAGGCATGCTATACTGAAAGTGTACACAAATATTGACATAATAACATGTCTATGACATGTGCCACAATACGTCATATCGTCAAAACGACTAAGGACAAATTTGAAAATATCCTAAGGCCAATCACCCAAAAAACAAAACACCATTTCATTTTTATCCAAATACTTTATTTACGTATAAAATCTACCAACGTAGATCTACCAGTCAGCAGTGATCTCATCGCACTGCGTGGTATCACCAAATTCACTGGTCAAGAATTCGCAAACGTAGCGTTTCTGGCAAGCATCATTACAGCCACTAGCTAAAGCAGTATCAGCCCACCTGGATCTGAATTCAACATATTTAAGACTCAAACTTCTATCTTCAACCATACGCCAGGCAAGATCACGAAGATCTTGTGGTGTGGCACCACTTAAACCATAAGCATCCTTCAACGAATACAATTTGAACCATGTTGGTCTTTGTTCGGGTGTCAAGTTGGCGTCAGTAACATTGTAGGTCCACACATCATAATCCAATACTTCCTATAAGTTACAAAAGTCACTCCATCGCCAAAAAATTTAGCTTAAACAAAACTTACATAACTTTCTGAGTCGACGTGGTAAAGTTTGTAATTGACGTTATTGTCACTGAAGGTTGTAGCACTACCACCATTGAAAGCAACGCTGATTGGTTGAGTTGGGTTGTCAATGCTATGATACAAGACGAATTCATCACTATGGGTATGACCATTAAAGGCAGCAGTGATAATTCCAGCGAATCTATCCAAAATCCTCCTGTATTCCCTACTCCAAATGCTATAGCAAGTATCATCATTCGATGGCACATGGGAGATGATATGTACAATCTCGCCATCTTGTTCAGCTTGGTATAAGGTGTCAGCCAACCATTGGAGTTGGCCGAAGGGATCAACTTCATCATACAACAACCACCTAAAGAAGACCTAATCAAATTTTGATTCTTTAATGTCGTTTTGTTGACCTACCAATTGAAGGTATATCCAACGTTACTGTTCAAAGCAATGATTCTGAAACCATCTTTAACCAAAACGGTGTAATAACCGCCCTTGCGGATGGTGTCTCTAGTTGCTTCTCCTAAGAGTGGGCTCCATAAGTCAGCTGATAGGTCAAAGACCCATTGGGTTTGAAGACCATCCTCTTGGATTTCAGATGGTGCGAAGATATTCAATGGATGTGGCTCGTGATTGCCCAAAATGGGGAAGATTTGTGCATTGGGGAAAGAGTCCTTAAGACTGTTGAACAACAAAGTGATGTCATACATGTTTCCAACAATACTTGTGTCCCAAACTCTGTGGCTGATGGTATCTCCAGTGTAATAGACTAAATCAATGTCCGGCTAAAATTAATATCATCAAAGCAAATCAAATAAAAATCGATAAGTCTTACATGTTCATTGACGACGTGGTCTAGCAAATCTTCAACGGCATACCATGGTGTGTCACAATCACGATAGTCACCCCAATAACCAGCACCATCTTCTGGGTTTTCTGGCTCACCAGAGTCAGATTGGCAACAGAGGGGAGCGGCACAACTGGCCAAACTACCAGGGGTATACATTGGGTCATAGTGGAAATCTGTCAGTTGAAGAACTTTTAATGGTGTCGCCTTGGATACAATACCCTACAATTTGAATACAGTTAATAAAAGTAATAAAAGTGTGATTTTGGTTGTTACCTTTTGGATGTCAGCAGAACCTTCTGCAATGTTGATAGACCAGTCACCTACGTCATCACTTCCACAACTATAACTTTGGGCAACAATACCACAAATTCTGCTTGCCCTTAATTCTGGTCTGTTAGTGATAATGTGGTAAAGTATGGGCTAAAAATACCTTAAATTTATTATTGCACTAACCAATTTGTTAATTCTGAAGTGGCCGATTGTTTATTGAGATGACTATCGATTGATTTTAATCGCAATACATATTTAGGAACAATTTAAAAACAAAATAGATTACTAAAACATTATCAGATCGGCAATCAAATGACAATTATCATCAGATCGAAACCACTCTATTACATAAGTATTATATTAAAATTATCAAGGCTGATTATCATAAAGCTAAAATCTGCGACTCGATAAGTATTATTTTTTGAAAACAACTATAATTAACAAACAATTGAATGAAGAATTAAATTACCCACCACATTTAAATTGACAGCTCCTACGCAAACTGGTTCTGGTTCGATGTTCAAGTCTATGCAAAGAGTGATTGCTAACTCGGCAATATCATCTGGCGATACACCAGCGTGGATTTCATCAATGATGACATCTATCAAGCTATCACAAGCATCGCAAATAATTGCACTATCAATGTAGTCTTCAGCACCAGTTCTGAAGGCATGGGTCAAGTTGACAGTGGTTAAAAATTTTTGGAACGTCGAAGAGACTTGTTTGCCATTTGCAAAATAGTCTCTGGTACCTGATCTGAACTGTGACCCAACGGCACCTAAACGAAAAATCATTAATTTCTACATTAATAATTATTATTAATAATTAATAAGGTATTATAACGTATTCAAAGTATACACTTACCAGCATTCACTTGGTTGCCCAGAATGGCAACAGAAGCAACCAACAACAGTTTACCCCACATTTTGGTGGAAATTGTAACGATTTTCGAGCAGATCTCGTATTATATAGACTATTGATGTAGATAAGCCCCCACCAGGTTGATATCAAGATGTTACTTATGGAAAATTAAATAGAATTAAACAAAGAAAAACATTAGTAGTTGTTTGATTTTTAAAAACTTTATCTTGACTTTATCTTGATTGCCAACGCTCAGTTTTCACAACAGGTATTTAGTGGATTTTTATATCAATACAAATATAACTTAATAAACCCTTAAAGTTAGCTTGTGTATCAAACAGATACAAAATGTAGGTTCATAAACTTAATAATAACAAATGCATCCAAGGCCAACAAACATATTAATGGAGACATCATTTAATCTGACTTTGTGAAATTTTAAAGGAAATGTGGAAATGTTACATTATATTATTTTATTGCACATGTATCTACACTTGATTGTTGATGACTAATATTGTTCTGGAGTGCTGTAAAACAAAACATATTGTTCTTCACTTTTTTTAGTCTATCAAAAACGTATGAAGTTGTTTTTGTAGCATCATCAAAAATGTAACTATAAATAGTTAATAAAAATATCTTTAATTGTTGATGTTGTTCAACGTTGCAGTTTTTGTATAACATATTGTTGAAAAGATGGTTGAAAGTTAGTGTCGGATTGGAAACAATTGACAGAGGCAAAGAAGGATTGGTATACAAATATATTTATTTGAATCACAATTGAATTTCTTTGGCGAAAGGAAATGTAGTTTAAGTAGAATCAAAAATATTACCTCAATATTACTTGTATTAAAAAATATATGTTTCACTTAAATACATATTCCAAATAAATAATATAGAGTATTGAATGGAGTAAGTATTTGTTATACCAAAGAGTATGTTTTGATTCAAAGGAATACACAGTCAAAATAATACGTTTCTTAAAAACAAGAAACATCTTTTCTATCTGTGTATCGAGACAAGCAAGATTGATTCAATTTTATGCTGTAAGGTTGACTTGTAGGTTTCTTTTTGTTTGTTTATTTCGTCTATCGTTATCCAGCTGCCAAACTGAAGTAGCATTCAAAAGAATATTTTTGTGTTTATTCATTTTAGTAAGTTTGCAAACCAACTTTTTTCGTGTGGATGTCAAAATAACTGAAATATCTGAACCTAAAGGCAGGAATTGTGAATTGTCTCTAGTTTTTGAGAAACTCAGTACCAAAAGTGTAGAGAACGCATTTTGGAATTTGTTATCTTCAAACACCAAAGTCAATTGATAATTTTGCCTACTGAATCAGTTACAAAAAATGCATATAAGATATTATTGAAATTAACCAACATAAAAATACTTTCTTTCTCTTTGACAACAATAAATGTTTGAACATCCAAGACAATCCTTTCAAAACAAAAAACAAAAACGTGGAAAATCTACATCCAAACATCGAGAACACATTGATAGTTTTCAGATCTTTAAATCCAATACATTATTAGATTTTTCGTACAAAAGAAGTTACAATTACATTTGGCCCTAAAACGTCAATGTCTTAAATTAATATTAATATCACTAAGAAACAAACTTAAATTTTATTTTTGATAAGTTGTTCAGTGCAACTTTACTCCTTTTCCGTATAAATAATTTCAAGTATAATTTCAACGAATATAATTTTGTAAGAAAACACGCTCTACAGTAATAGTGTCACGCCGAGGATCCGAGGACATACATGATCACGAGGACAATCCTCGCAAAACGAGGACGGGTGGCAGCCATAGTGTAAACTTACCTTAAATAAACGAACACGTTGATATGTTCGTTTGCACTAAATTTGTCATATTTTAAACATACTGTCCTATTTATGGTAATAAGCAAGATATAAATATCACGCATGACAAGTGCATTAATATTATATTATCGCTAAGTTTGTATTTCCAAAAAAGAAATAGTAATAAAACAGTGTATGAAAGGAATTTTTATCATCACTACTATTGATTTCTAACCACCTGAATAGTGCTCAAAACCGTGATTAGTTTCTTGTTATCACGTGTTGTTAGAATGTATAAAATTATATGAAAAAACCTGATATCGTTCAATAGAAATTAATCTAAGAAATCACTTTTAATTGTACGAAAATAACCCATTATATATTTCTGGTTATCACTAATTGCACGTGGACAAGTGTCAAGTAAAGTCAAAATTTGTTTAAATATTTTATTACGTAAGCTACAACATCCTATCGTCAAACATCTCTTTACCAATCGCCTGTGATTTCGTCACACTGAGTTGAATCATCAACTTCACTCTTCAACATTCTGCAGACCAAACCTTTCAAACAGCTTTCTCCGCATCCAGATGCCAAAGCTGTGTCAGCTAACCTATGACGGTATCTACAAGAATAAACCTGTTAGAAACATTCTTTATTTTAATCTCTTTAACTTCATATACCTCCAATATGTCTTGGCCAATTCGTGGTCTTCTGTCATACGTATAGCTAAATCTCTGATACTTTGTGGAGATAGGTCTTCAACACCATAAGTTTCCTTGAAGGAGTAAAGCTTGAACCATTCTGGTTCGATATCTGGTGTAAGGTTGGCGTGGGTAACATTGAAGGACCAAACATCAAAATCGAGCAATTCCTACATATTAAAAAAAACATCAAATGAAGCTGGTCAAACACCAATCCAACCAAGTTACTTACAAAACTGCTTGAATCCATGGTGAAGATCCTATAGTTGTTGTTCAAATGGCTGATGGTTGTTAAACTTCCACCATTCCAAGCGATATTGATTGGTTCAGTTGGGTTTTCCAAAGAATGGTATAAGATGATTTCATCTTGATGGGTGTGGCCATTGAAGGCACCAGTGATGACGTGGGCAAATCTATCAATGACTCTCCTGTATTCCCTACTCCAAATCCTAAAAGCACTACCCTCACTGCTGGGGTTATGACTGAGGATGTGCACCTTTTCTCCATTTTGTTCAGCTTGATATAATTGATCAGATAACCATTGCAATTGTCCCAGAGGGTCAGCTTCGTACAAGATCCACCAGTTGTATCTATAACCAGTGTTTCCATTGATACCAATAACCCTGAAGCCAGGTCTGACCAAGACGTTGTAATAACCTCCTTGACGTATCGTGGCTTTGGCCTCTTCAGGGAAATTTTGTCCCCAGAGCTCCGCAACATCATCATACAACCATTGTGAGGATAATTCTTCAGGTACATATGTCGGGGCATAGCAGTTGACAGGGTGAGCTTCGTGGTTACCAAAGATGCTAAAGATTGGTGTATTTGGGAACGCTTTTTGGAGTTCATCATGTATTTCATGGGCTTCTTGCAAATTCCTCTCCTTTGAGGTGTCCCACATCCTGTGACTGATGATATCACCAGTGAAATAGATAACGTCATAATCACCATTCTCCTTCATGTTTTCCAAAGCGTTTTGAATAACGTATAAGGGTGTGTCGCATCCTCTGTAGTCGCCCCAGTAACCAGCGCCATTTGCAGGGTCCTCAGCCATGCCTAAGTCAGCTTGGCAACAGACGTAGGAGTCACAGATGGCGTTGCTGCCAGCTAGGTATAGAGGGTCATAGTGGATATCAGCGATGTGAAGAATTCTGATAGGTTCTTCTTCAAAAGTTGATTTTTTGGTTTCGATGGCTGAGATTTCGGATCTTTCTGGGATGTCGATGGACCATTCTGGTACGTCACCTTCGCAGTTGTAACTTTGGGCGACCACTGCGCATAAGTGACCAGCTGTCATATCTGGACTGTTGTCGACAATATATAAACCGGTATCCTAGAATTTGAATGATAAAGTAGGTTTGCAAATATGTGAATTTTAAAACATTCTGCAGACAATAGTGGGAGGCCTGCTCGGTCTAAGGGACTTATCATTTACATAGGCAATATATTTTTATCAGCAAGGGGATGCGATATCATCAACATAATTTAACGTTTATTGTGCCCTTGAGGCACCATGCAGTTACCGAGAGGCGTATGGTACAATTTTAGCACGAGAATACGCGCGCTGCATTTTTCCTCTAAGGTAAATGTGCCTTTTATTAAAAGCATCGACACGAGAAAACACTCTGAAATTATCTGGTATTGTCATATCAGATCTATACTGTAACATGCAAGTAGATAGAAATCACTTGACGTATGTAGATTATCATCTAAATAACTAATGTTGTGTTGCAATTAATTAATGAATACTTTGTGCATTTTTAGTCCGGCTCATATCGACTGCGCCATGTCTCAATGAGTCTTTAAGTAAAAAATAGACCTACCACCATGATATTAACCAATCCTTCACAAGCTGATCTTGTGTCGATCAGTAAAGCACAAAGTTCGACGACAACATCAACTAAATCTTCAGCTGTTGCACCATTTCTTCTTTCTTCGATGGCTGCTTCACCACCAGCAATGCATACAGTGCACAGTAATTCAGCATCAATAAATTGTTCAGCATTATCGTAGAATGCATACATGAGGTTCAGTGTTGATAAATAATTCTTAAAATCTGGCGAGATTTGTTTGTTGGCGAAGAAGTCAGTCATGCCAGCTTTAAATTTGACGGAAACATCTGAAAATTTGTAGGAAAAACGTTATTGGTAAAATGTATGGAGTTGGAAGAAGGCGGTATTGAAATGAAAAAGAATTTTGTTTACATAATTATCAAGGATACTTCGTAATTTTGACGTATAATATAAGGCAACTATAATTGGGTGATTATTATCATCGCAATCAAGATTTTTATCAAGTCACCTCATATGCAGTGTAATACAGGTAGGTAACATAATGTAATCTATCTAAACAAATCCACTTGACGTTAATAACAATTGTATCGCTCTCAGCTTGTTATGTTCCGCCTTTTTATTGTTTTATAATCGATTCTCCACTTAATGAATAAAAACAAATATTTCCATTGTAGATAAGGCAGTGTACCTATTGAATAGCTGATTTTACTATTTTTGGCATGTTCACCAGCTTGGCATGAGAAAATCCATGTGCAATAGAAATTATTAAATTGTGAATTGGCATAATTTTTTAAATATTTGTTGTTGCCTTGTTCTTGCCAGGAGATTTCCTGACAATGGCAAAGCTCTTAAATTGAATCTGAAAGACAAACAACCTAAAGCTATATTACTCCCTCTGGCACCATACAATCTTGTTACCCTTCACATTTATTGATTCCCACCCCTGTGTTATTTCATCCTTTCTCATTTCGATACATCTTCTTATGTACAGTCCAAAAATTGAAAAATGTCAACCAAGTATTATATTTTACTTACCTTCTCTGAAACATGATCCCGAATAGACACAAATGGCCAGCACTACAACAGCTATTTTCCCCCACATTTCGGCAGCTTAAACTGTGCGGAAAATCCAAATTAGCACGACTTTATGTGGCTTTCAGCCCCCCACTGATCTCGTGCGTATTCCTTATCGGGTTTAGATAGCAATCCCGAGATTAAACCACTGTTAAGATCAATCATTCAGCTCTATTGCATTATTAAAGTTTTGTATTGGACTTTTCTTACTTACCTCAATATATCGCTAATATATTCTCAACATAATACAGTCTTCTTGAAACCTTTAAAAAGAAAACCGACAAAGAAAATTCTTTGCTGGTCAATCACCTTGGCTTTTCATCTTAAATTTGCACACTCAAATAAAGTATCTTGGTGAAGGGAAATTTGCTGTGCACTTACCTTTTTCTGCCGCAGTTTGATGGCCAATTTTAGCCTGTTCAGGTGCATTCTTTCGCCGTGCTCGAAGGCCGGACCTGTAGGGTCGTGGTTCAGAAGTACCTCTAGCTCGTACGAACTTCGCGTGTGATCCAAGAGGGCCGTGGCGAAGTCTTGACACTGTTTCCGTAACTCTAAGTATTCTAGCTTAAACTCGTGCTCCATGAAACTAAGTCTGAAATGAATAATAATGGGTTACCTAGT
Organism: Aphodius sticticus; assembly: GCA_963966075.1. Classification (NCBI taxonomy): domain Eukaryota; kingdom Metazoa; phylum Arthropoda; class Insecta; order Coleoptera; family Scarabaeidae; genus Aphodius; species Aphodius sticticus. The sequence goes on from OZ014512.1 coordinate 26,771,334, forward strand.
TGCATTTTCATGGTGGATGTGAGGTTAGATGAAGTAATTTAATAATACATACAAAATGATTTGGAATGATTGGAAGACAAACCCAAATTATTGGGTTTATTGTGGTAATTAATAAAATATACTATTAAGAAATTTAAATCAACAGGCTGTGGAATAAATCTTGGGTTCTATTAAACCATAGTACCTATTTTACTAGGTATTCCAAAACACAAAATATAGTTCCCAATTCAAATTATCTCAAAAATTGCACGCATACGTTTCGTACTACAACGATAAGTTTTTTTTTAGAGTGGGCCTAGCTAGCACTCCATCGGAATGTGGTTTGGCAAAAAAGCGGTGCTCCGAGCGTACGCTTGTTATTTCATCTATTTCAACCATCAGTGTTGTAAAATTGTAAAACTGACCTGGTGCGTGGTGCGTTTTTAAAAATAGTGGCATTCCATGACATACCTATTTTATTTATTTTACTCGATGTTTCATGTTTGATTCAAGAATAGCGCAATGTGACGGTACAGATAATTCGGTATTTTGACGTTTTCGCATGTTTCTTAAGTGGTGGTGATAGTGATCAAATATTTTTTTTGCTGGAGAGAGCTGTTTGTCATCTGGTGAGTTTAAGTATAGTCAAGTATATTTGTATACATACATGGAACTAGTGGCACAATTTTAATATTACTGCGTTTTTAATACAGCCTGCGCTCAACATTGTGAAAAATTACGATACTATACTGTAGAATTGTAGGCAAGTGAGTACGTTTATCAAAAATAGTTTAGGACAGATTTTTGGGTAGTTATAAATCATGACTTGTCACTTTTGAATCTTAAAAACTACCTGTGCTATGGCTTTGCATCTTCGGCATTATATTTTAATCTTTAGACCTAAGCTAAGAGAACATACTAACGTAAACAAAACATCTGTATTGTTAATCGTTTGCAATACAACATGTAAAATCTGAAAATATACGTTCCTGTAAGGTTATATGGAACGACACTAACATTCACACGTATAGTAGAGATATAGTGAGCTTAATTTATATTTTTTACTTATCTAGTTTACTTTCATATGTGTACCTACATTGATAAGAAAAACTTGTTCTTAAAATAAAATGGTACTTTCTCCTTAAATTTATTCTTATTATAGAAGATTTATTCTGAATTCTATTATATTTCAATTGTGTAACATTTTATAAGAAAAATTAACAACTATTGACAACACTGGGGAACGTGGAGATTGCGAATGAAAAGTTCATTGATAGACTTCTTTGCGCTGAATACGAATCCCGACTCAAAAGTTTCCTATCACGTAATCTTCAAACACGTTGATGTCTTAATGTGAATAATTATGATTTTTGGCACTTTTTGTGTATTTAACCAGTGTTTCACAATTTGAACATCATGGAATTCAGAAAAAAATTAACTACCATATTGTTGAGTAAAAGATTATCAAAAAATATGGCAACTGTAGTAATTGTACGTCCACTGGCTTCTACTATGAAATAAGCCATTGGTTCACATCAATCAGATGATTAACAACCACATATGGCTTCTTTTTGATATAACCTGTATGCTATACCTTTATGGAACAATAAAATATTGAAACCCTATATGTAGCTCTATATGGAATTATTTTTTATTCGTACCTCGTTCCATATAATCCACCAGGAATTACTTTATAACACAGAATCCTAAAATAAGGGTTTGTTAAAGTCGTTAAAGACCGGTAATCGTGTGAAAAAATGAGATTTTAGCGGAAATATGTCCTTTTGCGTCCCCTGAACATTTTTGACCAAGGTACAATAAAATGTCTGTGTTTGTATGTGTGTACACGTTTTTTATAGCGACGATTCCGGAGAAACTACTAAAGGTATCGGGACAAAACTTCATATTCAGAAGTTTCATGACTAAACTTAGAGCTGAAAGAAGTTTACTCTTAGCATTTTTCAACGATTTTGCAAATGAGCCGCCATTTCTGTTCAACTTTTGTGTAGTTAGTGTCTATAACATTTTTTGGTAAAATTAATAGTTAAGCTGCATGAGAAAACTTTAACTTTGGAAGCCATGCCTAGCAGTTGACTCTGTTGGTCGCTCTGTGCATTATTTTTATACAATAAATAGTTGAGTGAAGCGTTAGCAGTTTTTATTCGAACCAACGCTAACCCAACTACACACATTAAAACATTCTATTTGATCAACATCACTCGTATCTGCATTACAACTAGTTTGCCAAGACTTGACAAACAAGATATTTTGATTCTATTGTAAGTATTATCAGATCATCAGCGTTTGACACTGCTATATACTATGATAAAGTCATGTGCCTGGCCACATCAGATTATTTTTATTAATGGAAACAAATTATTTATTTGTATATGTTGCAAAGTGATACTCAATCCCCTACTACACAAAAAGCACACCTGCATTTGTTAACAAGTTATTTACATATTTATTTTTAATTATTTAAAAAAAATAATAAAAATCGTTCCATATGTACCCGCTTGACGATACAGGTGTGTCTGCAGATGGACCTAAGTATACCTATAATGGAGCAAACCCTTCATTTCTCAAGAAAAAGTCATTCTTCAAAAAGAGTCCTAGATATCCTAAAACACCACTGCCATAGTCAGACGAATATTGATTTAACATCCAGGCTAGTTACAAAATAAAAAATTGTTATTTTTTTTAAGAGTAAAGTAGTAGTAGGTACTGGTTTTTTACAATTAAGTGTAAAATGACATAACGACTATTGCTAGTGTTGAATGAGTCCAACCTGTTTTTAGTAAAAAGAAAATTATTAATTTCAGAAAATTCTTTTGTAGGATTCCTTTAGATTTTTTTTTCAAAAACTGACCAAACTAAAAAATCTGCTATAGGACAGAAAATTGGTACATTTTGTACCATTAATTTGGTGTATTAGTTTAAAGATTCTGTGAATAAACTAAACTCTTGTTGAACTGTTATGTTTTGACACCAAATGTGGTGATATTTTTACAAATAAGTTCTGCACGCTTCTTTAAGACATTTTTAATTTAAATGTAAAAATTTACCTATAGACTTTGTAGAGCACTCAAAACTGTTTATAAATAATACCTTTTCTCAAGAATTTAATGTTTAGGTACGTTAGGGTACCTTCAAGTTACCTGAAGGATTATTCAGCATGGCTGCTTTTATGTTGATGTATGATTTTTCTTAATCTGCATGATATAACTAAGAAATAAACGTGGTATAAGTCTGGCTATATTAGATATAGACAGTGATAATAATATTATACCATCCCATTGGTATTTAGATTTTCGTATGTTTGTAGGTGCAATATTATTATATTCACAAAGTTTCAGAACTTAAAACTAAATTAACTTCTAAGCCACTTTCAAAAAGCAGCCCATTAATTCTTAGATTTTTTGTTTCCTATTTTTCCTGTATTTGCCCCCTAAACTACCCCCTTAAAACATCCCCCTTGTTGCTAAGTTTTTTTTTATCTATCTAACAACTATTTAAACTTCATCTAAGAAATATATTTTATCAAGCTATAACTTCAAAATCGGCCACTGTGCGTCGGGAGTGGGTGCCTTCATAAATTTGCCTGAAGGGAGAGTTGCCAACGCAAACTTGAAACCTCGGCGCCGGGAGCAAATTACTGCCATCGTAAAGGCTCAATTAAGTCGTGGTAGCACGTAATTCTGTAATACTTGAACTTCGGTCTGGACACTTTCATAATAAAGATTAGTTGCAATTACTAACAGTTAACTGGAATACTTTAAACCTATTTCTGTCGATAAGCCTCCCTAAAATGCTGCGGAAATGGACATATTACTGCGCCATGTTCCCGCCTATGAAGTTCTAATGATCCATTTTTATTTACCCTAATAATAGGGAATGGTTATTTATTACCTACTCTCTCTTGAACTGAAAACAGAAATGTGGAGAGTATGTGTTCGAATTAAATTCTCCAGTATTTTAAAGGCTGTTTTGATTGTGAAAATGGTCACATAATAGCAACTGGTAGAAAGCTGCAGGTTTCTCGAACAAAAATCACAACATTACAACTGCTACTTCCGCAGAAATTTGAAATTGTATTAGTGATACAATCAAAGTAAGAACGGGTTTAGTATTCCTAACGTTACGCCCTGGCAAAATGAATAAAACAGATGCTTTTGCGGATTTGGTTAAACCAGCTAGCACAATAGGCGCAAAGTCAACCCTGAAGGTATAGGACTTCAATGAACCGAATCATCTGATTTTTCGATACGCTGCGCGACTAGCTGATTCGGGGTCAATACGATAGGTACTGCTAACGCCACCCGTGCATGGAAATGAACGCACACGGAATCAAAAACCCCTACCATAATTATATTCCCATTTCAAGAGCATCTAGCAAATTCTGTTGCATCTAATTGGTGAACAATTTGAGTTTTTAATTGAGATTCGCTGGTGTAATTGGTGATTTTTAATGGTTACGTGTTTCTTAACGTTTACTAATTGCTTAAATTATACAGAGGAGTTTTTAATAAGTGTTGTTTTACCTTCGTAATTCCCAGGATAATTCGAAAGCTGTTAGGATGGGATCCTTCGAAGATAATGCAATTAAAGAAGGCGACGCTAAAGCACGATAGGCATTTATTCGAGATCTAGAATGTCGCAGTGAATCCTCCATCCGTGACGTCACACATTCATCGCAGCCACACCTGAAAAAAATAAATACAAAATACTGAAATTAAAAATTTAAATTTACTTCTGTTTCTGCACGTACTATTCACACAGGCTTAGCCTTAATAAAATACTAAAACATAACCTGAAAAACATACCCCTAACTCTAATCCAATTATAAACTTTCACATGTGTAATCTCTCTGTAGTCCTGGAGTCTCTCATTCACAAAACTCGGAATTGAAAGTCTCTGAGCCGTGGTTTAGAATCTCTAAAAAGTTCTGTATTAAACCTTGCGCGTGAAATCGGCTTTTAAGTCGGGTCCTGCAGTCCCGCGGGATGCTACAGGACGTCTTTCAGAATACCTATACACGTTGAGAAGCGCGACAGGCAATTCAAAAGCGTTCTCATGTTGCGGTGTGGCTCACGCCACCAGAGCCAAGTTGATACTTAACCCTGGACTTAAGTGCCTCAGTGTACCACATGACGTCGTTTATTTTAATTAGGTGCAGTTGCGAACCCCTTACGGCTCACAGCGGCCCTCCTGGGTTTATTACAAGGATGAAATAACATCCAACACAAAATATCGCGTTATAGGTGCTTTACGCGAATGCTTTTTTAAAATATTGATAAATTCCGTATTTGGAAAAACGTTGTAATTTTATTTTTACTATGTTACGAAAAGTGCTTTCCGGTTATGCTCTAGGGACCCTGGGATTGTTGACGTATACTGAGTCTTTAAGGAAGTCCCAATGAAAACAGTTGTGAACTCTGGTGAATGTACATACTAAATAAACGCAAAAAATCATAATATATTGGCAAAGCAACTTATGTGCAATCCTGGACTACTAGACAGAATAAAACTATCTGATAATTCCTCATGTAAATTGAATAAGTTCTGGTATGAAGTGAATCTAGTTTGGTAAGGACGGACACTGGAATTCGGCGAACAAGCTGCAAGAATTCTGCCCTAATTCTGAATAAATATCCGCCCGGATTTTAAATTGCAAATAGAGGACGGACTGCGTTTGCATGAATTACCTGAATTCAAACTCTGCGATAAAAATAAAATCTGAATCAGAATTTGAGTGCACTGTGCCCTAATTCTGTTCTGGTAGAATGTAACTATTATGCAGCTCCCACACGCTAAACAAGCTTGAGCTAAGGAGTAACCTTTTGGAATACTTTCCTCTCATTTGATTCACGCCATTATCTCTATTTCGAAAGACGCTACAAAAAAGCAAAAAAAAATGATGCACATTTTTTGCCTATACAGCTCAAATTGACGAGAAAGTGACACATTGAAAGCATTCTACCCCTACATTGTCTCATTGGCTCCTTATATTCGCAAATTTCGACACAAACCATTTCGTACCGTCTGTTAAATAAGGCGATTTCACTGTGAATAATTTGGCCATGGGGGGGACCCCTTTGCTATCTGGAAATCTCTCTTTACAGACGTTGTGACTTGCTGTTACTGTTCTTATTGTATTTCCTTTAGTGATAGAGATAAGGCTACTATCTACTATTAATTTGATGTCATCTAGGTACTGGTTTACTGTTTTAGTACAAATATCGACAAATCTTTGTAGTCAAATGACTAAAATTGTAGAGTATAAATATAAAGTATATAAATATCAAAACATACTCCCTTAACATCCTGAATTAGGACGCTTCATAATTAATTAATTAACCTTTTCAAAATATAGGTCGTAAAAATGTAATGTTTTTAAGTCAAATAAATTTGCAGTCAACAAATTATTAACTTAATAATAAAATAAATAAGAAAGTTTTGACTTTACACATAAAAAAAGATCTCAGATTTCGGATTTTTAATTCGGTAGTTTATTCGTCAAAAATACAATGATCAAAAATAAATTAACCCTGGCCAACAAAAAGAAAATAAAGTGACAACTGATTATGGTATCTTTTCTTTCGTAGAATCGGAAAAATGTTTCACAGTTTCTGACGCAGAAATTGTAAATTTAATCGGATTTTGAGACAGCAAATACGTATTCTTTTTTGTACTTTCACGTTTTTTACACTGTTTTTCTCAAAAACAATTTACAATTTTTGCCGCCAGATTTACATTACATATTATGTATTTTTGACCAATTTAGTAACTGGAAGTATGTGAAAACAGATCGTGTGGTATCTACATCCAAAAGTAGTTTTTAAATGTTTTTCATTAAGTTAAAATCATTCTAGAGTGCAAATTTATATTAGCTTGGAAAATAAAAATGTTTTTTTAATAGTAGGTAAATTAATATTTTCAAAGCGAGACGCTTCGAAACAAGTTATTGGAAAATTAAATTTTTCTCCTATTTGTCCTCCGCGATTTTTCTTTGCCAAGATGTTTTTGTCCGGTTGGTTCTTTCCAAAAAGCATAACGGTTACTCTACTTTTTGGTGTTGGTAACTCTAAACTAGGGTGACCAGACGTACAGCATTGCGCTGTACGGTTTGTCATTTTGAAGTAGTGTCCAGCATTCACAAGCGTACAGCAAAACGTACAGCATTTACATCATATGTTCGTCAATATCCGCCTTTGAAGGCAATTGCTTTTATTACGTTACCTGGTGAGACATCAGAAATGATAGCAAAGTCAATAATTAATATTCTAGAAAAAAGAAACAGTTTAAAAGACAAGTTAATCGCGTTTTGCGCTGATAACGCAAATACCAATTTTGGGGGCTTGTCTAGAAAGGGTATAAGAAATGTGTTTTATAAATTGAATAATGTATTAACGCAAGATAGATTAGGAATCGGTTGTATAGTGCTCATATTGTACATAACACACTTCAAGCAGATGCCGATTTGCTGCCCATAGATATTGAAAGTATTGTAAAGAAAATATACAGCCACTTTTATAAACATATTTTTTATCATTGGATTCCTATATTACTAAAAAGCTTTTTTTCTGATCGAACATCTGAAATATGGTTCAAATTTATTCACTTCTTCCTTCGTTTTCCTTATTTCACGAAACTATAACAGCAATTGAAAATAACAACAGCACTGTAGTACAAGTTGAAGCAGAATTTGACAAGCTTGTTCTTAAACTACGAGGTAGATCAGATGTTACATTTCTTCCTGTAACTTTGCGAAACGATTTAGCCAGACTTGTTGAAGAAGGTCACATAAATAATCGGTGGTTTACTTCACAGGTTGAAATATTTTATAAAAATTGCATTGATTATATTGTTTCACGGACGTCTCATTTTTCGACACTGAACTATTTGCAGTGGATTTGCAGCGGACATATAATAATACTGTAAACTGGACCGTTGTTCAAAATGCTTATGAGTTTATTTCTAAACATATTACAAACAACAATTTTATCGATGAAGTGACATTTTTGAATAGTTATCTTAATGAAGAAAAACTAGCACAATGGAGGCGTGATAGTATTCAATCTGATATGCGGTGAGAAACAAAAATATTCCATTTTGTAGCCTGTTGAATATTGTAGAATTTGCACTATGTTTACCTGGCACCAACGCACCTTTCCGTGTCTTTTCTATTATGAATAATATATGGGCTGATGAAAAATCACAACTGAATGTCGACACAATGAAGTCCATATTACTTGTTCGACAAAATATTGCACTCTCTTGTGACGATTTCGTTGGCAAAATTAAAAATAATAAACATTTATTAAAGCAAATTCTCAGTGCTGACAAATATGTACAATAAGTACCGAATGTTTGTAAAAATAATCTATGTCAAATTTGTCCAGTCTTATATTACAAATCATATTTATAGAAAGAGAATAGAAATTTATGTTTATTTTTTTATACGAATTTGAGGTTATTTTCGAAAAAGTAAAGAATATTGTCATTACTACAGTTTTTTTTTCTTTTCTTATTTTAATTTTGTGCGCAAGGAAGCCGTACAGCATTGGCCACTTAAAAATCTGGTCACCCTACTCTAAACCCAACCCAATGGATGGTTTAGTTTTGCACACCCCCCCCCCCCCCGCCTGAAATTATTTCTGCGGGCGCCCATGGCTTCATACAGCTCACAATTTTCCATTTCCACCTCTGTTTCCGCCAACATTTATTTAAGAAAGCAATTTTGTATTCAATATTGCGTGCCACCGAAAAAAAATGTCATAAAAACGTTCGTATTTTCCGGGTGTTTTATATTACGTTACGTTGAACGTCATGCTGGATTTACATAAGGCCGTACGTGGCTTACCTAACGTCGTGTGGCATAGGCAGCGTAGCCCCTCGATCCAGAAGAATTTTGATAATCTCATAGTTGTCCCTGTGAGCAGACAATATTAGCGGAGTGATGTCTGGGGTAAATGTAGCAGTATCAGGTGGTAGTGCCTCCCAACTCTGCAAAAAGAAAAGCAAAATAAATTTTTTTTTATTAATAAGCATAGGATGCTTAACATATTGAAACTAATCTAAAAGATTAACCATCAATTTTACTCTGAATTCTTAAAACTAGGTACTTGTCTCTAATAGGCTATCCACTGATGTCCCTATATTTACTTTGTCCCAAACAAGAAGCACTAACACTTCACTCACTGTGCTCTGCTTTTTACACATTTCACTGATTCACTAGTTCGAAGGGTTTAGTTCTTTTTAGTCTTCTCACTAGGTTCTGGTTGTCCAGTAGCTGCAGGGCCTCTACGTTGACGTGATGGCTTAGGCGAGATTCAGGCTTAGTGGCGAATCTTTTTATCTCTTGGATGACTTGTGGGACACCAAGATCACGGTGCAGGTCACTATTCCGTATGTACCAAGGAGCGTTAACCATATTCTTTAGTACTTTATTTTGGAAAATCTGGATTCCTTGTATATTGGAGCTTTTTGCGCAGCCCCAAAGCTGGATGCCGTATAACCAAATCCGTTTTAGTACTTGGTTGTAAACTTGTAGTTTGTTCTGTACCGACAACTGAGAGTTTCTTCCCAGAAGCCAGTACAGTTCTCTGTATTTGAGGCCAAGCTCTACTCCTTTCTTCTTAACATGTTCTTTCCACCTTAGTTTTGTATCCAGTGTCATACCCAAATACTTTGCAGTGTTCGCATATGGAACTATGGCGTCGTTAATCTTGACATGAGGTATGTCCTCGATTCTTTTGTTTGTAAAGTTAATGTGGACAGATTTCAGTTCGTTGAGCTTGGTCTTCCATTTTTTGTTCCATTTATATATTTTATTACTAGCTTGTTGAAGATTCCTGGTAGATTCACCAATAGTTGATCCCACTGCCGTTAGAGCCGTGTCATCTGCGAATGTGGCGACTGTTACATTTTCCATCTGTGGAAGGTCACTTGTATATAGTAGATAGAGAATTGGTCCCAATACACTACCCTGGGGTACCCCAGCTTTGACTTCTTTTAGTTCCGAGTATTCATCGATCTGTTTTATTCTGAATAGTCTATCAGATATATAAGATGTTAGCAGCTCGACGTATTGTAAAGGTAGCATACTCTTTAGTTTGTGTATCAATCCTTCGTGCCAAACCTTATCGAAAGCTTGTGTCACATCCAGAAAGATTGTTGAGCAAATAAGCTTTTCTTCTAATGCTTTCTCTATGATATCTGTTATTCTATCGACTTGATCTATAGTGGAATGCTTTTCTCTAAAACCAAATTGGTGATTAGGAATTAGCTCTTTTCTCTCAATGATAGGTTTCATTCTCTTTAGAGGCAACTTTTCAAAGAGCTTCGATATCATTGGTAACAGTGATATTGGGCGATATGATTTGGCCTCGGTCGGTGGTTTGCCTAGTTTTGGTATCATGATAACTTCTGCTACTTTCCAGACATGTGGGACGTATTTTAATCTGAACGATGCATTTATTAGGTACGTCAGCATAACAATACCTTTCTTAGGTAATTTCTTAAGAAATTCTCCTGTGATAAGATCATATCCAGGTGCCTTCTTTGGATTCAGGTTTGTCTTGACACAAGACACAAGACAAAATAAATAGAGACCGTATACTTTCCACTACCCAGTATTTCAAATAGGTATCCTGATTTCTGGGATTTGCATTCAATCTCATTTTATGCGTTTTGCGATGTAAACATCAATGTTGGTGCAAAGAGTTTGTATATTTGGATGAGTCAAAATGCTCTTGAGAAGTGCTAAGGGATTTTCTTTCAATGATCAACAGATCTCGTGTTTGAAAAATATACCGAGTGAATTGTGGAAAGAATTACAACAGAGTGTGAATGACAAGGCAGTGAAGTTGATGCATTTTAGTATATTTTTCGTTCAATTCTGTTCAAATAAATTCGATGCGTTTAGGCTCTCTGTTACAATAAATCCCCGTCCAATGTTCAACACTTTGCTTTTCGTTTCATCCCAATAAAATTTAAAGCATGTGTAATCTCAAATCTCGATCTATATGTTCAAAAAAGAAGAGAGAAATACAGGAAATTCACCGTAGTGAGCACGAAGTCGATTCTCCTGGAAATGATGCGGGAGACAAAATTTGAAAAAGAAAAAATGCTCCAGCGGACAAAGACCGGCTTATTTCCGTTAAATAATAGCTTTTTGCGGGCTTTAGGCCCTTCTGACTCTCAGTTACTGTAGATCCTTATATTCTCTGCCATCAAATCCGGGCATTCATTAGATATCATTACATCGCTCACAGGCTTTCGCTGAAAATATCACGTCGAGAATCTTAATGAAGTGCAAGCGGTACATCAGGGAATAAAAACAAAGAAAAAGTCGGAAAAATCGCGACTTCGACAATGTAAATTTAATCTTGGACCACAAACTTTTTCTCCGTGGATTTAGCTAAAGTCATGTTTAATGAAAGCTGCCGTATGCTGGAGACTTTTTATGAAACTGATTTCATTGTTATTGCTGTTTGAGGTTAGATATTATTTCTGATGTTTGTGTCACACACCAGATGGCGGTCGTATCAACTTTTCAAATATTTGTCGGTAGCCAATGTTAGATTAAAGAGCTTTATGTTTGATCGTTGTTAGAAAGTATTGATAGCTAATTTACTAGAGTAGTATTGTTTTTCTTTTGGTTTCAGTATGAAGGAAGACGCAAATGACGAATGATGTTCAATGTTTGCTCACAGGCATATTATTGATGGTAGTTTCACTGTTTTTGCTCTCAAGATATTTTATATGAAGCGTATAACTGGAGAAGCAGATATTCGACATATAACTAGTTTTGAGTAAAACGTTAAAAACCTACCAAGACCTTCAAAGCATAGCAATCAGCTTGCAAATTTGATAGAAATTTTCTATTTATTATTTTAATGAAGTAAGTATTTTATTCAGAAATGTCTGACTTATCACTCAAAAGATATTTTTCTTAAAATAGTACTTATGTCTGGTTTTGCAAGTGAGAATTGCAAATGTCTGCAATCTGTGGGAACTACAAATATCTGTGTTTCGTCTATATAATAATTGTCTAAACACCAATAAGTTTAGGCTAAGGACATTTGGAATTGTATAGAAAAAAAGACTCCAAAGAAAATAATAAAAAAAAATGTATGTAGGTTTCATTACAGTAGGCAGAAAAGATGAACACAACTAAACTCAGTAAGCAGAATAAATGAATTTTCTCGCGAGGACCAAAAAGTAATTTTATTACAAAATGTAAAATGTCTGCTTTTGCATCTATACGCTTCATATGCAATCCTATTAAGTATTTAAAACAAAGACAAAATATTTGTTTTTATTTCTTAAATTTTGACAGCCTAAATTGTGGATAATCAATATAGTATGCTGTGTTAACTCTACAGATACATTTGAACAACCAGCGACAAGACTAGTTGCAGAATTATAAGGTATGTCATTATTAAATAAATTTATAAAATAGTGACTTAACAAAAATTAAGAACACAAAATAAAGAGCACAAAATTAATAGTCTAGGGAAAATATCTTACATGTGGTTCGCCCAGTTTGTGTATCGTCTCTTCGTGATCCAGGAGAACCTCAACGGCCTCCACGAACTCCTCGGAGATCGCATGGAGTAGAGCGTCTTTTGTTTCGACTTTGTGTTCGATAAGAAGTTCGACCATCTCTAAATTTTCGTTATCTATGGCCATTAGCAGGGCGCTCCTACCTAAGGGGTCCACGCAATTGATGTTTATGTACCCTGTTTCCTCTGCTCTCTGTAACATCCTGAAAACAAAAGAAAAAGTTGTATCCGAGGATTAGTCCGAACCCTCCAAACTTTAAATTTAACACCCAACGGATTAAGTTTGAAATAACAGATAAATGCAGACCTGAGATTGAAATTCTGATGGCAACATTTCGTGTAGTCGTTTCGCACTTACTAGATTATTATTAAACTCGAAGTGGTGGCCTACTGTGTTACTATTTGATTTGGATTCTGCGCCTGATATCTAATTTCAACAGTAAGAGCAACTTTTCAATAAAGCGTTTAATAATACTTTTAAAACATTGTACAATTTAGTTTACAAGTTTTAACAAAATAACTATAGAGAAACCAAGTCAAAGCGCCCTTCTAGTAAAACTTTTCTCCACGAACATTTATGTGATAAATCAGGATATCTCGTGTTGTACCTAAATAAAATACTGTATTCCGACACAATCGTACATGTCATGCGGTGAATGAAATTTTTGCGTGTACGAGTGCCGACAATAGAACCGGAAAAATGTTACAGAGAACGCTGGCGGTGAGAGGAAAATCTTGTTTTCAGCGAGACCATGACGTGAAAATATTCCAACTCGCAAAAGTTTAGGAGAAAATTCCACATTATGCGACATGTACCTACTTTACAAGACGTAGGAATTTGTTTGGATTGAAATGTTTACCTCCCACCAAGCCGTAAGCTTAACACATAATATTCAAGATGCCCTTTTTCTTTCTCTGTTATTTCAGTAGAATCTACTTTTCCTTTTTTTATTGGACGTTGGTATTTGTTCTAATAATTATTTGAAAAAAATATTGATTCACGATAATTCACTGTATTTCAAATAATATATTATTCGGACTTTAATTTAGGGACTAAAAAGTCTCGATAAGTCGAAAAAATCAAACCCAGCAGGACTTTAGCGTAGCTTTGGCTGGGCAGTACAAATAAGTGCAAAGCGTCGTCCACATCGATATCGTGATTTCGTCGCAAGTTAGTCATCGACAAAGATGACGGTAAATTGTTTTTTTAACAATATCTTGCTTTCTGTTGATCGCATGACATGAACGTCATTGGGACATTTCTTAATCTTTTATATCTCTACAAAAAAGTGTGTCCACAAAAAATAATGTCCATACATCAATTGAGTGCGAGTGATCATTTTCATGTTAAACCTCTGAAAAAACGTTAACAGCACAGTTGACAGGGTAACAACGTGTTTGAGAACATGATAGAGCATCATATTTTTAATCAGAACTCATTTCAGGAAGATAGATGATGAGATATGTTAGAAAGTTAAGAGGTTATACACATAGTTAGGCCCGTGACAAGGATATGGTCCGGGTCCCATAAAAAGGTTATCTCGTTTGTATAATAAAAAAAGATATTAAACCTGTAATTTAAAAAGAATATATTACATTATATTCATACCACCACACCATACAAAGTACATTACATTAAATAAAAATAGAAACAAAAAAATATAAAAAATATAAAAATTATAAACTTCCTCTCCTTATGATAACCGAAATTGTAATTATTTCAGTTTCGCTTCATTTTTTATATTCCTCTAAAGATTGGATAAAAAGAACCATCTGATGAAAATTTAGTTCCTTCTTTATTATGCACGAAGCTAATAAAGTAGGAATGATTATTATACTTTTCCTAATGGGGAAATATTTTAAAAAATATTATCAATGTTTCAATTGTATGTAGGTACTTTTAGGTACAAGAATAAGAAATGTATACCAGTCTTTTGAATAAAGAAACAAATAAATGTTGTATGAGATTATGAATTGAAAATCCAATTCGATTGCAGTGAACATAGTTACTTACTTAGCTTTAAATAATGATGACAATTCTTTTTAATAATGACTTCTTTATTCAAAGAAACTGTCATTATTCAAAGCTACTATCGACACCTATGTGGATGACAGTTGATTGACAGTTAAAATTTAAAAATTTTCATAACCGGTTTTCCGAGTTATATGCTTGTCAAATAATAATAATAATATAGTATTTGTGTTTCTTTAAGTTTACGATGTAATGCTCCTAAGTCCGATGTAATTCTTTATTAGTTAATAAGATTTGTTTTTTATTTAGATTCCTTTGCGCTGAATACGAATCCACGTTCCCTAGTTTGTAATATTTTCGGAATATATAAGTGAGATTTATTTGTAAAAAGTGCTGATACATACTGAACCCATAGTCCCACAATATTCAAGGTTTCTTCCGTATTTAACCGAATTACCATCATTTATTTCCCTCCAAACCTTTTATCTTTTAATATATCTTTTGTGTAGTACCTACTTTATGTACTACTTTTAATGATATTTCACTTTGTATGTATATCAGTTCAATTAGCGAACCGTGTAGTGCCACAACATAATATGATGGTACTAGCAGAACATTCACAGTTGTTATTGTATAAGTAATAATTACCTATATTATGAACCAGAAAGGCGACTTAATACTATCATTTTATGATTGGTTAAAAAGAAAAACATCTTGGAATTTGTTTTTTATGATAAACTTGATGAATATTTTACCTAATTATTATTAAAATTATGCCAAATTGAAATAGCAAAGTTTTTTTGTTTGTATTTACTCGAAATGTAATGTTTTCAGCCCTACATGTTATAGTTTTTTTATTATAAAATATTCATTACATTCAACATATAAATTTGTGGTTACTCTTACATGTTCTTGACACTCATTAGTCTCAGTGGTTCTTAAGCGGTGCTCCGCGGAACACTGGTGCTCCGCGAGCTTGTTGCAAGTGCTCCGCAAAATTATGAAAGTCGACATTTGATGTTGGCTCATCTACTGTATGTGATTGGAATATTAATATTTGTATATTATTAATGTACAAAACATTCTAACTTCAACAAAGCAAACAATAAAAGTATTTACGATTTTCAAATAGTAATAAATATGAATAAAATAAATAAAGAATTATAAACATAATACAATTAAAATAAGAATGAGTATAGCTCTGCTACACATGTCACAAAAGAAGTTCGAAAAATATGCAAACATTTTGAAATATATTTCCTAAAATAAACATAATTAATATAATGTTTTGATAATATATATTTTTGCCCTCATCTACATATCATCCACATGTTATGTGCGGATTTATTAAGTTTTATAATAGTATAAAGCTGTATCAAAAATGAGCTTATCAAAACTACTTGAGTAGGTGGTACATAACTGCTAATATAAAGAATCCAGCCAAATTAGCTAAAATTTTACAAATTAGAAAGGTTTTGAAAGTTTTATTATATTTAGATTTATATTACCGCGAACAACTATTATGTCAGATGTTTGGAGGAACTATCACAATATACCAAATGGGTGGTGGCATTTATAACAAATAAGAAAACAATTCGGTACATCGAGAGCGCTTTTTCCCCTCAAACATATTTAAGAGTTCGTTTTGTTGAGTGTTGGGGTTGAAATAAAATACGAAGTCGTAGACTTAATATATATGTATTATTTCCCACACCTCCCTGGATACAATACTGGAGTTACCAAGAAACACGCCGAATCGAGCTCTCTTATTTAACGCAGAACGATGATGAATACTGATATAATGATCTAATGATGCCCGGATTAGCCGGACAGGGAGTTTTGTCTATTCCTGATGTCACGTGGTATAAAGAATAAAGGTCCAATAGAAATGACTTAATGACATCAGAAATGACCAATGAGCGCACGGCACGGTGTACGCTGTTCTCATGTCGCCGACCCTGTACATCAGCACATTACATGTGTCGCAAGTGTCCGCGATAATGCAGTGAACAAAGGAAATGCATTATAAGCATATTTGATCAGCACACTCGAGTATTTAATAACACAATAATAATTAATACAACACTAATCTAAAACAAAGGAATAACAATGTTAAACAAAAGGGGTTGTAAAGGCCACTTTACAACAGTTTGTAGAAATAAATTCCAAAATCCCCGTATATTTTCGGAATTTATACTCAAATATATCTTTTTTTTTTTTTTTCTATATCACATTAATTATTTTCGCCGCAAATAAATTTCATTGGAGTTTTTTCAATTCGGTGAAACGTTGGAGCTGATGAAAATATCAACAAAACTGTATTTTAAACGGCTACAACTTCTTAAGGAATTGAAAAAACCAATAAGTCGATATGAACCTTTTTACTCGGAATCACATTAAGTTTCTAGAAGAAAATCGGTAAAAAGTTTTACATGGATTTTATTTCGTTATATATTATTACTTAAATTTATTTACTTTTTATTGTTGAAATGGGTATTGATTGTGTTATTTTTTCGTTTTCGCATTGTTTGATATGTATTGTAGTAGTAATGTCTTTTATGTTTCTTTGTTTTTTAACATTTCAAACGGTTGTAACATCTTAAGGAATAGAAAAACCATATAAGTCCGTATAAAACATTTGACTCAGAATGACATTTGATTTCTAAAACTTAATTTTGCCGAAAAAAAGGTAGACTGCTCGTATATTAATGTTATTTTTAACTGTTATGTAATATATTTTTTTATTTTTAATACAAGTTATGTCTAGTTTTTAGTGCTCCGCGAATTTTTCTTATGATCAAAAGTGCTCCCTGACTTCAAAAAGATTAAGAACCACTGGTCTAACTAAAGAAGGCCAACTCGTACATAAACGGTATATTGACATTTTTAGTAGAGAATTAAACGATCAAGAGCTTGAAGAATGCTCATTCATCATGGTCGCCCGATCAATATAAAGCAAGATATTGTTCAGTAACGTGGGGCATCTTTGATAGTGAGGCTGCCACGATATCGATGGGTACTTTTTGCACTTTTTGTAATATCATACCAAAGGTGTATACAAAAATCTAGCTGGGTTTGAATTTTTCCGTGAGTGAAATGAAATCATTGTGTTACTGAGCTATCCTTCCGACATAAAAAAGATGCGTACGTTCGCATGAGTTAAAAATTCCAATAAAGCGTCAAAAAGGGTTTATCCCCGGATCAATTTAATCGTTCACATACCGCCCCTAATAACAAAGTCGGAATAAATTTGCGTTCCGCACCGTTCCGGTCGTAAATTTTATAACCGACAACTGGTCGGTCGGCGGTAGGCCGTTTGTGCCCGGAATAATAAAGGCAGGATATGACTATAAATTGTGATTTATTAAATCCATATTAATTTTGAAACTTTTGCGGCGCGGCGTGTCACTGGACCGTTCCTGCTTAAATATTATTACACGTGCGCGTCCCGCATATATTCCGCGCACGCTTGTTTATTATTGTGGCAAGATCTCGGACATTTGCTTCTCCCGACGTTCCGGAAAAATATTGAATGTTTTGTCAGAATCGGGATTTCTGGAAATTTCGGATGTCGTAATTCTTGAAAATATAAAAACTCTTGGAAAATTATTTGTCAGGAAACGCCATGTTTTAAAAAAGTGCTCGCATTAACGTTTTTTTTTTGCATATACAGTAAGGATTTCCCTGTGTGAAGGAACACATACACCATATTGAAGAATATAATCGGTTATTCAATTACATTTAAGAAGGTTTCATAAAAATGTTATTTAAAAGTTTATAAAACTGTCGGAGATATGAGCGTGAGAAGTTGAACCAATGAGGTTTAGAAAAAAGCGCACTCATTGGCCTCCGATAAAATTTATTCATACAATAATAAACAATTGAAAGGCGATAACTGTTCAGTATACAAAATCGGACCTTGTTCGTGAACACGAGCTAAAAATTATTATAGCACATTGACAAGAATTACTCCCAGCAGATGGTCCTTATTTTTCAACTTTTATTTTTTCAGCAGGACCCTCTCAATGTCCGATGACCGATGAAAACCTTTTTATTTCGTTTTATTACAATAAGTTTACATAAAATGTAAAAAAAATCTGATGAGGCCAGGCACATAACTTTATCATACTATTTAGCAGTGTTTCCCAACGCAAACGCTGAGGTTGCGATGATACTCTCACTATTATCAAAATATCTGTCAAATCCTGACCAACTAGTTTTTGATGCAGGACGAGTGATCTCGATCAACAAGAATTTGCTCACGCAGCTAAAAAATTTTACCAAAAAATACCATAATCATAAATTATACAAAATTTCCTCTACTTTATTTCATTATTTAACGATTTTGACGAAATTACAGAAAGTGCGGCTCATTTGCCAAATCGTTGAAAAATGTAAGAGTAAACCTCGAGTGCCTTTGGACCCTTTCGAACAAAACTTCCTTCAGCTCTAAGTTTAGTCATGAAACTAAATATGAAGTTTGTGATACTACGTATGAGAATGTAAAAATAAATTAATTAACTTTTGAGTCTTGATATCAGAATATTTAACATATTTTTAAGTACGTACTTAAAAGCGATCCTGGCCAACAATGAACAAAATCTAACAAATGATAACTGTTTCTGGTATGTTTTTCCGTTAACTTAAATCTGACCGCAGACTTTTTAAGTTGAGCTTGATAATTAAGAAAGGCAGAGCTAAAAAACTGCAAGAAATCGAAAAAATGCGCTTGTTTTCTCGAACTAGACGCAATTTGGAAAATCTGCTTTCAGATGAAATTGAGAGCGTCCCGAAGAAAACAACAAAAGTTATATTTGTTCTATATAAATGAGTACCACCATATTAATTAACACTAAAAAGGCTTAGTTGAAAATCAGACAATAATTTTAAATTCTCGGATAAGAATTCAATGATTCTGAATAAAGTATAACAACAAACAATTATTAACAAAAATTATTAATTATATATTAATAAGCAATATAACGGCTGCAAAATTACTTGAAATCTTTCCTTAATATCAGTGTATAATATTTAAGTTTTGTCAATAATACCACAAAAGCGATGGATATTTTTTAGGGTGAATGCAATTTGGTTTGAAATGAGCTTTTTCATTTCCGTGTTTGTTGTGATTCATTTTAGAATAGTAACCAACAAATAAGAGCTGTCTGTGTCTTATACTGCTATATTATGCTATTTACAAAAAAAAATAACAAAAGATGAAAAGGTTACTAAACAGTTTCTTTTTGGCGCCTGTGGTAATAAAAATCCAATTATTGGAAATTGTACTGACCAGCAACCTTTGGGATAACGTTTGTCATGTTTAATCTTCTGTATCTTTTGTGATATATTTTTGTGATATTGTACACAAATTCATAAAAAAATATCACATACTATATTAACTTTGAATTACAAGATTTTACACCTGATGTACCAGTGTTTGTCTATTGTTCCAATGTTGTTTGTCTATTTTTAAGACAGCCTGTGGAATAATTAAGCAATTTAGGCAAGTTGTTGGTTCTTTCCAATATCATAATTTTTGTAGAAGACACACACACCAAATGTTACTTGATTGAGAGTATTAGACGATTGTTTTTAATACCAGCAATAATTTAAGTTAATGGTAGTGACCAGAGATCAACAGATAGATGAACAGGTCCTAAATTACATTTTAATAAGTGAAACTTAATGTGTAGTTGATACTTTAATAACAAAACTCCTTCATAACAGAAGATTTCCCAGTGTTTTTTGTACCAAATAATTCACAACTTTAATTGCAACTGTGTATCATCCACAAAGCTTAGATATTGGGATGAATTAGAAAACAAAATGACAATTTCAGTTGAATTTTTCAGGGAATATACTTTATTAATTGGTTATTAACATGTACATTCTCATTTTTAAATAAATAATCACTTTCCTATTAATATATTTTGTTAAATTTCGACCACCAAAAAGTGAGACGTGTTGCCTTCGATTTAGTTTCATATGAAGTTTACGACACGCGCCACCGTTGGCCGTCTAAAATATAAATTACCCCCTATATTCCAGCACGTCTCCTCTCACCCTATACACCCAATTAGACCTTCGCTGTATACTTCTAAATTTAATTATACCGGCGGTACAGCACACAATACCACAGACACCCCGTTCCTTGTATTTCCCGTACTTAAATAAACATTGTACCAACCCGGAAAACCCTTGAAGATAATACGCTGTATTTATGTTAGGTACAAACCGTAAAAAACACAAGGTATTATTGGAGTGTGCCTAGGGAATAGATATAGCGATCGCAGTCTGACCTAAAATGTTAGAAGGAAATTCATCTGGGACCACAGCAAGAGCTTTTAGTCGTATTAAAAGTAAATAATAATGGAACTTCACGTGCCATGGCATCAAGTTCTACAAATGCTGGGGCGACAAACTCAGAGGGAATATCAAGGAACATAAGGACATTTGCATAATACCCTACAGTTGCGTCTGAAACTTAAGTGTACCTCTTTCTTTTGTGCTAATGCTTTTCGTTCTAGCCTTTTCTAAGTCTTAAATCACCCCATCATTAGTAATTGTCGCTTTATCATAAACAAAATTGTCTTTGTGACAATTTCAGAATACACTGGGGTATGAAATGTTTATTACTGATATTTCTAACATAACGCCATTTATATAATGCGTTGGATTTGTTCAAACGTTCTTCAACAATTGGCATTGTTTCTTCACAGCATTGTCGTTACTGGAGCCATGTCAATCTACATTTTACGCTTTCTTGATAAAGCCAACATTCAAAAAAGTAGACGTCTTACACTTAAAATATTTGACTCAGTTATTTAGTCCTATTTAAATTTCATAAAGGTTAAATTTTTACATTCAAACTGGAATTATTAAGTAACTTTCATGGTCAGGGTATAAATTTTGCACGGTTTAGGGGTTTGGATATATCTGCAGCATTATTAATGCTGAGATATGTTTGAAAAATCAGTGCTCTTAATAATGCACCCTTATATGAGTTGTAATATTTTTCTTGTAAATTGTTGTTGAAGTTCACAGACAAAATAATCGACAAAACCAATATAATTTTTATTTTTTTTCTAGTTTTTCCACCTGTATATCAACATTTTCTATACATTTGATTATCATTACGGCATATCCGTATGGTACGGTATGTCCGTCATCTTTCGCAATATATTTTTGTTTTCATAACTCTCTTTTTATTTTCTGTTATAAACTTAACTTAAAACCAAAACACTTTATCTGAATTACTTCTGAGAGAATAAACTCAGTGATAATTTCTGAACTGACTTGATCGACACAACTAAAGATAAGATATTTTTCCTTTTCGAAACTTGTTCTCTCTACCTGTTCTCTTATTACTTTTTTTTTTTAGATGTGTCACTTTTCTTGTGAACCAACAATGTATTACTGCTACTAATTTTTAATATATCATAATCTTTTCTTTGCCATTAATTCTGTACTGTCTCCTGTTATCTTAACCTCTTTTTTAAATATTTTTTATCTGACAATCCGACGGCAGGGCTGTGATAAATAGCTCTAAAGGGCCCAAGGGATAACAGGCGCCCGAAACTTCCCGATTATTCTTTTAAATTGATGCCCGTAAAAATCCGTAGAAGGATAAATTTAATAAGAGAAATGTTACGATTAACTCTTGAGCTGCTGCAGCGCTATTCGAAAGTTTACCTATTTATTTACTGGTCTCAAAGGACAAGCGGTATTTTATGTAACTTAATTCGGAACTTTATTTAATGTCAAGTGCAGCCTCTATTCTAAATTGGGCAAACTTCCAGCACAAACCACCAACCAAAAATTTAACTCAGCAGTTCTTTTAACTTTAATGTTTAGAAAAATTTAGGTTCGATTTTTCGTAAGTTGTTTTTCGCTATACTTGTTTTGTTCGTCTGTTTGTGCGTTCAGCTCTAAGGATTCTGTTTACCCCAACTTGATCTTACGACGCAACTATGTTTTAATAATTATACAAAATAAGAAAGTCAAGCGTAATTTTTGCTGCGTATTACTATAGACGTTAAATTACATACACCATGATCAAAAAGTAAAAATCACCGACACGTAAAATAAAAGGAAAGCGAAAAACACCCCTTGATAAAAAAAACCCTTTGGCGTCACGTAATTACAAAACACGCAAAATCAAAGCACCCCTTCATAAAAAGACACCCCAACCGAGTCTAACCACCTCCTCGTATAAATTACTAATTTCCCGACCTTCCACCAACCCCCTGACACGACTTCCGGTATAACCGGAAGTTCCGGTAAAACCGGAAGTGCGCGACTTACCGTCGTGTTGATGCGACATCGCCTCTTTCGACCGCCAGCAGAAACTTTTTTTCGTCGAGTGACAGTTGCGCTATCTCCTGATGCGGTCTGATGACGTTTTCTTCTTCCATCATGCCATGGATGCTGTGCCTCTGCAATAAAAAATAGAAGAAAGTATAAGAAGGGGCGGTTAACGACGTATCGCGAGAAAAACAAGCAAGCGGCGGTTTGCTGCCTGTAATTGACGTTGATTTATTAGAGGGTCGATTGAGGGTGGCTAGAGACAGAACGCAGATAGTTGATTTGTAAAACGGTTTTGTTGGATAATTTTAGATACCCTGTAGAGTAATTAAGAAATTCGGTGAGATTATCAAGCATACTGTTAAAGGACCCCATCAATTTTCAATTTTGTTTTTGAATCATGATAAAATCTGAATTTTTGTAGAAGATACACAGTTTCAAGTAAAACTTTGCGGTGTCTGTACTATCGGAAATTGTGTTTTGCGTTTTGCAAATTGAGTATGATCAATTTACCCATAGTAATTTCCAATATTAACCGCGGAAAGCCCGACCACACGTGATTACATCGTCAAGAGAACCTATTAAAATCCAATTTATTTAATTAATCCTTATCGGGGGTTCCATATATGCATCGTACGTTCCATGCTTAATTTATGGACTGTTTGTTACTGGAAAAAAAGATAAGGTATGCAAAAACCGGACTGGAGATAGACAAATAGCACTGGTCGGCAAATTTTATAACGTTAACTTTAATCAAAATGGTTTTTTTACTCCATTTGAACGTGCTTATCTAACACTCTCTTTAAAAAGTACAATGAGTTTATGATGAATTTCCTTTGGAAGGAAAGTAAAGACGTTGGTTTCATAACCTACACCAAAATACATCATGGAGTAATATTGCTTTATTTTACAAAAAGCTTAATTTTAGTTTGCTGTCTTTTTGATCCAAAGTTCTTCATTTAAAACGGGTGCCATTCTTCAATATACAAGCCGTTGAAATAAAACAAAATCTATTGAATATGTAAACGGAAGTCGCAATTCCACCGAGGCAACAGTATTACTATTGACAACTCAAATAAAAATACTAATGACCAGATATGATCCATCACATAAAAAAGCAAGGTTGCCAACTGTTGCCTCAGTAGAATTTCGGCATAATGAAAAGTTTAATAAGGCATCTCAAACTCGTACTAGGTAATCCAAAGGTTATAAAATAGGTACTTAGATTATTTTGATGAAGAATGGACTACGGAGAACCCAAAGTGACCTGGCGATGCTGCTTTGGGGTATACAGTACAACCTCGTTAATCCGAATAATTAATTTTAATGAAACCATATGGCATCTGGATCTAAAAATTCGCTAATAACATTAATTATTGGTTAAGTCATGAGAGAAGTTTTCTGTGAACACAAACACTATATTTCGTTTGATAATTGTTTGGGATTTACGTTCATTACGATAAATGAAAAAAAAATGCGATTAAAGGAAGAAAGTTTTTATTTATCGCAGTGAACGTCAATCCCAAGCAATCCTCAAACTACTTATAAAAAACTCAAATTAATATATTTTAAATATATCTAACTTATTTATAACAAGAATAACTTATTTAGGTACAAATGAATAACGCATTTAGGGCCGTTTTTACAATGATGGTATAAAGTCAAGAATTAGGAATAGGTTATACGAAACGTATAGCGTAGTATACCAACGTGTTCGTTTTACATGACGTTTGTCAGTGGAATACGTATACTCGGAATTGCGGTGAATGTCTAGGAACTTTTTGTCGGGTAGATTTTGATTGGTACGAAAATCTAGTTATATTTCTAACCAAAATGCAGGTGCGTGTACAGTGTACACTGTACACTGTACAGTGTACACAGAGTGTGTTCCTGTGACTATTTGTTGTATTCAGATGAAATTGAGAATTATATGACATTGCCTATTTTGAAGTCTCAAGATCATGATAAAAGTTTTCATCATGTGAAAGAAATTATGCAATAACAAATAAGCTCAATCAAGTTTTTTAATGTAGTATAATATGTAGAAGGTCTCTAAAATTAATATATTTTATATAAATATGTTTAAATTATATTTCATGTGCCTTTTCTTCTTTTGTATATTATTAGTAGCCTCCAAGACTTTTCCAAACAGCCCTTTTTAATTTTTTTTCAGTTTCTTTTTTTACAAAATATCAAGATGAGGCAACTTCATCTTTTTTTTGGCAACTCTAATATATGACGCCTGGTCAATTGATGGCATTTTGTTTTAGATTAAGCTGCAATGAGCAAGTTTTGCTTAGCAGAGTCAGGAGTTTCATTACTTGTATTAGAAACACAGTGTACTGATACTGTCGGTCAGGGCAATTTAAGCATGTATTGCTAGAGTTCTTCTTCAAATCACCCCTCACAGGCTCTCCTACTTTCGATAAGCCTCATTTGTCACAGGTTGCTTCTTGAACTATGGAATGTTTTTCAGATATGACAAATTGTTTATTAGACACTGGCTCAGAAGAATGTTAATAAATGAGTACCTATTTATTTAAGATATACTAATTAAAAAAATATTTAAAAACCGTTTTGATCTGTTTAACAACTGATGATTTAAGATTTAGAATCTTTGCTCTCATCTCCGTCATTAGTATTACAACTGAATAATTGACTGCACTGGACAAATTGACTTGTGCCAATTTTTTACTTTTAATATTATTTATATTATATATTAACTATTAATTAATTTGACCAATAAGAACAAAGTATATCTGTTACGCCACATCATTTTATTGGTACAATATAACCCAAGTATATACCGAGTATACGGTATTCGAGTGTTATGCCATTGATGTATAATGCATATTTCAAACTTATTCCTGGAATTGTGTTATTGCAGGAATATACTACTATTGTAAAAATGGCCCTTTTCTAGGATTATCCTAAATTCCTTTCAACGCCATAACGTAAAATCATCATTGTCAATGTCCATAATAAATAGTTCTGAGATTTATTATTAACATTAAAAATATTAAGTAAATTACAAGTATCTTCTCAATATTCCAAAGGCAGTAAACAACTATAATTATTATTTCACAGTACATATGCAATAACAAAAGAAAAACATTTCAATAAAACATCTAAACAATCTAAATATTTCGATGGATGTTTCCTGAGTATGCTGAAAAAGACTGGGAATATACATAATAATACAGAAAGTAGGTATGCTTGGATCATTGAAAATCAAAGCAACAAATTTGTACGTTCTTGCCTAGCATATTTAAGAAATAAATTATAAATGAAAACATGCACCTGGATTCATTTTCAACTCGATAAATGATTAGTGTATATTTAATTGCAAGACTTTCAAAAGACGCACATTTTGCGGTTCACTGTCAATATAAATAATAAAAAAAGCGTCGCGACGATATTGGCGGAGGATACGGTTTTAAAAGTTCTTCAAAAACTTTTGAGACGTACGTTATAATACATTTCAAGGGCCAATAACTAATACGAGGAAGATGTTTTCGTTTGTCACATTCAGATGAGAACTGTCGCAAACATCTGCCTCTTGCCTTTGTAATCCAATCGGTCGATTCATGCCAATAAATAAAATACACCGTTGGCAACACTGTTGTGAAGCGATTGACCTGGAAACACCTGAGAGAACGGATATAAATATCGTTAAGGAGAGTGAGTATTGGACACTGCACATTATCAAGATTGAGTGCAAACACTCCGCCCAGAGACACATGTTTCTCTTTATTTAATTTGACGGGAAATCTATATATTGTAGCACATACCACAACGTTGACATGAGGAAATTTCCCAGTTATTTCGGAATTATGTACCCTATACAAAAAGAACACCAGTGCATAATGAGATTTAATGAATAGGTTGGTCCCTGGTGTAATTTTGACTTTACTACTCGTTGTAGTAAGGTAAAAAATTCCAAATTCAGACACGTTAAGGAATATTTGTTACATTTGTAACTGTAGAATTTATATTTATATGGTGCTAATGACTGTCAACTTCTTTTAAACAAATATTTCCTTCTAAAGATATCTGGCTATTCATTTTTACAGAAAATTGATAATAGTTATGTAATCTATATTATATTTTATAAGTTTAACAATTGCCCCTAATTCCGACAGTAAGCGTATATTTTGATCCAAAATCCGACACCTCAGTGAACCTAATTCCGACAGTGATCCCAAATCAGACACTTGTGTTACATTATCCCGACAAATATAAACATTCAAGTAAATACTAAGTGTTTTAAATATTGTTAAATACGCATACATTAAAATTTTAAATAATCTTAATTATTAGACATACACACACATCGTAAATATTTAAATAACATTAATTTCTTATATAACCAACAAGTATATTAAAAAGAGCGATTAATGATCGAGACTGTTTAACGCTCGAGCGTTAATTGTCGAGATCATTAATCGCCGTTTAATATTCGAGTTGGTTACAAAATTTGTTCGTCGATCGTATTCGTCTAGCGTCGTCTACATACATTTTTCTTCGCCTATGTCTTTTTAGGTTATATGACAATTTATGTAATTTGACACTGACAGTTCTGAAGGGCGGTATTTTTTTATTGGAAGGTTTCATTTTACATATGTTCGATTGGCCAATCAAACGACGTCTTTACGTCGTGTGATTGGCCAATTACACGATTTGGTTGTCATTTAAGAAAATGTCGATGACATCATATGTTAGAAACAATTGAAGGTAAAAAATTAATTTGTTGAATCATAAGGTGTATTTTGATAATTATAATTCGACGTGCTCGAGAATTTTTTAAAATAGCAAACCGTTCTTGAGGTTTTGTCATGTTTCCATACTTTACGCGCTCACTGTATAATTTATTTTTTTACTTTGCGACGACTTTACAAAATAAAGGACAAAATGCCTATTTTGGAAAATAAATAAAGTTAGAGGACGGAGCAGTGAAATAAAGGACTGTCCTCTTAAATAAAGGACGTATGGTCACGGTACCTATGATGCCTGTCGATATTCATGATGGAATTAATGTCTATTGAGGATCGCAATTCCGGCACCCTGTAATAATTAGGGATTATTCATGTCCGTAATTTCGACACTCGTGTCGGAGTTTAGATAAAATGCGCACAATTAATTGTAATATATCAAACGATGTAAAATATGTTATTTTCTTGTGTAAAGAGAGCAATAGAGCCATATGTATTACTTCTAACCATGTACACAATTCCGACACACATGTCAGATTTACGGACGTGCTATATTTACATGTACCTAATTCCGACACCCCTAAATTTGTAAATAGTAGTGGTTAAAGGAGTAGTACACCTTATTATTATGAAAATATAAAGCATTTATAGTCAGGCTAAATAGATATTATTAGAATTTTCCTGTAGCGATGTAAAAAGAAGTCGAATTGCTGTAAACCTTGTAAGGAAAAAATCAACTTTTAACATAACACTTCATTATCAAGATCAGTCAAACTTCTAGGTTATATTCTGACCGTTAGAACATTGGTAGAATAAGAAACGATTGTGGGTTGATCAGTGTAATGTCAAATCAACAAGCCGGATGTCCTAAAATAAAATTCAATGTTGTAGATTTCTTATTTTATCCAACTAGCACAAATATGTCGGAATTTAGGACAGTGTCTGAATTTGGGACGTTTACCTTAGGTTAGCTACATAATATTTTTAGGAATATTTTTTCTTGGGCCATTACCCTGACAAGTATTGGCCGTTTTTGCCATGGAACTTTACTTTATACTGCCATTTTACAGTCCCTTGGCTGCGGGGTGTGAAACCGCTTCGTGGATGTTGAGTGCTTTCTGAATATTTTATGCAAAAAATCTAAGTGAAAGTACAATCTGTCCCTCGGAAGACCCGCGCCTTGTGTAGCTGAAGGTGTATTTGAGAATGCGCGCCCTCTTTGTTCCGTTGTGAAATATTTTCCTTCGTCGTGCATGAGAAACTACCCTCTCCAACATAAATAAATATTGGATGACCGCGATATAACATTGCAGCCCAAACAACCTTCAGAGTGAGCGATACTGTTCTTCTACGTTTTCGCTTTATTGAATTGCGTATTTACTTAGGTGCATGCATTATGGAAATTTTTCTCGGGTAGAATTTATCATCTTCAACAATAAAAATTCTCTATCTCCAGCGGTTGCAATATTTGTCTACATCAAAGTGCTAAATTTAAATAAAAAGTCCGGATTACGAGAAAATATTATAAAAATAAATGAATTGGGTAATTAATATTTTAAATTACAGCTTTCTACTATTTTAATTTAGACAGAAGTTTCAAAATTTTGACTCGACGAAGATATACTACCGACATTAAAGCATTCGTTTACTAATAATTAATTAGAAAGATCGGCACGGTATAATAAATTTACTTTTATCGACACGCTCCGGGCACCTTGATTATTTGTTCTAAAACTAAAATCGCCGGTAAAACGATAAATACACAGTTTTGCGTTTACATTGAGCAGTTTCGGCTCATTTATTTAAAACGAAAAGAAAAATAACCCACCGCGCCGTCATAAAAACTACAGATAACAGTATTATATTTCTATTATACAGGGTGGACCAAAATGTTGTTTCGGTAGTCTAAGTTCAAGGTGTCTCGATCTTATACTTTTGGCCTGTCCCTTGATATTAGTTGAAGCTGAAGTTTACCTAAACTAAGTACGTAAGTACTAAGTACTAAGTAAGTGAACCTAACTTTAACAAAACCGCGTGTTATGTCCGTCTACCTTTCTGTTTGGCAGCAGTGGGGCTTTACTAGGATTTGCGTCTGTTGACAGATATTCCTTTTTAAACATTAAGCTGTAAAATTTCAAAATCTAAAATATATGAACCGAAGTTTCTCAACCAGGTTTCACGGAACCCTAGGGTTTCGCAAAAAAATAGTTACAAGATTATTTAAAGTTGTCTGTTACTTCGAAACAAATACTTTTTAGAAACCAACAACCCCTGCCAAATGTTGGTAAAAATCCAACAAAATGTGTTTTGAATTAATGTTTTTTAATATTTCCCCCTTTCCACACAAATGATCCTAAATTTTGAATCTGTTGTTCATGCAACCTTAACTTTAGGAGAAAAACAAACTTATAGGTTGTGATTTTCATTATTGCCGTACATTCCAGATAAAATTACTGACCTTTTGCCAGACAATTTCGAAGCTTCTGTGAAAGGAATCAATGTATATAGGGGGAGGGAGGCTGGGTAGAAGACCCAAAGCACCAAGGCCTCAATAGGCCTTGGTGCTTTGGGCAAAACTGTATACTAAACTGCTTTAACTACTTAATGAACATTAGCATCTTGAGTAACTCAATAGGTCCACATGAAATTTTTGACTTAGAATGAATGTGTCTACTTTTTGTATATTTATTTTTATTATGTATTATTATTTATTAAAATTATTATTTTGAATTAGTTTATTATTGTAAAGGGTACAGTTTGTGGTCCATCAGTCAACTGGCAAAGCAATTTGATTATTAATTATTAATATAAATCTACTGCAAGTACCTACTACATTGTAAACATTTATAATAGGTTTCAATATGAGTTTCAGTGACAAAGAAATCCCGGAAACCAAAGAGCCAAGGCCTTAAAAAAGAGCAAATTTACAATTCTATTTAATTAATATTTTTAAATTAATGTATTATTTTTATTTATTATTATATTTTCGAACTTTAATTGCTGTCAAATCTTATCATCTCATTTATAATATTATGAAATAGATTAGCCATTTTTCTTTTCTTATAAATTAAAAGCAATGATGACAAGAATAATAATATGTAATATCTGGTTGAATTGTTGCCGTGATGTTTCAGTAGCAATTACATCTTCAGTAACATGACAACTAATCTCACTGTAGTCTATGATAACCTAAAAAACCTGAATATTTTGCTTCAAAGCTCAAAACGCTTTGGTCTTAGGTTGTAAATTATTGGACGGTAGATATGTTTGATGTAATCTTTATTATCACTTCATAATTCTATAATATCGGTCTACTGTTTGAATCAATAATACATTAAAAATAAGCCCACGAAAACTGAACAGGTTTTGTTCAGACTACACAAAATTAATCTAAACCTCGGTTGAAACTGAAAGTCTCATTTATACCAAGATGGAAAAATTGTCAATTTATTTTAACCTAAAAGAAAAAAAACTCACCAAGCCTTCATAAAAACTATCGAAGAATACCGCCAAGAATTCCAAGGTGGTCGCCACACAATCCATCCCCCCATTTCTTATTTTCCCTCCAATTACTTCTCACACACACTCTGAAAGGAGAAAGGCCCTTTCTCCGGAAATGACCTTTTTCAGGTAGGCAACTTTCTGCAATCGCCAAAAGTTTGTGATAAAGCGTGCCAGCGAGGTATGTGCCAGGCGGTTGTTTGTCGCGAAGAGGGTTAAGCTCGAAAACTTGGGCTGTGTGTTGTTCCCCAGCTAACTAATTTAATGAGAGGGTGAGTGCATCCTGAAACCAAATTGCTTGATTGCTGGCAAACTCCCTAGCGGTTTACGTAAGTAACTAAGCTACGAGCAAAACACGAACTCCATTATTGACCTTTCCATAGAAAGATTACCCTATAAATCATTTTTACCATTTCTTACTACGTGTGAAGAGGTGAAACGTATTCAAATATTCACTTATTTTGATTGAGAGATCCCCGTTGAAGCCTGAATAGATCGAGTATAAGAATTTCAAAGAATGTGATTACTTTCTATTCGAAACGACAGATGAATTTGTATGCGGATTGCAGCCCCTATATCGAAAGTTGTTTGGACAATCAATGTAAGGAAGCAAGATGTCCAGGAAGTGAGGTCAATGTATTTGAATAAATACAACCAGATACAACTTCAATTACAATATATGACAAATTGCTGAAAAAGTACATAACAACGTAACAAAAAATGTTTTATACTATGCCACAACATAGCCCGGCGCGTTGAACGGCACGTTCAACCATCAACATCTCCATCTAGTGGTACTGGCAGGGGACATAGGTAACGTACTGCTCGCTTGATCAAACCAAGTGCAGTGCGGACAGTGACCACACGCACAACGCCATCCAATCCTGGGTGCAAATGTTCAATGCGTCCAATTTTCCATTTGGATGGTGGAACCTTGTTCTCCCTTATTAGAACAATTGCGTTCTGTTTAATGTTCGCTTGTGGCGTATTCCACTTGGCCCTTCCCTGAAGTTCTGCGAGATATTCAATTGACCATCTTCGCCAGAAGTGTTGTTGAAGTTTTGATAAATATTGCCATCTGGAGAGTCGATTTGTTGGCACTTCGGTCACCTCTTCATCAGGTAAGGCGGTGAGGCGACGACCGGCAATAAAATGAGAAGGTGTGAGTACGTCAAGATCAAGAGGAGAAGATGAAAGCGGATAGAGGGGACGAGAGTTAAGAAGACATTCTATTTCTGTGAGAACAGTTAAGTGCTCTTCATATGTGAGAATGGCTTCAGCTAAAACTCTCTTTAGGTGATGTTTAATTGACTTTACTCCTGCTTCTGCCAATCCATTGAAATGTGGAGATGATGCAGGAGAAAAGTGCCAATTTATTCCCACAACAGATAAAGATTTACTTATGTCTGTGCTGTTTGTGTTAATAAATTCAAATAGCGATTGCAATTCGTTATTTGCACCTATAAAATTGGTGCCATTATCGCTGTAAATATTGTTGGGTATACCTCGTCTGGAGCAAAATCTGCGAAAGGCTGCTAAGAAAGCCTGGCTGCTTAGGTCAGACACTAATTCTAAATGAACAGCCTTTGTCGAAAAACACACAAATACGCATATATATGCTTTATTAATTTTGCATCCACGACCTTGTCTATCCTTGAGCTTAATTGGCCCGCAGTAATCAACTGTACAATTAGTAAATGGTGGTGCAGGAGTTACTCTCAATTTCGGTTGATCTCCCATTATTGGATTGTAAGTGTTAGCATTCTGCCTGCAACAAGTAACACAATTTTTGGTTGTTGATCTCGCAGTGACGCGAGCAGAAAGTGGCCAAAACCTCTCTCTAATTATGGCAACCAGTAAATTAGGTCCACAATGTAAATTTTTTAGATGTTCATGTCGGAACATCAGTAGAGTAAAAGGGTGAGACTTAGGTAAGATAATTGGGTGTTT
Organism: Aphodius sticticus; assembly: GCA_963966075.1. NCBI lineage: Eukaryota > Metazoa > Arthropoda > Insecta > Coleoptera > Scarabaeidae > Aphodius > Aphodius sticticus. The sequence continues at coordinate 26,804,321 of OZ014512.1, forward strand.
CTTTTCATATTGAAAAGAACCTTTGCTAAGTCTGCCTTTAATTTTTAAAAGACCGTCCGAGTCAAGAAATGGAGTTAATGCATATAGGTGACTATTTTTCGGACATTCATTCTTTTTCAGTAAACTCTGATATTCATTATGAAAAGATTCAATTTGAACGACTTTTGCCAAAGTTTTAATGGACTTTGTACGTTCTTCGGCTGTAAGGAACGTTTTAGTTATTTTTCCATTTTTTCGCCAATTCGTTAGAACTCTTAGAATCCAACCAGTGATGGAAATAACCGTGTTGAAATTTGAAAACTTTGAACATAAGTTACTTATTTCATTCGGTATGTCTGAAGCTATTAAAACGACATGTTTCGGTTTTCTAAGTTCAGGTAACGGATCTGATATGATATTTTGACATTTTGGCCAATATTCGGATGGTTTGGATAGCCAGTCTGGGCCATGCCACCAAAGTTGATTAGATAGAATTTCTTCTGGACGCATGCCACGAGACACTAAATCAGCTGGGTTACTACATGATGAGACGTGTCTCCAAGAATACCAGCTTGTAAAATCTAAAATTTGTGACACTCTATTACGCACAAAAGGTTTTAATTGGTTTACTGGTGTTTTGAGCCAACTTAAAACAACAGTTGAATCACTCCACAAGATGCACCTGCTGAAAGAGATTCGACTTACAGTTGTTACTTTGTTTGCGAGTTCTGATAATACCAAAGCTCCACAAAGTTCAAGTTTCGGTATGGTTAGCGCTTTGATGGGTGCTACTCTTGACTTGCCTGTTAACAGTTGAACAGACACATTTTCTAACTGATCTGTAGACCTAATATAGCATACTCCACCGTAACCTAATAAACTAGCATCGCAAAAGCCATGTATTTCAGTGATGACTGTATTCGGCAAACGCGTACATCTCGGGATTCTAAGCGAATTAAGAAGTGTTAGTTCTTCACGGAACTTTATCCACTGTTCGTATAGTTCATCCGGAAGTATTTCATCCCACGTTAAATTGTATTGCCACAATTGCTGCATAAATGCTTTTGCTTTAAAAGTTACAGGTGTAATTAATCCAATTGGGTCAAACATTGATGAAATAGAAGAAAGCACATTTCGTTTCGTTTCTTTATCAGTTAAAGATGACAAGTTAATTCTAATACCTAACAAATCGTCAGAATGGAACCATATTAAACCGAGTGGCTTGGATACATCAGAATGTTCGGAAATTGTTAAGTGGTCAATGTTGTTGCCTATCGAGTTACAAATTTCTCGAGTTATATAAGAGTTATTAGAGACCCATTTTCGCAATGGCATTTTTGCAGAATCCAAAATTTGGCAAATTTGCTTTGACGTTTGAATTAATTCCTCTTCAGAATCACTACCCGTTAACAGATCATCTACATAGAAGTCTTCTATTATTGCTACAGACGCATTAGGAAAAGTGTCTTTTGAATCTAATCCTAACTGATGCAAACACCTAATTGCTAAATACGGGGCGCTAGCTGTACCGTAGGTCACTGTACGAAGCATGTATGTCTGGATGTCATCAAGCGGGTTCTCCCTCCACAATATTAACTGAAAATTGCAATCGGAGTCATCAACTAATACCTGTCTGTACATCTTCTCAACATCAGCATTAACGACGAATAAATTCTGACGAAATCGAATCAAAATTGAGAATACGTCGGATTGAATCGTCGGACCTACCATTTCTATAGAGTTAAGGGATTTGCCAGATGTCGTTACTGCTGATGCGTTAAATACTACGCGTAGTTTAGTTGTGAGGCTAGACTCTCTAAGTACCCCATGGTGAGGCAAGTAGTAATGAGAGCTTGGAGGTATAGAATTAATCAATGTCATGTGAGTTAATTTGGTATATTCTTGCATAAATTGAATGTAACGTTCTTGTAACTTGCGATTTGACTTGAAACGTCGTTCTAAAGCATATAACATTTTTAATGCATGTTCTCGCGAATTACCTAGTACTTGAGGGCTTTCTTTAAATGGTATTTTGACAGAAAATCTACCTGTTTTGTCTCGCTTAATATTCGCGTTGAAATGTGATTCGCACATGATTTCTTCCTGCGATAATGCGCAAACTGCAGGTATAGTTTCCAATTCCCAGAATTTCGCAATTTGTTGTTGCAAACTAGAATTTTCTGACGTTTGAACGACATTGCATGCTGTACTATTACTAGAAACTGTGTCTACTACTGGAATGGGACCAGAAATTATCCAACCTAGCACCGTATTTTGTAGAATAGGTTTATTAGTACCCAAAGATATTTGACCCACACGCAAAAGATGCCAAAATAAAGATGCTCCAATTAGCATATCGACTTGTTGAGGTTGAAAATACGTAGGATCCGCCAGTTGAATATAGTCCGGAATAATTATCAAGGCATGATTAATAGATTTATCTGGAATATGGCCAGTAATTTTATTTGTGATTAAACATGTTGCAGTAGTTATAAACGAGCTAAGACGCGATTTAATAATGATTTCGCATTTATGCTTGATGTCGTTTACTGACTGATTGAGTCCGATAACCGAAACTTTAGTTGAAAGTTTTGGTAATGAGAGTTTGTGCACCATATCTTCAGTTATGAAACACGATTGCGAGCCTGAATCTAATAAGGCTCTACATGGTACAATATCACCAATTGAATTCATGACGTGAACTAATACTGTGGATAATAGAATGTGCGAATTATCATAACTATTTACCGTCATACTGACTTTAGCATCTGGTGGCTCGTTATGATGTTCATATTTGCTTTCAATTACGCAATTAGACAATGTGGGCTCAAAATGTAATAGAGTATGATGACGCTTGTTACACTTATTGCATGTTTCTGCATGACAAGTCCGACATGAATGAGATGAACTAATACACTTTACACAAAGTCTCTTACCTTTAACCAATTGAAATCGTTGATTAGGTGTCAGCTTTATAAATTGCGGACAAGTCAAGATCGAATGAGTGCCATTACAAACTGGACAAGTTAAAGTTTGTATTTTGGAGTGGTTTGCTGACGTTTTATGTGAAGTCTTCACTTTACTGTCAACTAACTTCTGACATTTATTAACCTTCAAAAGTAGGTCGGCCTTTTTCTCCAAGAAGGCTAACATTGAGTTTAACGTGACATTATTACAATTTGACTTATGACGTTCCCATTCCTTAAACGTATGATTATCAAGTCTTTGAGAAAGAATACAAATTACCATTAAGTCCCAGTGTTCAACGGGAACTTTAAGAATTTCCAATGAACGAATATGTTTATTCACGGTGTCCACTAGTTTTCTTAGCAATTCTGAGGACTCTATTTTACAATATGGCAAGTCTAAAAGAGATCTGACATGATTATCAATCAGTAGACTTTCATTATTGAACCTTTTCATAATGAGATCCCACGCTAACGTATAATTATCATCTGACAGTGTTATGTTTTCTATGATTCTTAAAGCTTCGTCTGTCACTGAAGACTTTAAGTAGTGAAACTTTTGGATGTTAGGAAGATCAACATTTTTATCAATAATGGCTGAAAAGCTGTCTCGAAATTCTAACCAATAATTATAATCACCGTTGAACTTGGTTAATTGCAATTCAGGCAGTTTAACATTCATTGAAGTAGTACTAACTGATGGCAAGGATGAAGCTGAAGGAGCAGATGAAGATTCTTGAATATTACTAAGAATTGATTTAGCTTTAGAAAGAACAGCATAGTAAGTGTCCTCAAATCTTTGTAACTCTTCTAGCCGTTCATCTGAACTAGTGTCAGTGCTATCCAATTCAATATGAACATTGACATTTTCTTCAAGAACTTTCTCGAAATTGCTCACGCGTAATTTTAACTCCAATGCATCGAAGTTACTACCCAAATTAGTAATGTAATTACAAAAAGCATCTAATCTTGATTTGAGGAAATTACGTTTAATTAAAAGACCTTTCATTATATCTGTATTTTGCTTCTGTTTAGACATAACTAATCACTAAAAAGAGTTTAGCTGTAGTCAATTGAAAATCACAGAGCAAATCAAAATTACGAACTTTAATTAAAATGAAATAGAATGCCTTACCTCAAGAAAATAGACAATGAAGGATGGAAAAATGAATAGAGCCGGTCGTCGCACTTGCACTGGAACTGCCACCCAGGTAGTAAATGCAGATGGTATGCCGATACTCGGGTACTCCTGCAGCTACCAAAGTTGGGCAAGAACACTTTTGGCGAAGGCTGGCAAGGAAAATGTCCAAAATCCTTTCAATTTCAATGTCAGCTCTGACAGGTAATTACAGGCTGGTATAATAAATAGGGCGAATTATAGCACTGCTAATGTTATGCTTCGCTATGTCCCTGCTCGGGCGCCAAAATGTTTGGACAATCAATGTAAGGAAGCAAGATGTCCAGGAAGTGAGGTCAATGTATTTGAATAAATACAACCAGATACAACTTCAATTACAATATATGACAAATTGCTGAAAAAGTACATAACAACGTAACAAAAAATGTTTTATACTATGCCACAACAAAAGTCTTGTTACCAAGCTGTGATATATCTGTGAGGATATTGCTCTGAATTGCAATGCATCTCATTATCGATTACTCTGCTAGGCCAAACCACTTCCTTGCCTTGGAATAAGATCCGAACAGCAATTTTATCCCAGTCAGATTGGAATTTGCGAAGTTATCTGGTATTTTTACACAGTTTTTGGATTTCCGATTCAATTTTCATTGTCATAGTTTTCTGAAAAGAGGTGCAATGATTGATTATATCCGACGTTAATTCGTCATAGATGTTTAGTGCGCGTTCTTCAAGAAACCTTTCTAATGCTGGCTATAAACTGCATTTATTTTAATTACCTTCTTTTTCTCTTAACTCATCTTTTTATTGGGTCGTTAATTTTATCTTCAACGATAAATAAATGAACATTTGATCCCTGCATATACAAACATATCTGTAAAATATGCTACCCGGGCCATCAACAATTCATCAAAGAAACAATTTTTGAATTCGAAATTAGCGTCGCAAGGAAAACTTGAACTTCTGATTAAGTTTGCAGAGACGACTCAAAACTTTATCTCTTGAGAGCCATCTAACGTCGGAATGTAACAAGAGCCACTTTAATCTCCTGACTGGTAATATTGAAAACATTCGTGAATTTATTGCTCGACTTTTAATAAAATTGACAACTCTTACTGCTTGACATGGGCGTATCCAGGGGGGGGGGGGGGCAAGGGGTGGCCCCCAGCTGCCCCCACTCCTTTCGTATTTTGGTATTATGTTTATGACATAGCAGTCTTTCTCTTATGGAAAATGGTTCCTAAATCCAACAAAAGTGGACACATATTTTGTTTTTCGAAATTTTAATTTTTAATGGTGCCTATCGAGGCCTCAAATTTACATTGAAAAAGACATTTTTTTTGGTAATTTTTGAATAATTGTTCTTGGTTTGGGAAAACATATATTAAAGTTAATAGGACTTTCCAAGGACGAATTTGACCTACTATACATATATGAATTTGACGCCAGCAACCCACCCCCCACAGAGCTCTGAAAACTACCCAAATGAAAAAATTACATTCTTCAGAAAATTGAACGTTCTAATCATTTCATTCTACTTTTTCTCATAGAAATCACTACTATAAGTCTACTGGAATGTTTATAAACATATGTCAGTTAATGTCCATTTGTTTAAACAAACTCTATTTATTTAAATAACTCGTCTTTCTCGAAAATCCAACAGAATTCTGTTTTCTGAAATGGTAGTTTATTATCCTAGAGTGACATTAATCATTAAAAAAATTCTTCCTATGTTTACACAGTCAATTATAATTTATTTTCAACTTTTTTTCTTATTATGGTACAAAAGTCAGTTTTTTTGCGAAATTAACTTATAAATTTTATGCCTGTATCTAGCCTGTATTATCTAATAAACCCACAGTAGTTTAAACAAATTCCATTTCTTTAAACAATTTTGTTTGCAATTCACCTTTTATTTTTTTAGATCGTTATTTTTTTAGATCGTTCTGGCAACTGTTATTCTCTAGTGACATCATTTATAATTTGAGATGATTTTAAATTCGTTTTCAATATTTCATCAAATTAGAGTACAAGGAACAGTTTCCAGACACCACATTATCTTGCGACCCATATGGGTTGGAAATCAGAATAAGAAATGAAGAAAGAAATCTGATTAATAAAATGTGTTGATTTTAGGAAATTTAATATTTTAAAAAGAAATGTAACTCCCCAATTTCCCGAAAAAAGGATTTTAATCATTGCAAATTTTTCGAATAAATGATATTGAAAACGAATTATATTTTATTATTGTGGAAATTAAATTAAATTAATTTAAACAATGGTAATTATCCCAAGATATAAATGGTGTCACTTGAGAATAACAGTTAGCCAGAATGACAAATAAAATGAATTTTAGATTATTTGCAAACAAAAATTGTTTAAACAAACATGGGTTTATTAGAAAATATATATAATAGGTTTAATAAGTTTAATAAGTTAATTTCACAAAAAAGTTGACTTTTCTACCATAATTAATAATAATAAGTTTAAAATGAATATTGATTGATTGTTTAAACAATAGGAATTTTTTTAAATAAGTAATGTCACTGTAAGATAATAATTTGCCATTTCGAACTCAGAAAATAGAATTCAGACTGATTTTAGAGAAAAACGAATTATTTAAAAAAATAGAATTTCTTTAAGCAAATGTAACTTAACTGACAAATGTTTATAAGCATTCCACTAGACGTATAGTAATAATTTCTATGAGAAAAAAGAGACTGAAATGATTAGAAGGATGAATTATCTCAAGAATGTACATTTTTTCATACAAGGGTAGTTTTCAGGGAACTGTGGGTGTGGGTTGGGGGCGCCAAATTCATATGTATAATAGGTCAAATTCTTCCTTGGGAGGTCATCTACGTCCTTAAGTCCTTAAGTATGTACTCTTAATTTTTCCCAAAAACCGAACAATTGTTTGAAAAAAGCAAATCTTCTTCTCATGCATTTTCCCATGTAAATTTAAGGCATCGACAGGCACGGTTAAAAATCAAAATTTCAACAACAAAAATACGTTTCTACTTTTTTTGATTTGGAAACGATTTGGGGTGCGTACGATTACTGGTACGAAAGAAGATGCAGAAGATGCGAAAGCAGATGACATTTATTGTAGATGATTAAGATCTAACAATTTTGTCCCTACTTGTATACAAAAATTCAGTTGGGTTAGAATTTTCCGAAGTTTGCCGCTTTTTCGTCTAATTTGACTAAGCTATTTATAAAGCAATGCAAACATAGGCAAATACCCGAGTAACTAAAGCTTTTTAATAAATTAAATTTGTTAAATTGGAAGCTTAATACAGCAAATGCAGGAGACCTTTCTCAAATCCTGTCTTTTCGTGATTTAGGTGAGTTCGTTTTGTATACGTAATCAAATCTTCAAGCTGGGACCTTTAAACTGGGGAATACTGGAATTTTCGCGGCTGCAGGGCGAAGCTAAGCGTTTTGGGGTTGATAAGCCTGGAAAAGTTTACGCTCAGAGCTCTGAGGGCAGCGATCAATCTTCTTCTACGATCTTTCCGGGTTACAGAAAAAGGCATACGAGCTGGGACATAAATAAATGTTTTGTAGGCGCGTTTCTCCATTTTAAAACTAGATGGTCGACAGGATTTTATGTATCGGGTGTCCTAACTGAGGTGCTTGATTTATATTTCTTTATTTAAATTGTTAGTTAGGAATTTTAGTACATGAACACACCTTGTAGTAAGGGAGTTATTAGGGGTGGTAGTAGTATAAACTCCAGTACTTTCAGGAAACAGTTCGGGCTTCGTTCTGAAAACATTGCTAATATAAAACGGAATGTTTAGATGCTATGTTTTTCTGGTTTCTTTTTCTAGTTTAAAGCTTATGGAGTCGAGTGCGGTGAGCTAACCACATATTACGGGTGATTATCGTATTTTTCGATTAGGGGAACTATATTTAAAAAAAAATAAAGATGTAAAAGTAAAATTCATTTGTATCTTGCCAAAAACGCATTTTGGGCTAACCTAACTCCTTATTTATCTAAGAAGTTACACTAAAAATTTCATTTTTTAGGCGTTTTTGGGAGAGGTAGAACTGGGTCTTAAGACTGCAAGAGTTTTTTTTTTCTGTTTTAGGGTTATGGCATTGGTAAGTTCTTAATTATTTTATACAAACTGAAGCTAATCGAAGCGACTATCAACTAAAAATTCAAATTTGGAATTTTGTGATATGTATAATGCTTTTGTTGTTGCATCAGTGACCGTTATGTAATCGTTAAATTTGTGTAAAACAACGATTGATTTAAAGAAAAATAAGGCAAAAAAATTTGCGAAAATTGCGTTTGTCGCTTAAATGTCTTTTTAGCTGTAAGTAGCCATGTTTTATAATAAATGAGATAATAATTTAATAACAGAAATAAATAAAATAATATAATACCACTTTCAATTAAAAAAAGTCTAAAACAAAAGCATTACTTCTCATTAGTAAAGAACTCTTCTTTTTCAGCGACACTTTTTCAAAATGTTATATGATCAGCCAAACAATTATAGTAGGCGTATTTTCACAGTTTACAAAATATAACAAAAATATAAAAGTGATGTCTTGTTGCAGAGGAAATTAGTGAAAAAATAGACTGAAAAGATTAAAAATAGACTGAATTCACAATTTAAGATTATATGAATTCTGTAGATTCACATCTACGGGAGAAAACAATTATACCAGAATCAGCTGTCATTTGTTCGACTTTTGTGTTGTTCGTCGAGGTTGTCAAATTGTCTTCTGCTACTGTATTTTTGAGAAATTAAGGAAATCTGTAAAATATGTAGACATGTACACTGAAAAGGTTACTGATTACTTGCTTTTTTTTTCTATTCAGTTGTGTGCAAATTTATTGAAGATTTTTTTTTGTTACGCAAGTGAATTATACAAACAATTTTTGCTGTTTATTTTTATATATTTTTTATTTTATTATGTCTGCTAAGTCATTAAATGGTTTATTACTTATAACGAAATAGTAGGATATCAGGTCTGATAATGTTATTTACTTACCAGAATTTTTAAATGAACATTTGCATTCAATAAATTAATTAAACTATTTGCGCGGTGTCAAAACACCGATATTATAACCAACAAAAAGTCTCCACCACATACTTCAAGTGGGCGGGAGCGATGTATGAGCAGGTAGAGGGTGCAGCCATGGGATCACCTTTGTCACCGGTAATCGCCAATTTCTTCAGGGAATTGTTTGAAGAAAAAGCCATTACGTCAAGTCCTTTCAAACCCAAGCACTGGGTCAGATATGTCGACGATACCTTTGTGATTTGGCCACACGGTAGAGATAGACTTACTGAGTTCCTTAACCACCTGAACAATGTTAGTCCTTCCATCAAATTCACGATGGAAATAGAAGAGGATAATGAGCTGCTTTTCTTGGATGTGCTGGTATACAGAACGTCAACGGGTAGACTTGGACATACAGTCTACCGTAAGAAGACACATACCGATCGGTACTTGAACGCCAAATCGCACCACCACCCCCAACAGAAGAGAAGTGTTATTAACACTTTGTTCAACAGAGCCGAGAAGGTAAGCGACTCTAGCACCTTGGACGAAGAACGAAAACACTTGGAGTGGGCCCTACGTCAGAATGGATACACCAAGTCTGACATACGGGGTGTCACACAAAGAAAACCGCAAGTCTCAGAGGAACCGCAAGAGTCTAAGGGGTTCGCTTGCTTACCATACGTAAGTGGGGTATCAGAGAGAATCGGTAGAGTACTGAAGAAATCGGGTATCACGGTAAGGTACAGAGCACCAGCTAAGGTAAAGGATCTTTTGCCTAACCCAAAGGATATCACACCACTCCTGAAGAACGAAGGGGTATACAAGATAACATGTGAGTGCGGAACATGCTATGTAGGACAGACAGGACGAAGCATCGAATGTCGAATCAAGGAGCACAGTAGGGACACCCGGCTAAGCAACAGTCCGCTGTTGCTCAACACTGCCACGAGTCGGGACACACAATGGATTTCGATGACGCAAAGATGTTGGCAAGGGTGGGTAATTATCATCGAATGCTTATTAGAGAAGCCATCGAAATTTACAAACTTCCTGACAACATCAATCGCGAGGACGGTACTGACATTAGCAGGGTCTGGAAATCGATCCTAACGCGGTCAGGTGGAAAACCACATGGAGCGGTAGCTCCAGATGTGCGCGGTGAGGTGTAAATTCAGGGAGCCTTTCTTGGTAGGTCTTCAGTATTCAATTAGCTTTGAAGAAGCGAGCAACATGGTTCGCGAAACGTCAGCATTAACAAATCTTGACACACGGCATAACCCGGAAGCAGTTTATTTTCTAAATGATTCTGGCCGTGAAAGCCAGAAAAATTTGGCATAACTGAAGAATACGTATTTATATTTTAATGTTTCGCCCTGAAACAATTGTATAAAGTAAAATATAATTATAAAAAAAATCAACAAAATTTACTCAAAATGGTGACCGTTAATCTTCCACAACCTTTCCGGGTTGCAGAAAATGGTATACGAACTGGGACATAAATAAGTGATTTTCATCTTAAACCAGATGGTCAACAGGCTTTTATGTATCGGGTGTCCCTGCTTTAGTGCCTGATTTATAATTCATTATTTAGACGGTTTATTATTTTCGGTTTTAAACATTCGCTCTCAATAAATAATAAATATGTCATCGAAAAACTGTTCGCCTGATTTTTTCAGAAGTAAATTTTCCCAAATTTAATAACACGATAAAAGTAAGCTACGCACTACACTTTTGTGGCCATATTAATATCGACAATGAAATATTTCATACCCACAGGAGAGGCATACGTCCTTCTTCATTCCCTTATTGATGATGCCATTAAGTTATGAGGGAAAAAAACGGAATAATGGTTTCGACCCTTTGGGGTACGTCGCGGGTCAAATTCCTAAGGGTTTTCGATACCACTCACCGCGGATAAAACAGCCAGCACTCCATAAACTTCACGATGCTTAACACGCCCACACTGAACAAATTCCGCAAAAAGCATTATCCTATAACCACACTGAAATAACTACTTTATAATGGTGGCAATCTCCATAATTGCTTAGTTAATCTATGTCCCTTAATTGAACAATATGTCAGGTTTAGTTAGATGTTTAATACATAAATTTAAGTAAAAAAATATGCAAGTTACCCTTCATGTTTTATTAAGACCGCAATTATTCAAAAACGTTAAGCTGCCCGTCAAATTTACTTTATCTTGATGAGATAACTAAATACAACAAAGTGGGAGTGTTTTCTCGCCAGTTTCATTAATTTCTGGTCATTTTAATTTAATTGATAATGGCAAATTACTGTTCTACTCCAACATAACTAACATTCCACCAGCCCTAATCTGTCGGTTTGTGTGAAATGGGGTAAGATTTTCTGACAACTTAAATAAACTTCTGACAGGTCGGATAAAGTTCTGAACTTAGTGCTGAACTCTCTGTATCTTACGTATATTCTCGTTTGTTTGGTTCTGATCATATCTTGATGAGAAGCCTCAATTGCATATTGAAATCTGATGACAAACATACCTTAACTTTTTTGTCGATGTATGGCTTTTCTAGTAATGCTAAGGTGCCTTCAGGTTTTGGAATATCGATGCAGGTGTCAGCACCTGTCAGGCTGACACGTGGCACCGCGTTTTGCGACGTTTCTTCTTCATCTTCAGCTGCACTTTCTGCAAAAAAATAAACTATTTTAGACCAACATTTACCAGCTTTTATTCTAAATTAATGAATAATACCCTCTTCGGAAAAACATTGGAAATCCATTCCACAACTTCCATTGTTGTACAATTGCGTATACATAACCGATCGTATAATGGAAACTGCAATCAGTATTGGTACTAAATTCTGAACGTTGCCTCGTAGCAATCGAAAATTATTGAAAGCATTCCGAAAATATCCCGAATATAATTCAGACGTAATATCATATTGCGCCAGAGGTAGTAGTGGCATAACGATAAATAATCCGGCGGAATTTGCTAGGCCATTACGGTAACATTGTTTACAGAGCGGGAATGGTTTTAATTGTGCTCCATGTTTATTTATTCAAGTGCACTTAAATGCAGAAGCGTCCAGACTGATTTATAAATTAAAATTTGTCCGTCAACGTTCTGAAACTAGGTACATATCTTGGTTCACTCAAGCATTGCTTATTATTATTATTATTTATTGGAATTCTCTGATACATCTCATTAAATACATTAAACCTAGATAATATAATTTAGATACAACATATAAATACAAAAATTACACTAATAAATTTTGAAAAGTAATGAAGATCATCAGGGCAAATTGGTAGTACCGAGCTTCGCTGAAGCCTAGGGTACTCCCTTTGCGGGTATCACTGCAGCTCAACCCAATTTTGAAAAGCAACGCCCTTTATGCTTTGCAACATTAGGTTGCAAAGCAAAGGAAAACTGCAGAAACCCCGTACAGCGTTGCGTACAGGTCAGTAAAAACACATGCAGACATTTATTAATAGACAATATACAATGGAAGGTAAAGATAAAATATTAATATAGCAGTACGATAGCAGTAAATTTAGGATACTTTATGATAAAACTCTCCTCAAAATATTCGCGCTTCCCAAAAACGCAATTTCTTGAATTTCCCAGGGCGAAATTTTGCACTGCAACTCCTTGACATGTTTACTATAATTTAGAGTAACTGCTCCCAATGAACCTACAATCACCGTAATAATGTTTACTTTCATTCCCCACATACGTCCAACTTCTATTGAGAGATCCTTATGTTTTAGTTGTTTTTCAAGCTCCTTCCTTACAACATTCGCATCAGCAGGTACCGAGATTTCTATGAACGTGCATACCTTCCTCTGGAAATCCTTTACCACGATATCTGGCTTATTAGCATCAAGCATTCTATCAGTGACAATAGGCATGTTCCATAATATGGTAATATGATCATTACTCACAACAGGAGATGGAACGTGGTCATACCACCGAGACACATCCATTGTTAAACCTAATAGTCGGGAACACAAATTGTAATGTATAAATGTTCCCACCCTATCATGCCTAGCAATGTAATACGACTCAGCTAAGACTGGACAAGCCGCTAACAAATGATAGACATGTTCCGGAGCCTGATGACACAGTCTACAACTCCCATCATGAGCAACTTTCATAATCTTCTGTTCATGATATCTGGTACGTATTGCCTGATCTTGCGCCGCTATGATAGAGGATTCCGTTTCAGCCTTAATGTTTCCATGACAAAGCCAAGATAACGATCCAGACTTTGAAATACCATCACCCTCCACAATTCTTAAAAATTGGCCATGCATTGGCTTACTAACATAATCCTCTCTCCTTTTCTGATTCATTTTTAACTTTATCTGTCGCTTTAAACTCTCCACTGAAATTTTATTTTCATAATTACCGAGTTCTTCCACCTGAAATTCTTCTAAAATTAGTTTATGTTTACTAATTATTGACTTACCAGAAGTATCCCTAATTAATTGTTTAATGACTTTATCCTCCTTGTTGGCCTTTATAAAATTTCCTAAATTTAACATTTCCAAATCATAAATATTTTCCAATTGCTGCAAGCCACGACCTCCATCTAAACGGTGGAGGTATTATTATTATTATTATTTATTGGAATTCTCTGATACATCTCATTAAATACATTAAACCTAGATAATATAATTTAGATACAACATATAAATACTAAAATTACACTAATAGATTTTGACAAGTAATGAGGATCATCAGGGCAAATTGGTAGTACCGAGCTTCGCTGAAGCCTAGGGTACTCCCTTTGCGGGTATCACCACAGCTCAACCCAATTTTGAAAAACAACGCCTTTTATGCTTTGCAACACAAGTTTGCAAAGCAAAGGAAAACTGTGGAAACCCCGTACAGCGTTGTGTACAGGTCAGTAAAAACACATGCAGATATTTATTAATAGACATATACAAAGGAAGGTAAAGATGAAAAGTAGTACGATAGCAGTAAATTTAGGATGCTTTATGATAAAACTCTCCTCAAAATATTCGCGCTTCCCAAAACCGCAATTTCCTGAATTTCCCAGGGCGAAATTTTGCACGGTAACTCCTTGACATGTTTACTATAATTTAGAGTAACTGCTCCCAATGAACCTACAATCACCGGAATAATGTTTACTTTCATTCCCCACATACGTCCAACTTCTATTGAGAGATCCTTATATTTAAGTTGTTTTTCAAGCTCCTTCCTTACAACATTCGCATCAGCAGGTACCGAGATTTCTATGAACGTGCATACCTTCCTCTGGAAATCCTTTACCACGATATCTGGCTTATTAGCATCAAGCATTCTATCAGTGACAATAGGCATGTTCCATAATATGGTAATATGATCATTACTCACAACAGGAGATGGAACGTGGTCATACCACCGAGACACATCCATTGCTAAACCTAATAGTTGGGAACACAAGTTGTAATGTATATATATTCCCACCCTATCATGCCTAGCAATGTAATGCGACTCAGCTAAGACTGGACAAGCCGCTAACAAATGATAGACATGTTCCGGAGCCTGATGACACAGTCTACAACTCCCATCATGAGCAACTTTCATAATCTTCTGTTCATGATATCTGGTACGTATTGCCTGATCTTGCGCCGCTATGATAGAGGATTCCGTTTCAGCCTTAATGTTTCCATGACAAAGCCAAGATAACGATCCTGACTTTGAAATACCATCACCCTCCACAATTCTTAAAAATTGGCCATGCATTGGCTTACTAACATAATCCTCTCTCATTTTCTGATTCATTTTTAACTTTATCTGTCGCTTTAAACTCTCCACTGAAATTTTATTTTCATAATTACCGAGTTCTTCCACCTGAAATTTTTCTAAAATTAGTTTATGTTTACTAATTATTGACTTACCAGAAGTATCCCTAATTAATTGTTTAATAACTTTATCCTCCTTGTTGGCCTTTATAAAATTTCCTAAATTTAACATTTCCAAATCATAAATATTTTCCAATTGCTGCAAGCCACGACCTCCATCTAAACGGTGCAGGTATAGTCTGCAGACATCAGACCTTGGATGAAACATAAAATTTAGTGTTAACTGTTTTCTAGTTTTAATGTCCAAATCGCGTATTTCCTTCTTAGTCCAGTTTAAAACTCCAACACTATATCGAAATATTGGAATAGCATATGCATTGATCGCTTGCATTTTATATTTTCCATTTAATCCAGATTTTAGAATTTTTCTGACTCGCTTAATGTATTCGCCTATAACCTTCGCCTTCATCCCTTCATCATCTATACCAAAGGCTTCATCCATTCCCAGATACTTATATCTAGTATTATCTGTTAATTCATTAATACTAGTATGATCATTCAGGCATATGTCAGCGGTTCTCTCAATTTTGCCTTTGACAATACTAATTTTGGCACACTTCTCTAGACCAAACTGCATCCCAATATCGTCAGATATTATTATTATTATTATTATTATTATTATTATTATTATTAAAGTAGATGGTATAAAAATAATTATTATATGGTAAAAATAATTATTATATAGTTCACAGATGAAATTGTAATTAATACTATAAATTATAGCTGTCTACTTCCTCTACTTTATTCAGGAGATTGTTCTAAAGCTAGGGTAGACATTTCACAATTGCAGATGTCCAGAGTTTGCCAAAAGGAGGATTAGGGTTTTTAAACTTAACTCTTTTTATTTTTGTAATATATAATACAACAAATAGAGCTTTTTTTATTTTTAAACTTATATGCATATCATGAAATTGTGGTAAAAGCAATTAGGGCCCACTATAAACAAGTCTAAAGTAAGAACTAATGGATGTCTGCTACTACAAATCTCCGCATTTGTTTGTGAGTTATTCTTGTCTCGACCTTTTGATGAGCTGGTAATAAAATTGCAAAATTGCTTCTGTTTGCCATGATCTTGGTTTATGTAGGACAGAAAAAAAGTTTAAATGTATATTAGTATAGTACAAAACTAGCTCATATATAAATTGGGGTATTAGTGATGAAAATTCAACAATTCTAGGGTACGGTCTCTTTCTAGGGCAAGGTTTAAAAATAACGTTTTGTTATCAAGAGACACTAAACTGAGATTAAATAGAATATAAACAGAAATTACGTGTCCCAATGATGTTTGACAAAAGCACATGGGCCTTATTGCCCACCTCTTCGGAAATAAGAACCATTTACCTCCTTTTTTATATCAATATTTTCATTTTTATTTTTTTTTGTTCGGAGTTTTCAATTCATTATAAAAATGTAATTATTTTAAAGTTTCACTTATTAGTAGTTCAGTCTCCAATAAATAGTATTTTCTTTAGGAGAAAAGCAGTTCAGCTTGAATTCTACAAGAAAACGTAGAAAAATTATACTTTTGAAACCGAAAAATTGTGAAAATATTTTTTTTTGGTCTCATGGGCTTATTTGGTGAAAGAAAAGAAATATTTTTTCGAACCGATTATATGAGAATTAAATAAAAAGAGACATATAAAGAATAAATTATCCATTACATTTACAAAATTTGACACTCGTTCGTTAGCAAATACAAAAACCAGACACTCATTGCGATAAATTCAACAGAATTGAATACTGTAAATAAATCATAATTTAGTATAAATATCAATCATTCAATTCAAAAACCTATTTGCAAACTCGGATGGACATTTGTCAAAACATGCAATGATGAACGATTAAGACAATCGATCATAAATATTATTTATAACTATCGAAAATCATCGATCAGCGTTCTTTCAACGAACGTTGAAATATTAAATTCATAGAAATATTAAAACGTAAATATTATTCTTAAATACACCATTATGATGTCATTAGCATCTATTTCGCACATTTTAGGCCATTCTTCTGTTATCTTACACCCCCTTGCAGAAATTAATTATTTCCAAAGTGTTTATCCTTAAGCGTAATTTACCCCCATTATTAATACCTCGTTGCATATCTCTACCCCCACCAAAAATGCTCTCGAAATATTTCAGGAGTTTGCACCCTTGACAGGTCATCTCAGGCATGAAAGGGCCGCTATACAGCCGTTCTCTTAATCGCTACCTACTAAATCATTCCCGAGGGGCGGTTTCCACCCTAACGATCGATGAATCTCTTGATGGAGCAATTCGTTGTGCCATGAGCAGTTATTAGACTTAGATTCCTGTACCAGATCTTGATCTGAAACGAAGACGGCAGTCACGCCTTTGAAAGCTCGCTGAAACGGCGATTTCAGGACTGCACTGGAGGGCGCTTGTAGTCCGATCACGTCCAGGACATTTGCAGGAGCGATTTACCTTGATGGTTTGCTGATAAAGACAAGGGTTTCTCGGGATTTTAGATGAACGTTTATTTGGTCGGTTTTACGTTTAGTGTTGCCGTTTGAAAGGGTGTAAGGTGGCGTCTAAAGGAAACGGTAGTTTCTTGGTTTCAATTGGTAGCTTGGTGCTCTTTTCTGGTTTCAATTTGGGTTTTAAGACTTTGCACTTTAGAAGATTTCAGGCTATTCCATTTTACAGACATCTTGCATTAAAGACATTTTACATGAATACAGGTATACCTCCAACTATATCGTTTTTCTTTCTACGGGAAATAAGTTGTTGATTGTAGCCAATTTTTGTGGCATCAGCCGGTCGTCAACATCTCTTATAATTAAATTAGTAAGCTTTGCAATTCCAAACTTACGACCATGGTATTGCAAAATACCAAAAGGCGATGATATGAGAAAAAATCAACTGGAGTTTTACAGGACAGCTCATTTTCCATCAGTTGCTGGAGCTATAGACTGTACTCTGTACTCATATTAGGATTCAGTCTCCAGGTAATACAGAACGGTTCTAAATGTGTTGATTGCACCTTTTCTAAAGATGGTGAAGATTGCAAAAAATTTTAGGAACAGAAAGGTATATTGAGATATTTCTTAATGTTCACTGTCTCCGATTCCAGTTTAAAAATTTTGGACAATGTTGCCAGATAGCACGGATCTACTCATGATTAAACCATTTGGAATAATTGTAATTGCATTCTGGAAGATTGCTGAAGAGATCAAAAAACTCGAGGAAACCTATCCATGGCAGGAATTGATTATAAGAAGGCGTATGATAGTATCCCGCGTGAATGGATTGTAAAAGCCTTGGAGATATATGGTGTAAACAAAAAAATATATTTTAGTCAAGTATGTCTTTATGGTCTACTAAACTATGCTTGCGTGCAGAAGACTCTTGGTGTTCAGTTATTGCCTGGCAAAAAGTTAATTCGTCATGTATTACATGTGGATGACTTAAAACTTTGTGCCAAAAATGATGAACAGTTGAAGAAGAGCCTCAGTATGGTTAAACAATTCTCTGACGATATTGGGATGCAATCTGGTCTGGAGAAGTGTGCCAAAATTACTATTGTGAAAGGCAGTCGGTGACATATTCATGAATGATCATAATAGTCCTAAAGAACTAACAGATAATAATAGATATATGAATCTGGAAATGGATGAAGCCTTTCGTGTTCCTGATGAAGACGAAGGTAATAGGCCAATACATTAAGAGAGTGAGAAATGCATATGCTATTCTAATATTTCGTTACAGCGTTGGAGTTTTAAACTGGGCGAAGAAAGAATACGCGGTCTGGACATTAAAACAAGAAAACAGTTAACATTAAATTGTATGTTTCATCCTAGGTCTGATGCCTGCAGACTGTACCTGCATCGCCACGATGGAGGTCCTGGCTTGCAGCAATTGGAAAATATTTATGATTTGGAAATGAGACCGGAACATTAGGAACATTAGGAACATAGGACATTTTGTGAAGGCCAACAAGGAAGATAAAGTTATTAGACAATCAATTAGGGATACTTCTGGTAAGTCAATAGTTAGTAAACATAAACTTATTTTAGACAAATTTCACAGTGGAAGAACTAGATAATTATGGAAACAAAATTTTAATGGAGAGTTTAAAGCGAGAGATTAAGTTAAGAATGAATCAGAAAATGAGTGAGGGTTATGTTAGTAAGCCAATGCATGATCAATTCTTAACAGTTGTAGAGGGTGACGGTATTTCAAAGTCTGGATCGTTATCTTGGCTTCGTCATGGGAACATTAAGGCTGAAACGGAATCCTCTATCATAGCGGCGCAACATCAGGCAACACGTACCAGATACCATGAGCAGAAGATTATGCGAGTCGCTCATGATGGGAGTTGTAGACTGTGTCATCAGGCTCCGGAACATATCTATGATTTATTATCGGTATGTCCAGTCTTAGCTGAGTCGCATTACATTGCTAGGCATGATAGGGTGGGAACATATGTATATACATTACAATTTATGTTCCCAACTAGGTATAGCAATGGATGTGTCTAGGTGATATGACAACATTCCATCTCCTCTTCTGAGTAACGATCATATTACCATATTATGAACATGCCTATCGCCACTGATAGAATGCTTGATGCTAATAGCCAGAATCGTGGTAAAGGATTTCCAGGGGAAGGTGTGCACTCTCATAGAGCTTTCAGTACTGCTGATGCGAATGTTGTAAGAAATGCGCTTGAAAAACAACAAATATAGGGATCTCTCAATAGAAGTTCAGCGTATGTGGGGTATGAAAGTCAACATTGTTCCGGTGATTGTAGGTTCATTGGGAACAGTTATTCTAAGTTATCCTAAACATGTGAACAACTTGCCGTGCAAAATTTCGCCCTGAGAAATTCAAGAAATTGCGGTTTTGGGAAGTGTAAATATTTTGAGGAGAGTTTTATCATTAAGAATCTTAAATCTACTGCTAGCATACTGCTTATTATTAATATTTCATCTTTACCTTCCGTTAACGTATAGTGTCTATCAATAAATAATGTCTGCATGTGTTTTACTGACCTATTCACAACGCTGCACCTGTGTTGCAAAGCATAAATGGCATTGTTTTTCAAAATTGGGTTGAGCTGTAGTGATACCCGCAAATGGTGTACCCCAGGCTTCAGCGAAGCTCGGTACTACCAATTTGCCCTGATGCTCTTCATTAATTTTCAAAATCTATTAGTGTAATTTTAGTATTTATATGTTGTATCTAAATTATATTATCTAAGTCTAATATATTTAATGAGATGTATCAGAGAGTTCCAATGAATAATAAGCTTATACCGTCGGTTTTTTTGTTTTCAATATTTTGTTTATCAATCAAATCCAATAAAATATTAATTAATTTATTCATTTTTTAAATTTATGGTTTTGTTGCGTATATCTGCCATTGTACACATTTGAGTTGCAAACGAAACTAGTACTAACCAGCGCTGACATATATGTAATGCAAATAAACAACATTAGGTCTTTCAAACGTTTAAAATATGCCATTTTCTGAAAAAAGAAATCCCTAGGCATGTCATTCTGCCAGAGGAATAAGCTAGCCCTTGGTTTATTGCGATTGTAGTAAGTAACACCCTACTATTTCCTGGGCAAATCTTATTCTCATGGCATTTAAACAGGACGATAACAGAGAGGTGGTAGGAGCGGACCTTAGTCGTTTTGTTGTTAACTATCTTCAATGAATTTTATAGAGAAACTGTGTATATTTTTTTTGTAGTTTAATCTCGACCTCGAGACTAATTTCAGGCATATTTCAAGCAGATATTAGCATCGTGACTGTAGCGTGGAGTATACGTACTCCTTAAAATATCGCTTGGCTCGCAAAAATCGCTATTTTCTCGTAATTTCGAAGCCGCATTCGAGCGGAAGGAAGCGTCCTCGTATGTAAACTGGCACGAAGTTCGTTTACTGATCGTAAAACCTTATCCAAACAACAGGAGGCGCGCCTGTTAAACAGGAACGGATGGCCATTCTTTCTCAAACCAGATTTTCATAGACGATCTCTCCAGAAGTTTTATGGATATGGTTCCTACTGGCAGTAAACGGTTTAGAAGACGCTATAGTCTACACAATGACCGGGAAAAAGCTCACATTTATCGACTTTAAAACAACTACTGTGGTACGTACAAAGTAGATAATGTGCAGGAAGTCTGAACAATAAAGTGGTGGTAATTTGCTGTCACTTAATTGATTGTATTGTATTTTTAAGGGAAATATCAAATAAAAGATAAATATACCAAAATAATAATAATTGGTCAGTATATGTCGGTTCTATCAGGATCTGCATGTGGTTCTTCGATTTTAGTGAAACTTTGTGAAATTATAATGTTATACTAGTTGACGTTTGGACCGAATAGATAGGTAGACCGCCTAATTCGGTAGACCGCCTAATTCGGTAGACCGCCTAATTCGGTAGACCGCATAATTCGGTAGACCATATAATTCGGTAGACCGCATAATTCGGTAGTCCAGCGAAGCCAATAGACCGCAAACATGAGCAGAAGAACAAAGTCGATGGGCCGCTGAAATCGATAGACTGCTCAAAACTGAAGAATTCAGTTGATAGGACAAAATATATGAATTATACAGGCCGCTATTCCATATGACTCCCCGTCAGGGAAGTTCTTTTTTTATCTACCTATACAATGCTACACAATGACGGTAATACTGCAAGAAAGTTTTTTTCAATTCCACTTGTACCTCTGAAATAACAGGTGTTGATAACAGAAGAACAAAGTCGATGGGCCGCTGAAATCGATAGACTGCTTAAAACTGAAGAATTCAGTTGATTGGACAAAATATATGAATTATACAGGCCGCTATTCCATATGACTCCCCAACAGGTATTTGCCTTACAGGTGCATTGTTTAGTGATTACTAAATTCACTCCTCGGTTTCAAAATCACTCCTCGGTCCGGTTGTATGTTCTGACAGATTGCATAATATGATCATTATATTATTATCAATTGTATCATAGCTTTCAATCTCTATTTTGTAAAATCGCAGTACTTATCAAAGTCAAAAGCTTTTAATTTTAACAGGTTTGTTGAGAAGTCGAAAACTTCTACCAACGTTACATCATAGTTAGTATAAAGCTCATGGCTTAAAATTGGATTGGATATCGATGTCAGTGGCAGTGGGGTGTTAAGATCCTAGATATAAAGTTGATGCACAAAAGAAATTGCTCCTTAGCCAATAGATCAAAATTTAAAATGGAGGTTTGCAAGGCAAATATGCACAACATTTTTAAAAATTTAGATCTCTTGACTTGTCACCAAGTTGAGAATTGAAATAGAAAAACGTGTTTATTAGAGTGGTCCAAAAAACAGACATTTCGCTAGAGGGCAACGATCTCCCGCAATATGTTCCTTTTCCAGAAAAAAAAATCCCCCCAAATTTGAGAAGAATCGGTTAACGGTAAAACGTGCCCCTGAGCACCTCAAATTTCCCATTTAAATTACATTGCAAAAATGCATCTTTTTTCCTTATTTTTTTCTACTTTCGGATTTAGAAAAAAAGTTGCGGGAGATTATCAGTAATTGTTCAGAACTCCCCTAGGAACAAATCCACCACCACTATTATTTTGTTCACCACCCCGTACCCTCCCCATAGTACTCTAAATATGAGACAAAAGTTTCCCCAAATTTACAATTTTACAATGTTACGTAGGTAGTTTATTATTGTTTTTGGCAGAAGTGATTATTATTGGATTATAGACATATTTTTTGTCATTTATTAACTAATTTGAAATTGTTTAAACCATTAGCATTTGTTTAAACAAAAATATACGATGATACGAACATATTTTTCCATTTTTTGCAGAAGGTATTAAATTATTGTTTTTTTTTGTCATTTATTAACTAATTAGCAATTGTTTAAACAAATACCATTTGTTTAAATAAATATATATACAATGTTGCGGACATATTTTCTATTTTTTTAAAGTTATTATTAGGAGCATTTTTGGCCATTTATTAACTAATTTGCAATTGTTTAAACAAATACCATTTGTTTGAACCATTTGTTAACTAATTTTCAATTATAACCTATAATAATAATTAGTGTTGCAACCACAATACTTGTTTGACTGATATCGTAAACCCTCCAATATCACAAAAAAGACCAGAAATCCTATAATAATTTTTGTCAATAAATAGGTACGCACTAACATTGTATATTATTGTTTAAACAAATTTATTTGTTCAAACAATTGCACAAATAGTATTTGTTTAAACAATTACAAATTAGGTAATAAATGTCATGACACTGCCAATAATCTAATAATAATTTATGCAACAAATTTAGAAAATTATGTCCATTACAATATATTTATATATATATATATAATATGTATATGTATATATATATTTTTAAACAAATGGTACTTGTTTAAAGAATTGTAAATTCGTTAATCAATGACAAAAAAAAAGCCAATAATTTAATACTTAATAGTTTCTACAATAAATATAACAAATATGTTCGTAACAATGTATAAATTTGTACAAAACAAAGTGTGTTTAAACAATTACGAATTAGTTAATAAATGAAAAAAAATCCAATAATCTAATAATTTCTGCAAAATTAGAAAAATATGTGCGTAACATATATTTTTGCTTAAACAAATGGTAATTGTTTAAACAATTGCTAATTTGTTAATACATGACCAAAAAGCAATAATTTAATAATTTTTGCAACAAATGGAAAAATGAGTTCGTAACATCGTATATTTTTGTTTAAACAAATGGTAATTGTTTAAACAATTTTTTAGTTTTTAAGTTAGTTAATAAATGACAAAAAACATGTCAGTAATCCAATAATAGTCATTTTTGTCAGAAAAATAATAATTCACGTAACAATTTGAAAAATTGTGAATTTGGGAAAAATTTTGCCTCATTTTTAGGGTACTGCAGGAGAGGGTGGTGGTGGTGAAAAGAAAAATAGCGGTTGTGGATTTGATCTTTGGGAAGTTCTGAACAATTTCTTTTTTTCTAAATCTGAAACGTGAAAAAAAAAATGAAGAAAATATGCATTTTTCCAATGTATTTTAAATTGGAAGTTTGAGGTGTTCGGTGGCACGTGCTAACGTTAACCGATTTTTCTCAAATTTTGGGGAATGTCTTTTTCCGAAAATGAGCCGATTGGGGGGGGGGGGGGCGGGTCGTTGCCCTCCAGCAAAAAAAAAAAGATTTTGCAAGGTATAAATTTGGACCACCCTAGTGTTTCTGCATTGAACCGTAATATATAACCCACATTTTTCGAAGACGTGATATTACCGGTAATTTTTCAAAAAAAAAGCAATGGCTTTACACCCCTTCAGCAGCCGAAATTATTATAACGTTCTGGAGTTACCAGAGGTCATTGTAGAACATCTTGACCGAGCAGAATGACGGCCACATCGGTTAAATTTCCATCGATCATACTCTAAATTTTAAAATACAAAAGAAAATCAAATGAAACACTACTTTGATTGGTTGAAATTACTGAAAGCTCCGAACAGACCAGATTTTAAAATTTTTGCCACCACTGAAAGTAGTTTTTCAGAAATCGGGAACTTTTAACATTTTTAACAGTTATTATAACGTTCGTAGTTTAAAATATGCCCATATATGGGATTTTCTTTAGATTGTGTATGACCGCAAAGAAGATTGACGAATGAAATCTCTGTTCATTGTCTACATTACGTAAAAGCTTGTCTGTAAGCAAGAAGGCTTGTTTCTAGATGCTGAAAAAATCCCCCGCGCCTGGTTAGCTTCAATTCTAATGTTTAAATGCCAATAACTTGAAAAATATTGATTGCTCTGCTCTGAATTAACTTTTGGATAAGCTTTCTTTGGTTAGAAAAGCGTTTTCAGGTTGCTTAAACAAATAATGTTGCTATATACCGTGTCCGGTGCAAAAAGTGTTTAGAAATATTAGCGGGCATTAAATACGAAATTATCATTTCTTTCGTTGCAGATAATTACATTCTAATATTTGCATTTTAGGTTTAAGACGAAAGAAGAATTAAATCAGAAGCATTTATGAAGAGTACAATTTTCTGAAAAGGTTATATTAATAATTTTGTCCCGTTAGTGTTGTCAAACTTTCTACCGGACACGGTAAAATATCTATATGCTGCCCATATAATTTTTAATTAGTGATAAATAATAATTGTCGTTAATTTCAAGATCGATTTATACTGTTATTCTAAATTAGTAAGCAGCTTTTTTTATATAAATTCGTGTTACGTCGTTGTAATTTATATTATCTCCTGTATATTATGATAAAAAAATAAACAAAGCATTAAAGACATAATATGTACCTTAAACAAATCATATGAAGCGTTAAAAAAATTTAAAAAAAACTCCCATCTGGATTTGAACCGCAGTTATCCACTGGAAAAATTGAAACGTCAACGCCTTACACCTCTCGGCCACGGCACCACTTAGCAAAATGTTTTGAATTTCACATATATGACCTGTCTCCTAACCTCTAATGATTAAAATCTAGAAAATTGTCTGTCCGCGTCGCTTTTTCTAATGAAAATTGCATGGCACCTGATTTGCTTGCGTTGAATCGATGCAAACTTCACTAAACATGGCAACTTGAACACCTATTACCTGCGTTACGTCGCATCGCGAACACCATGGGAATTTGACGATCTCGGCACACATATGGAGCAATGTTATCGCGCTTACATGAAACATGGCAATTTTCCTCCGTTTTCGCAGTTTTCCGGTCATAATTATGCCGATTGCGGCGTCAGTTAACCTATACATACACAGTACATACACATTACACATGTAAACGCAAACATGCAATTGTCAGTTTTGACAAATTAATCTGACGTTTCTCGGAGCGCGAGACTCTCAGAGACTCTGACGTCACACGCCGCCATATTTGCTCGGGGGATCTGCACTACCCCATTCGGGGGCGTTTTTGGGGCACACGCGCTTGGATGACCGTTGCCAAAATACATTCATGTGATTCGAAAAAGAACGACGCTCATTTTGGTGGCTCTCGCTTCGCCGTACGTTTCGCCAGTTCAGAGGAGATACGCCAATAAGTTTAGGCGGGCTACGCCGTTTCGCAATTATAAAGTATGATGATAAAAGACATTGTGTGTCGAAAGGGTTTTTTAATTTTTCAAGAAAAAGGTGTTTTAATTTCTTTGCTTCACAGAGAGTCGCAAAACAAATTTAACTGTGTCTTCTTCAACATTTTATCTGGCCTCAGATTACAATAGAAAAGTTTAAAGAGTAAACAAAATACAGTGTCTGTTTTAACGGAATCCTTTTAATTCGCACAGTTCCACTAAAACGACGATATCTCGTGATCTAGAAGAGTCACCATCATTTGTTCTGTTTTATGAAAGGTGAACTAATAACGAATTAACATATACCAACAAGAAAAATAATTTATAAAAGCGTTTAGACGAAAAACGTATTAATTTTGTCTCTATTATGATCCAATGCTTTTGTCTATTATACCTTTAAATTTCATTAAAATTCGATCCATGGTACTGCTAATATCGATAAAGCCAATAATGCCAAAATTGACCGTGATGACGATATTAATGATGGGCTAAACTTTCAAAATTAAAAAAAATATCCAATTTGCTTGATTCTGGTACCTATTGGTTTAAATAGTAAAAAAATAAATTAGTAAACAACAAAAGTATCAACAATAAAATTAAATCACCTTCAACTTATATGTTTCTAGATTTCTTATACCACACTGATGGTGTGTTAGGACGCGGTAGTTTTTTGTAATTAGAAATAAAATATACATATCACATACTTTCTTAAAAAATCAGACAACTCAAAATACGACTGACGTGATAAACATGCTTTTCTTTTGAATTATTGTATAAAACTTTTTCCACTGTTAGCTAGAGGTCCGATAATATCGTGGTAATTCAAAGAGAAGTAAATATTTAATATGAATGAATTTATTAAATTAAGTTAAAGTGGGCTTAACTGTATTCTTTATATTTTTATAGTTCCTATATTAACTTGTATTAAAAAACCAAATGTAACATAGCGGATAATTTCAATTTTACTTGATGATTTTAAATTTTTGTGACATGTGACATACAATTGACTTATGAGTTCTGTACTAGTGTTGTGACGCCTACGTATGTAGTAATGGAAAGTTTTAGAACACATTCCAGAGCTTACTGAACACGTTAATTTTTGGAATTTTGCTGTAGGTACAAATTTTTAGTCAAAAAATATCTTTTTTACAAATATTTAAAAAATATGAAATACCCCAATGAAAAATCCTTTTTGTATTCAAAATATTTTTAGAATCTAGTTGAATATTGCTATAAATATGGAATGAAAATTTTGCCAGATTTGCAATCATAGAAAACAATACTCTCTTAGTACTTAAGGTAATACCATAAGCTTTAGCACAAATAAAAAGAACCCAATCTAGACAGAAACCTGATTTTCTGTATACTTTTTTTTGTCACACTTTTGTATTTAACATTGCTGGATTGTTTGAGGACCCCTGCTCTAGTTAATAGAAACCGTAGTAACCGTAAACATAGAAACGCCGATTGCGTTCGATTTCTTTGCTACTGACTGGCATATTTGGAGTAATGGGAGTTTACCCCGCAACTGAGCTGGCGGTAGTAATTCGGATAAGGAATTTGATTTTACGGTAAATTTCTCTGCAGCATTCCAATGGAATTGAGATCGACCCGCACTTCGAGATTCGAATTACCAAGGAGGGCCATACCTGTTTAAACCCCCCCCCCCCCATAATAAACTTTTTGGTTTATTGTTTACGCAAAGAACAAGAAGAACGGCTAGGGCATGTGCATGAAAATCGATACATGGTTTAAAGCAGGGCTGTGGAGTCGGAGTCGGAGTTCAGACAAATTTCAGAGGAATCGGAGTCGGAGTCGGAAAAAAATGTTCCGACTCCGACTCTGAGCTAATGTTTAAATAATGTAGAAAATGACATGCGAGGTTGGCGTTGCCTCAATAGATGGTAAACATTTAACTAAACATATTATTATACCTACATATGTAAATATAATTAAACTACAAAACACACAGGTCGGTGGTGAGTGATGATTAGCAAATGATTATTGTGAGTTGCTTGCCGCGTCGCATACAGAGTGACCGGTAAAGGTGTTCCGAAAATTAGGGAGCTGATAGAGGACATCAATGCCATCCAAAAAGTGTTTATGCACTTTTGGCTTTCGACACTTCATTAAAAAGTTATAGCTTTTTTATTTTTCAGTTTTATATTCCCTTAAAAATATAACTGATTACCAAGTCGGCGTTGTTTATTTAACAGAAACAAAAAAAAAATACTTACAAATAACAAAAGTAAATAAAAGAGGTTTGCAAATACTGCTCAAAATGTTACCTTTCCAAGTGAATTCTCATTTCAGCACATATCCCAAATCCTGCCGGACTCTTTCAAAAAATGCGGGTGTTTCTCGAATGCGATTGCAGGCAGAAATGCACTATTTATTTGCTGTAGCAGTGCATTTCTGCTACAGCGAATAAACGTTGCAATCGCATTCGAGAAACAGCTGAAATTTTTCAAACGGTCCTGCAGGATTAGGGAAGTCTTGCTGAAATGTGCAATCACATGGAAGGGCAACATTTTGAGCAGAATTTGCAAAACTCTTTTATATATTTTTCTTATTTGTAAGTATTCTTTTGTTTCTGTTAATTAAACAACGCCGATTTTGTAACAAGTTAGATTTTTAAGGGAATTTAAAACTAATAAATACAAAAGCTACAACTTTTTAATGAAGGGTTAAATGCCAAAAGTGCATATACACTTTTCGGATGGCAGTGACGTCCTCTATCAGCTCCCTTATTTTCGGATACCTTTACCGGACAGCCTGTATATAGTATATTTCCAGTTTCCAAGAACCAACTATAATGTGCTAATCATGATAGCCAGATCATCTACAAATAAAAAATCGGACTTCGATGCATACCTAGACGAATGAGAACTTTCCAAAGTGAAGCGACAACGTGTGGTTTTCCTTATTCATCAAAATTAAGAGGATTTGCTCGTATTCGTTCGGCCACAAAGAACAGCTGAACAATTCATTAAATATTGCAAAAACTACTTTAATGATTTTCCCTTGCAATTTTAAAAATAAAAAATAGTTTCCTACTGCTTTCCTACCAAAAGAAGCAGCGCGATGGTATCACAGTCGTATCAACTCTCAACTTTTTACTTTATCGTACGCAGTATGTAAAGTATTGTAATCGTGCCAAAAAAAATTTTTGAGATTTTAGCGGAAATATGTCTTTTTGGGTCCCCTGAACATTTTTGACCAAGGTGCAAAAAGATTTCTGTGTGTGTGTGTGTGTGTGTGTGTGTACCCGTTTTTTTGTAGCGACGTTTCCGGAGAAACTACTAAAGGTATCGGGGGGAAAGTTCATATTTAGAAGTTTCATAACCAAACTTAGAGCTGAAAAGCTTTCTGTTGAAAAGGGTCCAAAGGAACTGGAGGCTTAGTCTTAGCATTTTTGAAAGATTTTGCAAATAATCCGCCATTTCTGGAATTTCGTCGAAATAGTTAAATAATAAATTAAAGATGAGGAAAATCTGAATAATTTATGACTATGAAATTTTTTGGTACAATCAATAGTTTAGCTGCATGAGCAAATTCTATGTCATCGACATCGGTCGTACTGCATTAAAACTAGTAGCCAGGATTTCTCAGATTTT
Source organism: Aphodius sticticus (assembly GCA_963966075.1). Taxonomy (NCBI): domain Eukaryota; kingdom Metazoa; phylum Arthropoda; class Insecta; order Coleoptera; family Scarabaeidae; genus Aphodius; species Aphodius sticticus. The sequence continues at coordinate 26,833,977 of OZ014512.1, forward strand.
TTTATTCTAATGACAGTAGGTAGTGTGAAACGCTAATGTTTTGACAATAACTTCTGTCAATATAAGCTGCGTTCGGATATTGCACTTTTACACTTTTTACACCCAATAACACGTGTCATTTGGACGGTGTACCTGGTGTCAACGGAGTACAATATCCGAACGCAGCTTTAATCGACATATCTGTCTAGTTTTACTAGTTTTATTTTAATGCAGACATGGCCGATCTCGATCAAATAGAATCTCATGCAGATAAACTATTAATTTTACATATTGTATGATAAAGTCATGAACCTGGCCACATCAGATTTTTTTTTTATTTTATTTGCCCCTAAATCTAAATGTTTGTAAAAGATACAGCTTTACTAGTAAAACTTTGCAATTTTAGTTTTAATGTTTGATAAGTTTAAACCTTTAACCGAAATTGATCCTCTTTTTAGGCACAAGAACAAATTTGTTAAAAGTATCACATCCGTTTGTATAACTATACAAAATATGTAGAGATTTTAAATGGTTACTGATATTGTGAAATAGGACAGTTTATTTAAGTTGAATGTGGGAATATCCATGTATGCAATTCGTAGTCATTGCAACCATAATTGTGACGTCACTGCCACTAACAAGAGTAAGAGTTGAGATTATTTTCAGCTTATTTTGCACTTAATTTTGTGTTCATTGGAATAAATTTTACCTTGTACAATACAGTGGTTTGTCATTACTTTTGTTATTATTAAAGATAGAAAATCGGTTCAATGAACAAACTAGTTCAGAATTGTGTGCTCTCTAATGAGAAAACAGTTGAATTTCTAATGATTTCAGAGATATTTTGAAAAAATAAAAAGTATCATTTTTAAATATGATCATAACTTTGTGGTACGATCAACAGATCTTTTTGATTTTATTTACAATTATATTATCTCAGTTTAATTTTCTCGCCAACAAATACGCTGGAAACAAATAAAATTTTGCCGGAGTCGGAGTTGAAGTCGGAGTTGGAGCCGGACTACGAAAATTATCAGTCGGATACTGAGTCGAAAGTATTTTTACAGCCCTGGTCTAAAGCATGTTGAAATAACAATGCGATTGTGCTGTTTTAAAGGCCAATTTCTGATAGACAGGCCATTTATCATGAAGAAGTCAGCAATAAATCTGTTCTCGTCAAACGTGGAAGTCCGTCATGGGCACGTTCCTATTTTCGTTCCTTACGCAACCTTGGCGAAATTTCTTCGCCAATTTGTAAATAATGGCGACTGGCGTGTTTTGAACAGGACTGAAGGAGACTAATCAATATGCTGTTTTTATTTGGAACTTTCGGAAGTGTTGTATGTTTACAGTACGAGATACTTTGAAATGTATCTGTTAGTTCTTTCCCTCACTTCAAAAGATAAACGTTCGGTGTTAAACAAATATGTATCGAAATTTGAAATATTCTTCAGGTTAATGATTAATTACCCAAATTATCTATGATACACATATAACAACAACCAAGAATTACTCATACACAAACACATTAAATCCTGAATTGAAAACATCCGTAAGTACCATAAAATCACAACACGAAATTAACAACAAACGTATCTTTCAAAATCGACCATAAATAAATCTTCAAATCACTTAACAGAACACATACACGATTCATAACATCAAAAACAATTTTTCCTAGTGGTAATATTTAGATTCAACACAATTCATGCTAAAGCGCACATTACGAAAACCTATAATAATACTTGTTATTGATCGAACATACTTTGTAAAAATAATCAAACGCTCAAAACACTTTAAGCCTGGTTCAGACTTACTTTTACTCCAGGGCCACATGGCTCTCTACGATCAAAACATAATCCCGAGATGACAAATCGCGATGGTGACACACTGGTGGACCTTTCAGGCACACGCGGTTTGCAGGCGCGACGCTGAAAACTGAAAAATTTCGAACAACGGTAGCCCGGTGTAAACATGGCGGCCAGTACGGCCGTACTAAGTTGCCCATGCCCGACCCGTGTCCTGTTTACGTTTAACATACATAAAGGCGAAAATAAATATACAAGCTCGCCTAAAAGCGGCGACTAGAATTTATTGGACAATTAAATCCGATATGAGGATCGATAAATGGCCCTCTTCGCGAATTTCGTGGAAAAAAAGTCAGGGACAATAACGCATTTCTCAAAAGTTTTGCTAAAAAGTTTCATTCCGGCTTGTTAGCGTTGCAAATACCATTAGCCATTAGATACTGCATCCATGACATTAGATACCTAAACTATAGATTAAACATGCTCGTATTTCATGTAATTTCGGCTAAAACAAACATTTATCCCACCTATACGATATATGTGAGGTATAGGTAATTACTGCAGCCGTATATTCGATTATCGCCCTATGTGAACTTACTGAACTTTGATAATATCCGGTGTAATCAGTGCTTCAGCTGCTGTTCATTATCCTCATAGTTTAAAAAGAACGAAACTTGCAGCAAATGTACTAAAAGGCATTTTTTGTTGAGTATATAATTCCACGTTTCCACATTTCCTACCACATACCAAAAGCGATTTACTTTAGGTTTATGTTGATTTGACTTTTATACTTATTTTGGTCTTTATAACCGATGTTTACTTAGGCTAATTAGTGCCTAAAATTTTGTATATTAGTATACCCTCACAACATATCTGAATAATTTTTCAAAATTATACAAGGAACTATCTATTTTTCTAATAATGATATTTGTGTGATATTTATCGTAGTCTATTAAGTACTTCCCACCAAATGAAGTTAGACACACTAAGATATTACGAAATACATATATTCATTTATACTGGATCACACAAATGTTTTGATCGAGTACTAAAAGATCTTTCTTTTAAACAATAATAGTGATCTAACAGCGATTTCTGGTTCATGGTTTGATTTCAGTTTCGCATTTGACGAACATTCATAAAAAATATCTCTACATATAGGTATTATTATATAGAATATGTCTTGTTGGATTGTATGGAGTTAGATTATACGGGTACCTTTGTTATTACTAGAGATATACAGTCGGTTAAATGAACCACGCAATCCAGATTTGTAAGCTTTTTAATAATCCGTTGAAAAAACACCTAAATTCCAAATGGATTAAAAAAAATTATTTTAATTTAAAAAAAATACAAATTTTCCAAATTTTTGACATACATGACATTTTTATTTGTGGTCCGAGCAAGAGGCCGTTTTGACATCTTATAGGCATTTCTTTATTTATAATCACACGTTAGATTGACATTTTTTCGCCAATTAAATGGCGGAAACAAATAAGACTTTAGTTTTTTTTCTAATGGACGCCATATTGGTTTTATAGATGTCCAGGTTCAGTATTTTCTAGTGATTCGGGCAAAATGTCATATTGCCACAGTGTTTCCCATTAATTTTGTTTGTTATAGAATATTATTATTAATTTCTCGAAAACTAGCGTTCTAATATCACAATTTTCTCAAAATTTTAATTGTTTTATCCGCGGGAATTTCTGAAAAACTATGTACCATATAATTTTCTGAAAAATATTTTTGATACTTTGTAAAAAAGAACGCTATTTGTAAAAACGGCCATTTTTGCAATTAAATTGTTATTAATTTCTGTAAAATCCAACTGATCTATCCAAAAACTGATTATATTTGCTAGAATTTATTTTATTTGTTACAATGGTTCCGCATTTTGTTTTTGTTGTTGAAGTAAGAATACGGAAAGCAGTAAATCCAAGCAAAAATGTATCATATTATTTAATATTATTCGAATGTGAATTCAAGTTATTGGAATGTAAAACAATATACATTCAATGGCCAATCGTCGCAGATCGATGTCACACCCGTCACATTTTTCCAATAATCGTAAATACAAATGTATTTTGTTTCTCAGCTATAGAACGTCAATGTTTTGTTGCAGATCCGTTTTCTACTTCTTGGCCGACATATTTGGTTCGCCATATTGAATTTAAAAAAAACGCACCGATTTGGAAACAACAACCCCAAAATACCCAAGCAGTTGGCGAATGTTGTTGCCAAATTGTTTAGTTTATGGCTTTAGATTTTGTAGTTTATGAGTAAGGAAAAATCAAACGCATTTATTTTAAGAACATATAATATGTAAGCATGTATATCAAATTATAACAAATAATTAAATATAAATTATTTAAAGACATAGTCAAAGAACTCATCTCTACTGCTAAAATTTATTTTTTTCATCTGGGTTACTACGAGCATACCAGAGGTATTTTTCATTCTGTGGTATTTTAACAGGATCCGCTATAATAGTAACACAAAATTTGTTGGTGATCCCATCCCTAGAAATCGAGGTATCATTTGCAATCCCCGAAGCATGCCGAACCTCCGACATATTACTACCAAAGTCACCAAAAACATTTATGCTGGAAACGCACGGTATGAGCACAGTTTCATTCATCTTAGACCCAGAACAGTTCGCACCAGACGTATTTAGGCAAGGCACCGAAATTTTGGTATTTACGCATGGTAGATTCATCTGTTTGGACTCGCTACAATTCCAAGTTGATGATATGGGTGCTATGCAGTAAACTCTTCCATTGGTCTTACACAAAGGTATGGTATTTGGTGTGCAGAAGTCAGTCGTGTTTCCACAGGTCGTTGTAGTATTTTTGTACACATCGAAATTTTTTGGAATGGATTTGTTTCCGTGATGGTAGTGATGGACTACTGAATACGGTCGATACGGTTGTGCATAACCTCTATAATAGCCATAAGTGTTATCAATGCTTCCTAATTTATACCCAAGATAAATTCCCAGTGCTGATTCACTGAAACCAGCCGAATAAGATGATGAATTAAACTCAGGTTGGTAACTATTGTGATAAGTTTGTCTTGGATACTGATAACTTCTTGGCGTTGAATTTGTAGCTGTAGCTGTAGCATTACTTCTTAGAGTTGCATGGCTACTTGAATAGCTTGAAGATCGTCGTGACCCTCGCGACCATGACCGACTACGTGATCCGCTCCATCTACGACTTTCAACAAACGCAACGCATAACAGAAACAACACGAAAAGTCTTAAGGATGCCATGTTTACACCAAAACTGAATAATAATGGACAGTTCTTACGAATTTATAATTGGTCCAGCCAAAGATTTGCGCACGTCTCGCGGTTAATAACAACAACAAATAATGGATATGTAATCTTGACTAAACCGCAAACCTCCTTCCGCCCCAGACCGGAAACCCATCTGATTATACAGACGTAATCAATGCGATGACTTATACCTGAAACCATAAGCTCATTTGAGTGGAAGATAGTGACGATATTGTCTCGTAAGATTATTTGCATTCTCATCTATTCTGAAAGTGCGAAAATAATTTTATTATTTTTACTTTATCATACGTATGTAAAGTATGTAAGTATGTAAAGTATTGTAATCGTGCCAAAAAAAAAATTTTAGATTTTAGCGGAAATATGTCTTTTTGGGTCCCCTGAACATTTTTGACCAAGGTACAAAAAAATGTCTATGTGTGTACCCGTTTTTTGTGGCGACGATTCCGGAGAAACTACTAAAGGTATCGGGACCAAACTTCACAGTTAGAAGTTACATAACCAAACTTAGAGCTGAAAAGCTTTCTGTTGAAAAGGGTCCAAAGGAACTGGAGGTTTAGTCTTAGCATTTTGGAAAAATTTTGCAAATATGCCGCCATTTCTGGAATTTCGTCGAAATAGTTAAATATTAAATTAAAGCAGAAGAGATTCTGAATAATTTATGACTATGACATTTTTTGGTAAAATTAATAGTTTAGCTGCATGAGCAAATTCTATTTCATCGAGATCTCTCGTACTTCATTAAAACTAGTTAGCCAGCCACCTTTTGATTCCCTGGCTGTAGGTTTATTTGTTCATTGCTCTCGTTTTGTGTTAGTTTTTACCTGTTTTTCTTTTGTAGTTTTGACCCGAAGATGATATTTGATATGTCGAAATCGATCGTCATGTAAGAGTTTTTAGATAATAAAGACTTCAATCCATATTAAACTTCGATTATTCCTTACTTAGTTAGCCAGGATTTGTCAGATATTGTGATTCTAATGACAGTGTCAAACGCTGATGTTTTGACAATACCTACTGTCAATATAATCAAAATATCTGTCAAGTTCTGGCAGTTTTATTTTAATGCAGATATGGCCGATCTCGATCAAATAAAATCTCATGCAGCTAAACTATTAATTTTATATATGGTATGATAAAGTCATGTGCGTGGCCACATCAGATTTTTTTATTTTACTTTGTTCAGAAATAGCGACCATTTTTAAATCAGCAAATCTCTGGTGGGACCAGATTTAAAATTTGAAACTATCACAGTTAATTCATCTTATTATAAGGTTTAAAAATCTGATGTAGCCAGGCACATGACTTTATCATACTATATATAAAATTAATAGTTTAGTTGCATGAGATTCTATTTGATCGAGATCGGCCATGTCTGCATTAAAATAAAACTAGTAGAACTAGACAGATATGTCGATTAAAGCTGCGTTCGGATATTGTACTCCGTTGACACCGGGTACACCGTCCAAATGACACTTATGTGTTATTGGGTGTAAAAAGTGTAATACAATATCCGAACGCAGCTTATATTGACAGAAGTTATTGTCAAAAGATTAGCGTTTGACACTACCTACTGTCATTAGAATCAAAAAATCTGACAAATCCTGGCTACTAGTTTCAATTCAGTACGACCGATCTCGATGAAATAGAATTTGCTCATTCAGCTAAACTATTAATTGTACCAAAAATGTCATATACATAAATTATAGAAAATTTCCTCTCCTTTAATTTATTATTTAACTATTTTGACGACATTACACAAATAGCGGCCCATTTGCAAAATCTTCGAAAAATGCCAGTTCCCAGTTCCTTTGGACCCTTTTCAACAGAAAGCTTTTCAGCTCTAAGTTTGGCTATGAAACTTCTAAATATGAAGTTTCGTCCCGATACCTCTAGTAGTTTCTCCGGAATCGTCGCCACAAAAACGGGTACACGCACACACACATATGAAAACATATGAAACATATGAAAACATTCTTCTGTATATCATTATGTTTGGCATAACAGCCCCTTAGAATGAGAGAAAAATCACATGACGTTAAAATACATTTATTCGAAAATTTTCAGTAAACACAAAAATGATGTTTCCCATTAATTTTGTTTGTTATAGAATATTATTAATAATTTCTGGAAAACTAGCTTCGAAATATATTATACGTAACAGCTTTCCTGTAAAGTTTATGCATACCTACTTCTAATACCAAAATTTTCTCAAAAATTCTAATTGTTTATACCAGCGGAAATTTCTTAAAAACTAGGTACCATATAATTATCTGAAAAATATTTTTGAGACTTTGTAAAAGGAACCATATTTGTAAAAAGAGATATTAGCAATTAAACTGTTATTAGTTTCTGGAAAATCCGACAACTGACCTATTCTACCGGATTTTCCAAAAACTGATTATTTCTATTTGCTACAATTTATTTCATTTGTTACAATGGCACTATATGCGGGTCAGAAAGTTTTATAACTAATGGTTCCCCATTTTTTTTTTGCTGTTGAAGTAAGAATTTGGGAACAGTCCACCGGAGCAAAAAGTTATTTCATATATTTAATATTATTCGAAAATCTATGTGAATTCAAGTTATTGGAATCAAAAACAATATACATTCAATGGTCGTAATCGTCGCAGATCGATGTCACACCCGTCACATCTTCCAATAATCGTAAATCAAATTGTATTTTATTTCTCAGCTATAGATCAATGTTTTGCTGCACATTTATTCCAAGTTAAAATAGCTATATCCAGGCTAAGTGAAGCCAAGTTGAAGTCAATACTTTGGCCGAATTTTTAATTGATCGTAACTAAAACCTGTAGAAGGAGGTTGTGCCTGTCACACCCGTCACGTTATTCCAAAGGCATCTGTGATAAAACTTAAGTTCTCGTTCAATTTTCTTTTTACATTAGAATAACAATACAATCGCCCGCTACTTTTGTTTCCAGAGTAAAAGGTGAACTAATTGTTTTTCAATTCCTTAGAATGTTCAGACGTTTGAAAAAGTTTCATTCGTTTATTTATGAGACGCCTGAAAGAAAGTGTTTATGGACCTTTTCTGAGATCCTTTAAAGGTAACGGTCTGATAAAAATTGGTCCAGACATCCCTTCAATTATTATATCATATTTCCAGGCTTCCCGTCTTAAAGGGAAGATATCCAGAGTGCATGGCGGACGACAACTTTCGGTTTTACGCCCTCTGGGCAGCGGCAATGCTCTCTCTTTGGAGAAGTGATGCGCGATGTGAGGTGCATGCGGCAGCGTCTCGACGGAATCAATTGCCAAGGCGCCAGAGGCGTCGTTCTCTCATGACTCCTAGTACAACTCCCCCCCCCCTTCCAGAACCTCCCCTTCTTATTAAAGAAAATATGAACAATGGATCCACCATCATCGCATCAACGACGCAGATACCATTCTCTCTGAGCTCTTTGTAAACAACGAAATGCCCCATTGATTAATCTTAGGTTTGCGTACTGAATTGTGAAAATGTGACTCATTGTTTGTTAGGTTTTTATAGGATAGAAGAGAATACATTAGTTACCTTTTGCCCCGTTTCCTACCGTGCTCATGCATTTGTAAAAATATGTAAAATATTCCTTTAATGTCATCCATTGTCTTCCTACAATTTCCCATAAATTATCTAAATGAAAACGCTCCGAAAAATTAAAACTGTTCCAGCCACATCGCAATTAACATACCCGAACAATCCCCCCTTTTGTTTAACAGTTTCTCGGCTGGAAATTGCGAACCACGATAGCAATTTGTAGTTCTACAAACGTTTGCCAATACGGTGTATAAAATGCAAATGGCCTGCTAGCTCCAGTCATGCTTAAAATTTAAATAGAGCGCGACGCGACGTGAAGCTTACGAATGGAGCGCCTCCATCGGCACAAAGGCAAACTCGTAAACACAATACATAGGGTAAGGTCCCCATACCTCCATTACCGTAATATTTGAATAATATTCCCTCATAGAGCGCATGAATATGAATCGAGTTAGATACGTGCTAAAAACTTATAGTATGATGATTAGATGTCGCTGAATTGTTTAATATTTTATTCAGTGCACTTAAAGTGCACTGAAAATTTATAGTTTTATCTAGGATAGAGTGACCAGAATTTTTAAATAAGACCCTTTTTTTACCTCACTCCTTATGCTAAACAATAACCTGAATATAATCGTATTATGTTTTAGTTAAAAAACTGAATTATGATACAACAAAAAAATACTAAAGGATTTGCAACGAAAAGCAAATATCAACAGACCAACTGGAAATGATCTAACTAGTTATTTTCTAACAATAAATTTTTAAACCATGCATATTATTATATTTTGCGAGACACGTTAGTAATGCAGGAAAAGCAAACATGTGCATAACAATTTCTTTCAACTAGCAAAATTTATTTTTCTGTGGGGCATTGCCGGTTGTTTTGCTCACAGTCTAATTTGCTAAGGCTTAATTAATAAAAATAATAATAATAAAAATCAGTGGTGTTCTATTTTATAAAATAGTTTGATAGTCCATTTATTTTATGAAATTTTGATGTATATTTGAAGATGGCTCTGGATAGCAGAAACATATCGTAGCAGATCCATACTATATCATCATAAACTATTACAAGAAAGAACATGATGTCCTAATATTGACTAATATTGAATATATTGATTGCTAATGTTGATGAGTACAACAGAAGTACTCACCAACTACCTGTTGAAAGTGCAAATAATGGCTAAATTGGATATTCAAAGCTTTTCATTGTTAATAAATAAGTTTTTCATTCATGATGCATGTGATCATGAATTGATCAGATTTTCCAGAGATGTTATCGTGTTTTCATAATTTCCTTATGTTTCTGTTTTATTGAACTCTTGTAATAAGCTTATATTCATTTCTGAATGTTTTATAATACATGAATAAGTTTAAATAAATGGTGTATTATAATTACAATATCAATAAAGGAAACAACATAAATATAATTCTAAATTCTTACAAAGCTCTAACAATGTCCGGCCCGCGGGTATATTTCAAATTGGTTATAAAATTCGTGTTGTTAAAGTTGCCCATACCTTGTCTAGAATATGAATATTAGAAAATTAAAAAAGGTATTGTGTAAAATGAACAATATAATAACCGATTTATGAGATTTTGAAGTGCTTTGATGGTTTATAAAAAATGTAGTAAATAAAATATCAAAGAAAAATGGCTATAAATATTTTTAGTAGATATTATAAACGTCGAATAAGCAATTTACTACGTAGTTACTTTTTACTAAACAAGATCTGCAGATTCGCTAAGTAAATTGCCCAATACTGCCTAATTTTAATTGGCAACTGTTTTCCGATGTTTTGCGATCTTCGGGGTTCTGATTCAAATTCGCCCATTTGTATATCGGACATACCGCCATTTACCGAAAGATTTACGACTTCATTTGAAGAATTGACCAAAAAGAATTTTAGGTTAAAATTTTTCCATCTTACAAAGGAAACAAACTCGTGCTAGACTGGAAACCAATAAGCTTGTGAAGTCTTACCGGCTGGAGATTTGACGTAACCGATGCAAAAAAGAAAACCCTTCAGAACCGTAGTAGATAAAGTTGATGAGACGTTTTGCAAGTCTTTCTAATGATTCACGCATATCTATTCTGAGGCTGTATTAGTGGAAATAACAATAATGTAAAAAAATTAGCGAGTATTCATGTATAAATACAATTGAATCGGCGAGTTCGAAAATAGTATAGTCCAAAATTGGCCATTTTGACCTGATATAGCCAAAATGTTCACTATGATTTATTCTATCTAATAGATCTAAAGAGGATGCTTGAGAGAAATAAAAAAAGTCCTGAACAGTGCTTTTTTGCTCCCTCATGCAACGCGTTTAAATACTCAGTTTCTACTGATATATCAGTCGTAAACATTCGCCAACTTCGTAATTTGCATTAACATCGTTATTGAGGTACGTCGAAGTAATCAATATGAATATCAATATCAAAAAGATAGACAATATTTAAAAAGTCCTCAAGTATGTACTGGTGAAAATTTAGATTTTTTACTACAACGTGACATCTGGACCGACTACCGCCGTAGAAGAGGAAATTTAATACCATCATGTATATAATCATCAAACTGTATATCATACTCTATCATATCGTCATATACAGGCTTAGTCAAAATTACCGGAACACCTTAATAATTTTCCAACCGTAAACAATTTCAAAGATTAAGAATTTTTTGCATATTTTTTTTTATAAAATGCATTATATTTGAGTTATGAGCAATTAATCAAATATAGTCGAAATTACCGAAATACCTAAATAATTCTCCAACTGGGTTTAAACAAACTATTGTTTATTCTGTAAATTTGGTAACTGACAGCACGCCCTGTATATTTATACATTATTTAATTCTATGATTAATTCTTTTGTAGAAATGATTTTTTTAAATACAATACTATCATTTTTAAGTTATAAGCAATTAATCAAAACTCCTGGACTTCAAATTAAGAATATTTTCCCACATACATACCTACACATTTCTTTTAATTTGGCAGCTTGCATATTTAATTTAATTTTATTTCTAGTCTAGTTATTTTTCTGGATTTTTTATCTTTTATCCGTATATGAACGACTAAGTCGACTAAACTCAAAGATGATGCATTTTATAAAAAAGTGATTCTTACAAAAACTTTTAGAATTAATCTTAGAATTAAAAAATATTAAATATACAGGGTTGTCTATTAGAAAAAATGTTTACCAAATTTAAAGAATAAAATAAACATCCGGTACCTATTTTGAAAATATATTTAGACGATAGCTTGTTTAAAACCAAAAAACCTTTGGTTTGAATTTTTCTTTGAAATTCTTTGAATTTATTTTAAAAATCTGACGTCATTTTTAATTATCAATCTTCAAATATGACGGGAAATAAGTTTCATGCAAATCCAAGATTTTTTACATTTTCGGTGGCCGTATTGATGTATATTTATACATCATAATATAAATATTATTTAAATGCTTTAAATAAACAAACATTGTTAAAAATGTACGCTGTTTTTCCGTAGAGTTCAAAAACAGTACGACACGATCATATGTAGTGCAAAATTTATCAGAAAAAAGATACCTTCTTGTTACTAACATTCTTCTTTCTTTCCTCTTTTATCGTGTTGTATACCAATTTTAACTGTAGCCCAGTTGTCGATTCCAAATATTTATTATTATTATTAAAGAAAGAAAAAAGCCAGTTTATTAACTTTATTTTATAATGTTTTAAATACCAATATTTTCTTTCAATTGTGTTATTAGTAATTTACTCCTGAGATCTGCCTATTAGATTTTCATATTTACGTCTATCGTATCAACCTTGTAAAAATAAACCTAAATTATTTACATTAAATAATTGTATCTACACTATAATTTGGTTACTAATATCACTACGACAACATTCTACAATTATGTTATACTTTGCATTAAAGTTTCACAACAATAGGGTATTTGACTATTATTGGAAAACCATCTTAGTGTGTTTATTCCTTCACTCTACATTGTAAATACATTATTTTTCGTAATTATTTCCTCAATATTTCATAAAAAGCAGCGTTAAAAGTTGAATCACAAAAAGTCCCGCCAAAACGATAACTCCTGTTGTGTGACGTCACACGATACTAGATGTCAAATCGGCACATATGGTCTGTCAGCATCGGCATCGTCGCCGTTTGGTAATTGTGTTGTATGATGTGTCGTTTTCACAATTTCTACATGAAAAGGGGTTATAAATGGTGTATAAATCCACAATGCAGAAATACGTCAATAAAAACTCCGGATAAACTATCTGTAGCTGTACCGCAAGATTTGAAACTGCGAAGAAAGTGGTTGGCTCGTAGAAATCCAAATGAAATAATTAGCGGCCAATACAAGTGTTTTTTGTAGTGAAGATTACTTCGACATAAGTAAAACTGACTAGAATAAGTTATCTATCGTATTTTCGAACCAGGTATTATCTGACAGCTTAAGGTTGGACTAACCTAACCTACAAAGTTATGCTTACATGGCACTCTAGTGCTATTAATTCAAACGGGAGAAGCACAAGAGCGAGTTTGGATAGTCGGGTAGGGTACGGTGAGAGTGACGCAGGTTATCTGAGCATTGCTCTCCCCATACCCTACCCTGACAAACCGAACGCGCTCTAAGCGTACTAACGAATGACGTCACTGGAGACTGACCGAATTACAGAGCGTTTTCAATCACGTGATAGGGCGTGAATATAATTCAATTTTAATTTTGGTTTTTAATGGAAATAAAGCATATTTTTTTTGAAAAGTAATAAATAGTTTTCTTAAACTGTAATCTATTAGGATGACTATAATACAAGCCATATTTTTAATACAGTCAAATACCCTATTCAGTTTAGTTTCCTTTCTGCGGACTACCTATTGGTATAACTTTGTAATTAATTATTTGATCATGTATGCTCTAATATTCATAAAAGATAATAATAGAATAATAATTAAAAAAATTCTGGAGGTATGTAACCCGTTATTAAGCGTATCTATCGATTTTCTTGTGTTAAATGCGAATCCGAACCTTTTTGCTTTAGATCGTGTTAGGTTTCAGCATTTCTGTTTTTTTTTTGTCTAAACGCCGGCCCACACAACTTAAAGACATGCGTCTGTACTTTAAAGATACAGCTAAACAAAGTTTCAAGATGTCAGATCTAAAAGTATTAAGAATTTTTCTTTGGCTGGGCAATACCTCAAAATGACGATTTTTAACATAAAAAAGAATAAAACTGGGTGTATGCATTGTACCGGTACCTGTAAATACGTGTGTATCTAACTGATCGCGTCTTGTTATCAAATAAGCCCGATGGCAAACATACAGGTTCCGAATTATTTATTGAACCCGTCTGTATCTATTTGATATTGGCGTAGTGTCGATCGATTTGAATATTTCATTGGATCCAATCAGAGTACGCCGAACAGCGTCGTTTGTGGACGTCGACACGTACAGGCGTAAAATTTGCCAAGTGGTCCTACAGGACACCCCTTCGAATATAATCGAATTTAGCCTGTGCACAGGTTGACGTCACTTGCACCCCAGTCATCCAGAGAGCCTTTGATCAAGTCTCACGATTGAATTATGTATTCCCATCCCCTAAAACTATATATAAGATCTTGTGTGTAGTCTTGTCAAACGAAACTTCATAAATCAATACTTTAGATATTAGCTATGAAACAATTTATCTTCTATTAAATAAAAATACCAGAAAAAAAGGTATATTTTTCCTTCCTTTATTCGCGTCTATTGAATTTGCAGGTGATGGCAGAAAATGCCGTGAGACAAAAATGGGAGGCTAACAAGGTCGATTATCCGAACAAATAATAGAAAAAAATGAAGAGCGAGAAACAGCGCTCAAGCGGTTTTCGGTGGTAAATGCCAGAGAATCCACAGGATTCAATACAGAGAGGATTGGGGAGTATATTTGAAGAGGTTACGCCAATATTTGGTAGCTTTGGAGTGGATGATCGAACGAGGGTCCATGTTATTGACGTCAATTGGCTACGCTTCATACAGAGTACTCCAAAATCTTATGATTTTTGTGGTATTTTCATTAAAATTGATGATTCCAAATTTTCTGATCTCTGTCATTATTACTTCCTGAGATAAAAATGGGGGTAAGAAAAATGTCAAGAGTCTCAACATTTTTCTTTATTTCAAATTGTGTATACCCAAATGGGGCATAATTGCTTTGGAAGGTATTATATATAAGAGACACTTTTTGTGCATAATTTTGAGTCTAAACGGACTCTGTACACTTCGTGCTCTGCGGTTTCAAAAAACTGGAGACACTGGAAATTATTACCAAAGCTGGGCACAAAATTTTTCGTTAACGAATTAACTTTTAAGTTTACTTACGAAACCGTTAACGGACTCATTAACTTCCGCTGCATTAATCATGTGTTAAATCAAGCCCGTTAAATCGAAAATATAATAATTAAACATCTCAAATTGCTATAAGCATTCTGTGCAAGTTTGAACTTGGTTTTGTTTACATGTGTGACGGTCTGTTTTGTGCGACGCGGTGTCCGTATATGAAATGCGCGCGAATTGTTTTGTTTTTAGTTACTTCCATCGAGTTTAATATATAGTAATCTGGAGGTCGCATGGTACAGGAGTGGGGGCGGCCGAAAATCCTAACAGCCTCGCAGGCTCCTGAAGTTAGGCGTTCTAGTGATTTTTAACTAACTAACTTGTTGCTAATGTCAATTGTATTTTTATTGTTCTCAGTTCGTGTTTGATATCGCTATTATTCTAATATTTGGACGAAATATTTTAGCAATTGGCCTATCACCATTGGGAATTGCGAAGAATTTTTCCGCTTTGTATCAAAACCAATTTTGTATCAAAACCCAATTTTATATAGTATGCAGATTACATCATATTTGTAGAATGAGACAAAAAATATCACACAACAAAAACAAACATCAGACAAAAATTGAATTGATTGTAATCAATAAAAATGTTTCTTTTTTATGATTTCTAATAAATTATCGTTTATATATTTCGTATATTTACTATTGCATCTAAACTTTAAAAACCCTGGAACCAGATGAATATGGTAAGATTTTTATAAAAGTTTTTGCGTTTTTCTCAGACTAGATAAAAAGAAGACAATTTTCGAGAAAAGACATTTTCTCGTAAAATATTTATTAGTGTAAAGTATATGGATTTTGTAAATGGCAATTGAATACGTTTTGGATAGATTTCAATTGCAAATTCGTAATTAATTTATTTACGCTAATAATTTAACGTTACATATTGATTATAAACAAAAAATCCTTAGAAAATATGCGTGTTGGCCCTCTATAATCGCCTGCGATAACTAGTAGGGTGGAGCGAAATTTTTTTTTTCACCTTATGATAATCTAATAGTGCGCAAAGGGTGCCTTTAGGGATCAAATTAATTCATGTAAAATATTATTTGGATTGATTCAGAGTAACTGCCTCCGCCAGGTCAGTGAACTTTTAAAAAAAGATGATTTTCGACCCAGGTTTGACGCTATGTAAATATGCTATTATTAAATAAAATGTAACATTCTGTTTTATTTTTTTATTTAAAATATAGTCTATTTTCATTATAAATCAATAAAAAACCAAGTTTGTACGTAAACTTACTTCAAATCATGGTCATGATGGCGCGCCCGGGAAGTAATTTTGGCGCACGCGCGGGAGGTAATTTGTCGCGCACTTGTCGTTGCACTGCCAGTATGCTATTGATTTTCAATGTGAAAGGTCGCGCTGTTATCTATTTCACATTATTTCTTGGTTGTTTGAAGCATGGAGAGAACTCGTAGTGCATTCAAGTGTCCCCTTTTTGGTGATATCCGAGATATTAAAGAGAACACTTTACCTACGTATGAAGATGTGATGAAGTACTACGAGTGGACGAGACATCAACGAAAATTGCAACTAGAAACTGCGAAAGAGCCAACATTTTCACAAATAGCAGATATAGTGGCACCTAGAGTTGAAAATATCTGGCAAACTGCGTCTATTCCGACCGTGACTAGAACACGAGTTACAATACAAATGTTATAAGCCTACCACTTAAAATGTAAAAATTTACTCAAGTCTATTAAGAAGCTCTCTTCAGAAAAATTGGATAATTTTCGAGAAAATAGTAAGCGGCTGTTTGATATTTCAGCATGCAAATGCAAGGAACTCACGAATTGCACCTGCCCGACCGATAAAAAGGTTCCCAAACGAGAACATTCATTTTTGATTGATCAGCGAACTTCTCGCAAAATGATAATAGGCGGAGTTGACGTTACTACTACGAAGAAGCTAGAAAAGACCCTAAAGAGGAAACTAGATCGGGAAAATCGGTCAGGTACATCCTCGAAATTTAGTTCTACTTCAATTGATTCAGAAATAGACGTTTCTATGTTATCGTCGCCATCCGAGGAGAGTTATAGTACAGATGATTTCGCAACTACCACCAATGAAGGAGTTTCTGACAAGAAGAAGAAAAAGTTCTCTTTATCTACCTTATCAAAGACGTGTGACAGATATGGAGTCTCAGACAGGGCAGCAGCAGCAATCGCTTCATCAGTTTTGTACGATATTGGATCTGATGTCGAGGTTATTGACAGACATAAATTACGACGCGAGAGATCGAAAAATCGTCAGAAATTAATAACGGACGACACTAATACGGAGCTTTGTGCATTGTATTTTGATGGCAAGAAAGACAAAACTTTAAAGAATATAAAAAAAGGTAATAAATATTACAGAACAATGACAGTTGAAGAGCACATTTCCCTAATTCAGGAGCCGGGTTCTATCTACATGGGTTATGTAGTACCTAGCACTGGTTCGGCGAAAGCAGTAGAATCAGCAATCACATGGTTCTTGGCAAAGGAAGGCATTTCCCTAGAACATCTTGTGGCAATAGGTTGTGATGGGACTAATGTAAATTCTGGAAAGTACGGTGGTATTATACGACTCCTTGAAAAAAGGCTACAGAGGCCCCTCCAACGGATTATATGTTTACTGCATATGAACGAGCTGCCATTAAGGCATTTGTTTTTACATATTGACGGAGGCACTTCGGGACCCAAGTCTTACACTGGTCAGTTGGGAAAGATACTGGAAACTTGTGAACAAATGCCGATTAAAAAATTCCAACCCATCGAAGCAGAATCACTCCCAGAAATGGCCCCAGATTTGAGCACAGATCAAAAGTACTTGCACGAGATCGTCTCTGCGGTACAATCAGGTTCTTTTCCAGAAGATCTAGCAAACAGGTGTCCAGGTAAACAATCTCATGCTCGCTGGCTTACACGTGCTAATCGAATAGTACGTTTGTATGTAGCAACAGAGAAACCATCAGAGAATTTGATTGCTCTGGCTACATTTGTAGTAAAAGTTTACGCCCCAGCTTGGTTCTCGATTAAGAATAAACCGTCATGTAAAGATGGAGCTCGACATCTATTTAAAATTATATCAGCCTCCAGGTATCTGCCAGCATCCTTGAAAAAAGTGATCGACCCCGTCATTCAACGCAATAGCTACTTCGCACATCCTGAGAATTTACTACTTGCAATGATTACAGATGATAAAAAGCACATTGTGAATTGGCAGCCCGGCGTATATTAAAAGCACGCAGTAGATCGCAATCCCCTTCACCAAGGCTATTCGAGATGGCTGATATTAATTTCAGCGCAACAACCTACATTGATATGATAAATTGGCAACAAACCATTACTGAACCGCCGATCTTGAAACACTTCAGTGACCAAGAAATTCAGCAAATAGTCCAATCTGGTGGTGAGGGTGAACTTTTGTTTTTACGTCTCCCATGTCATACCCAGGCTGTTGAGCGAGCTGTGAAGTTGACGACAGAAGCGGCCATTTCTCAATGTAGGGATTCATCACGATTAGGGGCCATAAAAGCCAAATTGGAATCCCGTAAGAATATGCCAAAATTCGAGACGAAGAGAGATTTTAAGGCAAATTGACGATTTGTTTTTAAAACATATGACTGAATTTTGTTTCACTTTTTTATTAAATTACATTATAAGTATTCTAATTATATTATTGAGTATCATTTATAATTTCCAGTTAACTCTTATTTATTATTTATCTTAGCCCAAACATACTAAAATTTTTCAGTAAAACATTAAACTTTGAGGCCCCAGCGGAGGCAGAAGATGTTATTCGATTGAGCTGAAAAAAAAAACGTAATTTGACTTTAAACATAAGGCACTAATCCCGCGCTATTAGAATTTAAAATATGAAAAAAAAAATTTTTTCATACAACCGCGCTCCACCCTAATAACTAGTCGGCCTTTGACTCGTTTTCGCCGTGGTGGGGACTATAGCGTGCGACCTCCAGATACTATATATTAAACTCGATGGTTACTTCCCAGTTCCCAATGGATCTCGGTCTTATTGTATGTAACTATTTATTAGTCATAATAAATATTTTACTTTCTTTCTAAATATTGTTACTTTTTAAGTATTATCTATTGTTTCAAAATATAAACCTAACCTTAAAAAGGCAACCTTCTAAAACTGCTTTTCTTCTAACTCCAACCACCTTAGTTGATCCTTTCAATGTCTTTTATAAATCTTGCATCTCGGAATATTTGAAAATTTATTTGAGTTGCATACTCACCGGTAGATCTGCAATAACATAACCTACTTTTTATAAAAAGTTTTCGATTAACTGTTAATTTAACGTAATTAATTATATAACGGACTATCGCTTAACGAAGTTAACTTTTTCGTTAACGCATTAACGATGAACGAAGTTAACTTGCTGATTATCTTCACCCAGATTTGTTTATTGTTTATTTCTCAATATTGACCCATTTTCATTAGGTATTCTGGTTTCTATTATCGTTACAAGTTTTTTTACTCTGCGTTCACTTAGAAAATGTCAAAAAAGCAAAAATTCAAATTAATTTCTTCTTGGGTAATCAGAAAGTCATTTTTCGCGGCTTTTAAAATTGGCAAACAGGCTGTATGAAAGAAAATTGGAACAAATCATATCGTAGTTGTTAATCATCCGATTGGTGTGGCTTATTTTATGGTAAAAAATAGTTAAAGTTATTATTGTCATCATATTTTTACGAGCGTATGCCAATTTTTGTTTTTCAAATGGGAGTATTTTTCTCCAAAATTTAATAGAGGATCTAACTCTGATTTCAATGATGTGCAAATTGAGTACATAGGCAAATTTTTGAAAAAAGGCCCATTGAAAATTGTGAAACATTGATAACTGGAGAAATTGCCAAAATCGCATTTTGTTTTCACTTTTAACCCTCAACTTTTTCGAAAACCATACCCTACAACTTACCATTCACAAAATCGATTTCCTCAAGTTTCGAAATATTTTACAGTCTTCAATTGTTTTTTCTAACATTTTCATATAGAAGGCCAGAGTTTAAATATCATTGAATGAAGAAAAAAGTACACTAATAAATTGTGGACACAAAGAATGTAGCATCCAATTTGAAAAAACAAAAGTTGACAGTCAGATGCCCGACAAATATATGATGGCTTCTTCCACTAATAATTACAACCTCCGTCCGAAAATATGGTATACATTTAACATGCATTTTGTATACCAAATGTATACCATATTCCCGAACTGAGGGAGTAATACTTTATAAGCTATTACCGCTGATTGTCAACGAATATAGATAGTCAACCATGGGTTAGTTGGGGCCTTAACATCCAGAGGGCAGGGTTTTCTGTAAGATTAATTCACAAATTATAGCGTTTTCGACTTATACACTTTTATGCACGCACTTGGTGCGAACTGGCTGAGGTCGAGCATAAATATATAATAAATATATAAGTCGAAAACGCTATAATTTGTGAATTAATCTTGCTCAAAACCCTGCCCTCTGGATGTTAAGGCCCCAACTAACCCATGGGTAGTAGAGGTAGCAAGCCGATTCGGGAACCTCCTCCATGACCTTGACCTTGTACCCAAGGTACTCAAGGTCAAGGTCGTGGAGGAGGTTCCCGAATCGGCTTGCTGTTGAAAATGAGTAGTCCTCAAATCAAGGTCAACATGAAAAATGAGGATGTTCCCAAACCGGCTCCTCCTCAATCTTAGCCTGGAGGTCAAAGTATTCAAGGTCATAGAGGAGGCTTCCGAATCAGTTTAACGTTAAAAATGAGTAGTCCTCAAATCAAGGTCAATATTAAAAATGAGGATGTTCCCAAATCGGCTCCTCCTCAATCTGAGCCTTGATCTCAAAATACTCAAGGTCAGAGGAGGCTGCCGAATCGGCTTGATGTTAATAGGAGATCAGCGACTGGTCAAGGTTTATGGTTTGTGGTTTGGAACCCCTTCCATCACAAAGCACTATATATAACGGCTGGATTACTATTAAACGTTGTGCAAATTTGAAGTCCTCACAAGTGAATCAGTGAAGTTAACGTACGTCAACCAGTCAAATTACGAAAATATTAAGTATGTTTCTTCTTTTCAATAATCTAATATGAAGTTATTAATTGTTTAAATATCGTTAGAAATGCTGTCAACGGTTCCAGACCTGAAACGGGTGATTCAGTTGCAACGACAACAATACGATCTTCGTCGTCAGGATCTAGAAGATAAAATTAAAAATACTGTTCTTCCGAATATATACGTTTATCGGTGGGAGGCTACCTTGGATCTTCAATGGCAACTTCAACCAATTTATTTGGGTATTAAGTTTTGTGAGGAATATCTGAATGATAAAATATCTATTGACATGTTCATAGAAAAAATGCAGAAGCATGATTTATTATCCAGCATATGTAAAGAGTTAGATGACCTGCTCAACAAAACATTACTCCTTCGCTTAATCGCTTAGACGTACTTGTGATATAGAGTAAAATAAAGTCATACATTGTATAAACGTTTATTATTTTTTGTATTACCAACTATCTTGTCCACTTCTTACCATCGAAGCCGAGACATTCATTGAAGATCGTCAGTTTATATAGCCAAATAAATATTTTCAATTGTTTTATAGAATTTTTTTTATATAAGGTTATCGTCATTCCCGAGATTGTCATTCCACTTTCATCCTAAGAACGAAACCTTACCTTCCCACTACTACTAGTCGTCATGGGTGTTTCTTATTATATACGGTACGTTTTCTTCGATGATAACGGTAAAAGATTGAAGCTGGATACTCTGGAGTCCTACAAATTCCAAAAGGTTGGGCAGAATGTAATGTACCTCCTGGTGCAACGATAATTAGAATAGTTGGTTTCCATGAAGAAGAAGAAGATGATATAACTGATTAATCTGATTCCGAGTCTGAACTGGACGAAGGTGAAGTAGATGATGAGGAGGAACGTAGCGATGAAACTATTATATAGTATTTTTTTTTGATAAAAGATTATCGTTACCCCGAGATTGTCATTCCACTTTCATCCTAAGAAGGAAACCTTACAAATTTAGTGAAATGAAGTTTGTTACACATAAACTCACATTGCCAGTGCAAAATTTTGATGTAAAATGTGATTTGAGAACATTTCAACGGCATAGTGACCTCTTTGGAGGTTTTTGTAAGCGAGCAATTATCGTTGGTGGTTCGGGAACCGGAAAAACAAACATCTTGCTGACACTACTAACGCATCCAAATGGATTACGTTTTCAAAACGTTTACCTCTGCTCCAAATCGTTAAATCAACCTAAGTATGAATATTTACGTTGTTTGATGAAACCAATGCATGAATTCTTTTATTGTGAGTGCTCCGATGTAGATGATATGGTTACACCCTGCACAGTAAAAGAGTATTCTGTTGTCATTTTTGATGATGTTCAATGTACACCGCAAAATGTTATAAAGGAATATTTTTCCTTCGGACGACATAAGAACGTTGATTGTTTTTATTTATGTCAATCTTACGGCGCAATACCAAAGCATTTGTTGAGGGACAATTGCAACCTCATTGTAGCTTTCCGTCAAGATGTTACGAATTTGAAACACATTTTCGACGATCATGTTAGTGCAGATATGACTTTTGATAAATTTCAGGATATTTGTCGTCAATGTTGGACTGATACATATGGTTTCCTAGTAGTTGACCTGGACTGTGCAAAAAACAGTGGTCGGTATCGCAAAGGATTTGACACATATATACAGCTCTAATACAGAAAACGGACAGTTGAAATTAACTTGTAATTCATTCAACATGGATAAGGAACTTGCTAAAAAGTTATTACACGTCCGTGAAGAATTGCGTAATAAGCTTAAATTGTTAAAAGCTGAAATTGCAGCATCCCGGCAAAGTGCCGAGACAGCTTATACACCAATAACTGAACCTTTGAAAGCTATTGCAGATCGGTTACAAACGGTTCAAATCATGCCAAAACTGGAGCAATCATACGGAGAAGATGAGTCATTTACGAATTCTAAAAAAAAAAGGAAAACGTCTAAATATGAATCATATGAAGCAGATGAGACATCCATACCGCATGATAAACCAAAGCAAAAGTTCTCCAAATTTCAATCACTAACTGATACTTCAACCCCAATACAATCGCGACGAAAGAAGACACCTAAATTTCTGAAACTTGAAGAAATTGGATCTCTGTCAACTGCAACTGAAACGGAGGCGCAGCAAACGGATGTGCCCTCTGATAATGACATAGAAGAAGTTGAAGATGATGACAGCTTCGATTTAGGTGAATTGAGTCGTGATGTTTCAGAACGTCTTCAAGAAACCAAGAAAAGGTTATCCGAAAATATGCAACAACCACAGGTACAAGCAGTCTTAGCACAATTTCATCCATTACCTCGCGCTTACATTGAAGAGTATAATACGGATGTTGAGGATATATTCGACAAAAAGTACGGAGTACGAGAAGATAAAGGTGATCTTTACATAGGAAGTAGCAAAGTTGAGTTTGTTGGTCCTAACCTAAGCGTTGCCGGTTTTGAATACAAAGGAACTCCAGGATTATATGAATTAGTATTTAAGAAGAAGCCAGGAAAGTTTACACCTCAAGATCTTCGTGAGTACAGAGATCTATTGAGACGAACAAATGCTGCTAGACTGCAATATAATCCGGAATTACGAATATCTGCCAACAAAGGGTACAAGTACATGAATATTATCAAACCTGCATTAGCAGGTAAAGTGCCGAATGTATGGTGGACCAAATCATGGAAAACTGGTTCGGGATATATTCAGAAACAGTTCAAACCAAATACAAAGGTGCAATTGCAATATTGGGACAATCCGAACGAACTTGTCAATCGGTTGCGTCTTCTACTAGCTTCCGAATCAGCTGGTCACAACGGGCATAATAATGAAATTATTTCAATTATTGAAGAATTAAAAGAAGCGAACATCATGTATTGAGCACACAACATTCATTTATAAAGCTACACACAATCCAGATAGATTCATTCATTCCATTTTTGTTCTATCACATCAATTAACATGACCATTGATCGTTTGGGAAGACACTTGATTCATAAGAAATACATTGCAAAACACAGAGCTTTACGTGTTGAACAAAAAAGTGATTACGTTATTACATTTGTTGGAGATGGCACGCTTTCATCCACAAACAATTTAATAATTAACAACAAGGGTTCCAAGGATCTCTATCGAAATCGTGTTTACCAAGGAACTATAAAACTTGTGAACGTTCCTCCAAGCATGACACTTATCATCAACGGTGCTGTCGTTATAGATCCTATTGGATATAAAATTAATCCTGGTGACTCGTTTTCCCTGAGCTATATTTCAAAACGTACAAGACCTAAAGAATCCTACTTTGTTGAAATATTACTATCCAACGATGAGTTCAGTTAAAAGGGATTTGATCAATGAAATTCACGCTCCTGTACGAAGAAATTTTCCAAGACGAAAAGTTATTATTAAAGGACTAAAGGATCTTTTTCAAGCGGACTTGGTCGAAATGATTCCATATTCAACAGAAAACAAAGGATATAAGTATATATTAGTGGTTATTAATACATTTTCAAAATATGCGTGGGCTAAACCGTTAAAGACCAAAACTGGTTACGAAGTTTCAGAACAGATGAACAACATATTTCTCGAAAAGAGACAGAATATACCGAAGAATCTTCAAACCGATATGGGGAAAGAATTCTACAATGCATCATTCCAAAACTTAATGAAACGTTACGGAATAAACCATTACAGCACATACTCCAGTCTGAAAAGTTCAATCGTTGAAAGGTTGAATCGAACGTTGAAGGAAAAAATGTGGAAAGAGTTTTCCATGCAGGGGAATTATCGCTGGTTGAATTTACTATCGGAAATAGTGAAAACCTATAACAATACTGTTCACAGTACAACTGGATTTAAACCAGTTAAAGTGAATCAGAAAAATGCTAAAACCATTCTTAAAAGCACATATAATTCCTTAAAAGTTATGGATCCTAAACATGCAAAGTTCAAGATTGGCGACTACGTTCGCATCAGTAAACATCGACAGGCCTTCACCAAAAACTATACACCAAACTGGTCTAATGAAATTTTCACCATCTCTAGAATTCAAAATACATTACCGAGAACTTACCTATTAAAAGATTCACTAGGAGAAGATATATTAGGAGGTTTTTATGAATACGAATTGCAGAAGGTTCAACATCCGAACGTCTTTTTGGTTGAAAAGATTATTAAACGAAAAGGAAACAAAGTCCTCGTCAAATGGATGGGTCTCAGCGATGCACATAATTCCTGGATAGCGAAAAGCAATGTATTATAAACGTTGATTGTTTTTTTTTTTTGGTAAAATTAATAAAACACTTTTTTCATTCAGAACGTTTTTTATTTGCCAGTTATTTATACAGCTGTATAAGAGATTAGTTATTTTCATAGAACATAGTTACTAATTCATCTAACACTAAATTGGCCTCAGGGTTTAGAATTTTATAGTGTCCCCATGCCAATGTATTGCAATTGTTATTTAGAAGGTATCGTTTATCATCTTTCGCTGATAAAGCAATTTTGTTCTTCAATTCAGTATACATTGTATGCAAGTATGATCGGAATACATACATTTTCTTAAGTATCTGCCCCCCCTCATTCACAATCCGCTTATAGTCATCTACAGTTAAGTGTTTGTCGATAACATACTTTTTCACTCCTTTAGCTTTTTTAACATCCTCTGCAACATTCACATCACTTCCTGCAACTTGTATGCAATAAGCTTTGGCACCTGTACCGTAAAATGACTCAATTATTCGTCCACCATACTCATCTTTCATTTTACCTATAATAGACTTGTTTCGTGGAATCTGATGGATATTAGACATAGGATAATTAGAGGTATCAAATTTATCAATATTCTCTTTAATATCATTATAAACATTATCAGCTTTAATAGATACAATTAAAGAATCTGTATCCGTATATAAGAGACATACGCGATCTCCATACTTCGTTTTAAGGAAATCATAATAAAAATCATACATGATACTTTTGGAAATTTCCAATACACTGAAACCTACATATAATGGTTTCTTGTAATGAACTTCTACAATTTTCATTTCAACCGCAACCAAACTTTCACTAAAAATTTTTGCCGACTTAAAATTCGGTTTCGCAATAAAAACCTCTGCTCCAATTTTTCTATGTCGTGACTCGAAATGCGTTAATAACTTTATGTCTACCCGATTCTCCACATTCTCCATAGTCTTGCCGAAAATGCTGTTGTTCATTAATTTGTAAAAATTTTTGATAAACTCATTGACACCCTCATTTCTTTTACTCGTGTTAAAATCTATGTAAGGTTTTAACCAATTATTTTGTTTGAATTCAAGAATTCGATAAATTTTCCCAAGTTCAAGCCCATGCTCTATACATTGAGTTAAATTTGAATAATGAATTATATACTTTGTTTTTGAAGACAAAGTGTTTAATAGTTTACGATTTTTGGATCCTAAAGGTGTTGTGCTTTCCGCACAGAATGGGAAATCATTATGATCGTCATGTAAATTAGCGGGATAATCCAAGTCTACTTCCAACACATAACCAACATTAGGATCACCATGCAGGTTTGCAACGTTTACAGTATCGATTTCTTCTTTCGTGAACCATCGAAATGATCCTAAAGGAAGATTTTGACACATTGCATGCCCATATAAATTTGTAGCATCTAAATAGAGAATGTATGATGTTTCCTTTGCGTTATCATAATTGGTAAGAAATGGATTATTTGCTATTTCTTTTCGTTTTGTACACATACTAACACCTCCTCGAATACCATTTTGAAAAAATAATAACATGTCAATATCTGTTAATAGATCCAATTTAACACCGGTCATACGCAACATTGCATCCCAACTCAAACCTGGGGCGGTAAAATACTGTGCCGGATCAAGTTTATAATCTTGAATACATATATCTCGGAAATTTTCAAAAACATCAGCTAAAAGCAGCACATCCGATGTTAAATATATATCTGCGTAATCACCAAGTGTCTTACATTCAAATATGCGCCAGACACGGTGGGCACGTTCATAATTTTTCACATCTACGCTTTTATCCGACAATATATCAAAAAATTCATCAGGAGTAGGCAGTTGCGGATAATCTAATTTTTGAAATGAATCTACAAAAGAATATGGAAAAATTCCTTTCTGCCGAAGTAACATGAATTTGGTATCATCTTTTATATGTCTTCTTAATTCTCTACAGCTGTCATTTACTAAGTACGATGCTAATTTCTCTAACGATGACGCCATAAACTTAAAGGTGTCTAAAAATCTAAGTTTTACAAATAATTTTTTAAATTTCCCTCTAGCGTCAATCATATGTCCAACACCTATTCGTTTTGTAAATGAAATATATTTTTCTTTATTTTGAGCAATAACATCTATTCGTTCTTGTTTTAACGCCATTGTTTTTACAAACAGATGGCTGTCATAATTACTTAGATTATGAAAGAAAACTGGTACAAATTTTGGAATTTTGTAATGAATGTTGCAGAGGGAATGAGCAACACCTCTGAAAGCTCCTGTTAGGTGATCATGGTCGCATACTTTATCATTAACATCCACAAATTTATCACAAATATGACATGTGGTTGTCTCACCGAATAAACGATTTTCCTCATCAGTTAATTTGTTCATTGGTTTTACTATACCCAAATGTTCTTTATAGATTCTCTGCACATCGTTTTCTAATTGATTCATAAATTCTGTAGCGGCATGCTCCCCTCTATATTTTACAAATTTGGATAAAGAATCATCATACGAACATTTAATATAATATGCAAAAGCGTAAGGTTCGTGCTCATAACATTTGGTTGTAAATGAAACTGACTCATCTAATTCTCTATCATCATTATGGGTAGGTTTCAACAATGCTTCAAAATCAGCATAGATAACAAACGGTACCTTCAATTGTTTTTCATAATTTTCAAATTGTAAAATATTTTCCCTAACTCTTTCCCCATACTTATTTATTCTTAGCGATTCGGTGGGTAAGAC
The DNA here is from genome assembly GCA_963966075.1 of Aphodius sticticus. Taxonomy (NCBI): domain Eukaryota; kingdom Metazoa; phylum Arthropoda; class Insecta; order Coleoptera; family Scarabaeidae; genus Aphodius; species Aphodius sticticus. Next base: position 26,862,040 of record OZ014512.1, read on the forward strand.
CGCCTTAACACGTTTACAATCTTCCCTCATGTGGCGTTCCAATTTACTTTCTTCTGAAAAATATACCAAACATCCCTCACAAATATATTTTTCATGACCATTTCGCGATAACTGACTAGATACAAGTCGTGACAAATTTTTAATCCAACAATAATGATTATTACCACTATCATCACTTGTGATTAACAAATTTACATGCGCGTTTTGTCGTCTTTCTGTATAATGCAATGGTCCTACTACATTATTCGTAACGATACCATTCTCAAATTTTGCTTGTAAACCATAAACATTTACAGATATGTTATTATTCTGCTCAAATGTTGGTATATCATGCAAACTAACTGGGAATTGCAAACCTGTTAAATTCAATAATGTACGAGGTTTCGGATAGGACGACGTTCTCTGTGGTAGTCCTGTTGGATCGCACAGCGCTGATGTTATAGCCCAACAGAAGCATTCTTGATCATCATTTTGCACGTTGATTACTGCTTCTTTCCGTTTGATGTCCGGTGGTAGATCGATATAACTTGACGCCTTCAAGGGGTTGTATTTATTGATATTCACCTCCAGATATAAAATTTGAACTAAAGTCCATCCTACAAGAAAACATTATCCATTATTCATTATTGCACTACTCACAATAACATTTATCATACCTGAGTCGCGCTCCTGAAATTCAGACATTTTTGCAGATATTTCATCCATAAATAGTCCATATACTGCATATAAATCAACACCTCTAGTAATTACAGCATTTTTCGTATTGAAAGATTTAATTTCAGCATCTTCTTTCGTTGCTAGGTAGTGCAAAGTAAAACACTCCACATTAACCTTCACACAGTTGTGAAGATAACGCATGTTCTCAATTAAATTGATTACTTTTTCACGAATGTCATTTTTAAAATCATCCAGATCTATGTAGTGTCTTGACTCTGCTACTCTATAGCTTACAATTCTATTCCCAAACGCTCCTGCTATTCTTTCCACACCATCATCGGTTAATACCAAAGCATTTGCTTTATGCGCATTACTACGGAGGTGTGCGGAGTACGATGTTTGATTTACGTAAAGGTCGCAGAATTCACATTTTCTAACATTGGCGAAGTCTTGCTGATTATTTAATTTTATACGCTTTCCAAGACATGCTGTTCTCTGATGACGTTTAAGATTATCTGCACGACTGAAACTTTTACCGCACTGCTCACACTCAGGCATTTTAACTGTTTAAGACGATAGAGGAGATCAAACTGAGCTTTCATTCTGCATACGGTGTATTTAAAGTTTCCCTCTTCACAGCGTCCACATCTTAAAAACTAGTTTCATTGTCAAGAGGTAGACCTTGAAACTCACCACAGCGTGAGGAGGTTATTACCTGGGACTAGACTGCAACCTGGTAAACTGGTTTCCAGCGTGACTTGCTTGAACCCACACATATTTAAGCCGCTATGCAAATGATTCCACAGTAATAGCAGTTATCGCAACTGTAGCAGGTATGATGAGTCACTCATGGTGTGACTCATCGACGCTACCTGAAGGTAAAAAACAAAACCTGCAGGCTGACATGTGTGCCCGCACTATAAGTCATCCTGATGTTGACGAGGAAGATATTACTCGCGTAAGTATGATTACTTTTTACGTTCCCAACATTATATTAATACAATTATCTGCAGTCATTCGTTGGAAGTTTTTGGTGGTACTTGCTGTGCTGTCCAATACTCCCGGACCAAAAATTGCATGACGTCCTTACAGATCCAAGTGGTGGGGTTGGATTATTAAATACATAACGATTGCAGTTTTTACCTCAGTCTGAAATTCCTTCTACAAGAGCAACCAACAATAATCCGCAATGTGGGCAAGTTATGCCCTTGACTACAATTCACAGCGGAAAGCTACAACTTTAAAAGAAGCCGTGGATCTGCAACGGGAGGAGTACTCAATTTTACAACGTGAAGCTGAATTATCGTTAAACGATTTTCGGTGCGACTTTGAGTTTGAATATTTATCAAAACGTCGGAAGGAATTTGAAGCAGGGGTGAATACATGTGAAGACTACTTAGAAGATCGTGTCAATATTGACCAATTAATAAACCGTCTTAAAGAATTAACGATTTTAAATATACGAGATGATTTGTATACACTTTTACCGAAACACTTACAACAAATGTGTAATGATAATGCTCAATAAATAAAAGCAGTCTTAACAACAATCTTTTTGTTTTATTTATTTATTTTAAATATGTTACGATTATCTCTTCAATATCCCCACCAAGAATCGTTTTGGGTGGGGTCTTGCAGAATATATAATCCGGAGTATTTTATTTCTACCAAGCTTCTGTGAGAGTGGCTTACAACGACCAACCCTAAACATGTATCATGAAAACCGCTGAAGAATTGCAAGATCGTGTTGATAAGTTGCTACTGGTTCAATTGAAACATCTAATTGTCGGTGTCAGATACTCTGTTGAATATGTCTACAAGTTGAAAGCATCTCGCAGACTTGTGTGCTACTTATGCGGCCGTGTTAAACTGTTTGTGCCCAGGAGATTAGTAAGAAAGATCTCAAATGATCAAATCCGGTATGTCAACAAGACTGGAACACAGTTACAACTGATTTTTAATGGTGAGAAACATCCTCAACCGATTGAATTTCGAAAAGTCTGGCGGTAGCTGACACATTTATTGTAAGGATATTATGATAATAAAAACTTAATCTTTATAGTACTTTCATTATTCCACCGTAAATCTTTTAAGTGTTCATGAAGTAATTGGAGAACTGGGGTATACAAAATGTTGAAAATTGTGAACAACAATCATATGTCAGTTATATAAGAAATTAGTAATAATGGGAAAATTAGAAAAATGTGTCTGAAGCTCACTGAGCAAAAGATCTTGGGGGCATGTTTTATCATTTATATAGGGGATATCGTGAAGAATGTGACAGTCTCTGTAAACCCATTGTGTGACATCTGTAGTATTAAATGTACTGTTTGGAGGCAAAACGGATTATTCATCGTCGGAGAGGCAAAAGAGTAGGTCAAGGATTGATCAATAAGTTAATTAATAAACTTCCATTCGAACTGCACATACCAGGTTATAATTTTTGCGGACCAGGAACGAAGCTTCAATCAAGATTAGAGAAAGGTCATACAGGTGTAAATAGGTTAGACGAAGCTTGTAAGGAGCACGATATCGCATACTCTCAAAGTGATAATTTAAGCCATCGACACAAAGCCGACCATCAATTGTATGAGAGAGCAGTTGAACGGATAAGAAGTAAAGACGCAAGATTTGGAGAAAAGATAGCGGCGTCCACCGTTGCAGCAATAATGAAAGGAAAAACAAAATTGGGAATGGGAACTTCAAAGAGGAGAAAAGGGTTAAAAAAGAGAAAAATTAGAGGAGGTGCGTTAAGTTTCACGCAAGCAATGAAGGTAGCTAGAAACGCTATATCCCGCGGTGGTAAAAACAGAAGTTTGTTATCAAATGTAAACATCGCATATGCAAAACTAAGGAAGAAGAACATTGCTCCCCCGCGACGACGAATAATACCCATTCCAAAAACTGGAGGGTTTTTACCTTTAATACCACTATTCGCAGCTTTGGGAGCGTTAGGTTCATTGGGTGGTGGAGCAGCAGCAATAGCAAAGACTGTTAATCAAGCGAAAGTGGCTCGAGAACAGATGGAAGAGGCTAAAAGACACAATCGCGCTCTGGAAGCACAAAAAATTGCGGGTAGCGGTTATTATTTGAAACCGTACAAGGCGGGATGCGGCTTATATATATCATCTAATTCAAAAAACTGATTAGCTCCCTTCCTCATCAACCGTTGACCAACGTTCAGTTAATGAAATATGTTAAAAAGTTAAAAATACCAAATTTTAGAGGTATTTTTATGAAGGATAAGTTACCGAAACGCATTCGTAATGTTGAAAGCGGTATAATTAATTTGGATGACGATGATGGCGAAGGAACACATTGGACGAGTTACGTGAAAGACGGTAATCAAATCTCATATTTCGATAGTTTCGGTGATTTACAACCTCCCATAGCAGTTCAACATTATCTATTGTCGCGAGGTGGAGATAGAATTCATTATAACTACGATCGCTATCAAAAAACTAACACAAACAATTGCGGTCATTTATGTTTACAGTTTTTGATAAATCAATATGAGAAGTTGTAAATGTTGTAGTAGAAGGTTTGTTGGTGACTTGTAAACATGGGGTCACATTCTTATACGTTCACATTAACTGGTCCAAGTTCAGAATTAGGATGCAACTTTTATCCAGCAATAAATTTGAAAGAAGATGTAGATTATGAGTTAGCACTTTTGAATTTTGACGCATATAATTCAATTGCGAACGTGACCGAAGACAATAATTTACTGTATTATGGCGATAAGAAAGACAGAATCGAAATTCCCACTGGCGCGTATGATGTAGATGACCTGGCGGATCACATCACAAGTGAACTGAAGAATAAATCAGTGAAGATGCAAATTCGCGGAAATCCTAATACTCAAACGGTTAGCATTAAATGTACCGAGGATATCCACTTTGACGAAGATCGATCGATCGGTACATTGTTGGGATTTACACGAAGGAAACTTGTAAAGGATGTGAATTACATCAGCGAACATAGAGTAAATATTAACCCCGTAAACGCTCTACAGATTTATTGTAATTTGGTCAGCGGGTCTTACAACAACGGACGACAGGTTCACGTGTTGCATCATTTTTTCCCGAACGTTCCAGCCGGATTTAAAATAATAGAAAGTCCACAACCACCGATTTATTTACCAGTACTGATCAAAGATATCACAAGTGTATTCGTAAAGGTGTTAGATCAGCACGGAAAGGTTGTAAAGTTTGGTGAAAGAGAAGAAATTACAGTTCGTATACATCTGCAGGAAGTTAAATGATAAAATGAAGATTGGTTTACAAAAGCGACGGAGGCACAGGAAGGATGTCAAAATACCGCATATAATCAATTGTAAATCTGATAACAAATATAAATGTCAAGCTGTAGCAAATACAAGGGACAGTAGTTGCAGAGCTGTGAAGACATTAACAGTCGCCAATAAGAAATTTCTCCAGTCATTAGGGTATAGAATACGCTAAGTAATGGACATCTTAAGTGTTACGGATAAAATTAGAACGGATAATTCCATAGTTAGTTATGAATACCATTCACATCAACCGTTTGGATCCCAGAGTTTTCATAACTCCGATGAAGTACGAATTACCATTCCAGAAGTTGATAATTTTACAGTTCCCGGAGAAAGTTATTTATACGTAGAAGGACGGATAAATTTGATGAATGATGATGGAACCGCGCAAAAAGCAACCAAAAAAGCAGACGGAACCATTGAAGGCGTTCCTCAGGCAACTAAATTCATATGCAATCCCATCGCTTTTCTCTTTAGCGACATTCGATACCTTTTAAATGGAGTGCAAGTAGATTCTGTACGGTATGTTGGGCTTTCTTCCATAATGAAAGGATACTTTTCATATACTCCAAATGATATGGTGAGATTGAAAAATGCTGGTTGGAATGTTGATGATGACCATACTAGCGACATTGTGGACAGCATGGGAAATTTTAGCGTTTGCGTACCGTTAAAATCCTTGTTGGGTTTTGCAGAAGATTATAGAAAGGTCATACTCAATGCAAGGCAGGAACTAATATTAATCAGAGGAAACGACGATATTGATGCGGTAGTTGAAAAGGTTGTACCCAACGTGAATAAGGATGAGAAGGTGCACATAACAATAGAAAGAGTAGTCTGGCGAGTTCCACACGTCAATGTAGGTTTAAGAGAGGAAATATCGTTAGGGAAAATAATGGGCAGAAATACCGTAATTCAATTACCATTCAGAAGCTGGGAAATGCTTGAATATCCCTCTCTTCCAGAAACAACCAAACATTCATGGTCAGTTAAAACTGCTACACAAACCGAGACTCCCAGATTCATCATCATTGGTTTTCAAACCGATCGAAAAGGGAAAATGAAAAAAAACATGAGCAAATTTGATAACATAAACTTAACAAATTTAACCGTATTTTTAAATGGAGAACGATTCCCATATGATAACTTAAATATCGATTTTAAAAATAATCGTTATGCAGTATTATATGAAATGTATGTTCGTTTTCAAGAGAGGTATTACGGGGTAGATGATAGCGAACCTGTGTTTAAACCTTCTATGTTTAAAGAGAACGCACCATTAGTAGGGATCGATTGCTCACATCAAAAGGATGCCGTTCATAAGGGAGGTGTGGAAATAAGAATTGAATTTACCACGAGCGAAAATGTTCCAAAAGATACAGCAGCGTATTGTCTAATTCTGCACCATCGCGCATTCCAATATAATACCGTTCAGAAGCTTGTGAGTCAAGCGGTCTAACGTGCCTGCACATATAATTAAAGAACAATCATAAAATTACTTAGTTAGGATCATAAGTTGTTGCGATGAAGTACGTAATCGTTGACGTGCAAGGGTTTCGGATTAGTGGAATCTTCATACCAAAGGAATTAGCAGTTGTAAGTCATGACTGGAAGACGAGCCATTTTGTATTCGAACCCCCCGTACCATTAAAGTTACTATCTTGGAGGGACCAACGGTCTGCGGAATGGTTGACGGAATTTCATCATTGTATCAACTGGACTGCAGGATATATTCCATCCAGTAAAATACACCACATAATTGGCGAACTATCCAAGAATTATGAAAAAATTTACGTGCGGGGTGAAGAGAAATCCAAGTACATACAGCAATTGGTTTCAAATAAAGCGATCGTTGAAACGTTGGATAATTCAAATAGTTGTCGAATTGAGAGACAAGTTCCAATGTGTTCATTTCATGAAAAGAATGTATGCGTTTGTGCAGTCAATAATGTTTATTCACTAAAAATATATTGTGATGCAATTGTACATGATAAAGAAGAGTTTTGTTAAATAATTTTTTTTTTATAATAAAAAGCATGAAGGTGAGTTTGAGTTTCATTAATATCCTTCCTTTTCTCACCCCCCTCCTGAATTCATAATGGTTGGTAACGTATTAAATGCGGATTGCGAATTGAAGGAAATCACTAATAGTAGAAAGTCTGCGGGATAAGGAACGTGCGAAGATGTCAGTGATGAAAATGGTTTTAAGTCTTCTGCTGAAATTTGGAATTGTGAAGTATGTGGTGAATAAAAGTGCGGAAGTGTTGAATTCCTATGAAAGTCACGGATCTTTCATACCTCTATCAAAAGAAGATTTTAATTACATTCCATTGCCATTTATAAGAAGTAGGGTGTATTGTTATGAATTGGTACAAATATGGGAGAAGCTACCAAACCGATATCAGAAGGATGAAAGTTTGCGAAGAAAACTTCCATATTACGATGAGAATTATCGAAGTGATCATTGCGTTGGAATTGACACTCCTAATTGAAAATGTTTAAATATTGAAGTTCTAATGAGATACTGCAATAAATTGAATGGACAACCGTTCAGTAATGAGTGTAGTGTTAGAAATTTGTTATACAATGTAACGGAACTGCAATAAAGAAAAAGTTGAAAATGTAAAAAAAATCGTTTCAATTAAAATTACACAGTAAATCGTGCTGGGTTGGGTCAGGGGTTGGGTTGAAAAAATTCTGCTGTGAGGTTAAAAGTCGGTCGGTGATCAATAGCAATGGAAAAGTTAGTGGGGCAGTAAAATGCAGGTGCGGAACGGCGGCGGGGCGATCACTGGGGGGGTTTGGGGGGCGCAGCCCCCCAATGGGGGGTCCGGGGGGCGAAGCCCCCCGGCCGCCCACCCACCCCCCCCCCCCCTCCCCCCCCCCAAAACCCCCTCCCGGGAGGGGTGAAATGCACTTACTTCCGGTTTGACTCCACCCACTTCCGGTCCAACTCCTGTGACGTTCCTTGCAATCATCTGGATGAAGGGGGCTGTTGAATGTAACCTATAAGATGATGAACCTGAAAATAAAAATTGTCCAAGGCAAGAATCGAAACCGAAAATCCCGAACACAAGGCATGCTTGATATCCACTAGACCAACTAGACATAGGACTTGATTTCCTGTAAACATCCATAAGACGAAACGTTTGAGACTCATTCAAGGTAAGCGAAGGCGTGTAAAAGAACAGTGCCTCAGGCAATGGAAATACCCGGCAATTAAAATCCGCTAAAGGTCGGACGGTGTTTAAAGCAATGGAAATACCCGGCAATTAAAATCCGCTAAAGGTCAGACGGTGTTTGACGCAATGGAAAAACCAATGCTTACATTCCACTAAAGATTACATCATACATCCGCACCAAATGGGATTGGTACCAACTCCCACCGAATTCTCTTCCACCATGAGTGGATATAAATTGAGGTACAGCATCACCAGCTTCAGTGCTTCCAGTACCTCCTCAGCAAACAGCAGCCAGCAACCACCAACCAACAACCAACGGTAAGTTCTAGCATGACTATTAATTAGTAGCTTCTTAGAATGTATGTTTTTCCTTAGCCATGTCTTTCTCAACCAGCCATGATTTGGGTCCAGCCTTGATTAGCCAGGAAATGGTGGATTTCCTGAACACGGAGCCACCAAGTATGCCTCCATCTACACCTGCTCCATCTACACCTCTGCCGGAACCATCTAGGCAGGTGCAGCCGGAGGACGTGCCGGTACCTCAGCCGGAGCGGTCAGGGCAGGTGATGGCTATGCCGGAGCCGTGTGAGCAGGCGATGTCTGCACCTCAGCCGGGACCTTCCCAGAAGCCGGAATTTTCAAAGAAGCCCCGAATGAGATCAGCCGAAGTGTTGCGAAACATGCGGTTGGCCCGTTTGGGGTTGAAGAAAACCGGCGATGAGGAGATAGAGGATGATGATGTAATATTCTTATCGGCAACTGCTGCCCAACCTCCGGTTAAGAAGTTGAAGCAGCGGGTGACGAAGGGTTTCAATCCTTCCAAAGGTCCAGTAGTCTCAGTGCAAGCGGAGGGGCCGCGAACATACGAGGCTCAACCATTGACGGCGCCGAATACACCGGCATCTGTCGAAGGGTTGAGTCCTCCAATGGTTTTGAGCCCTTATGTTGACGCTTCGTCGGAAGGTGTGGTGAGAAAAGTCACCATTTTAGAAGATCGACTCTTGCGCTCACCTTTCGACGCTCGACCCGATGCTACTGTGACCGTTGTTGGGATTGGATCGGAACGTACGCCATCTCCTACGCTGCAACAAACTCTCCTGGATACTGATGTATGGCATCGACCTCATATGCAGCAATGCATTGCCAGCATGAAGGCATCATTCCTGGAAAGGAATGATGATTCTTACCGGCAAGTAATTGGCATAATTGATTCGAATATGCACAAATACGCTTCATATTTGTTGTATTTGAAGCAGTTAAAGAATGTGGAGGTCGCGTCGTCTGTGAACTGTTGTGTGAGAGATCTCGATGATCTCATGGACACAGTTCAGGAAGACTTAAATGTCATACGCAGTGTGTGGCAGAGTTTATTGCAGCTCTTAAATAATAAGAAAAAGAAAATGTTCGAAACAAATTTTAAAAAATAAACTTTTTACACTGTTTTCTAGATTTTTTTTTATAAAAATGAACATTACCCCAACATTGCCATTGCACTTTCATTCAATGAATGAAACCTGATTAATTTAGTGACATGAAGTTTGTTATCGCTAAATCAACCTAAGTATGAATATTTACGATGTTTGATGAATCCAATAACTGATATCTATAATTGTGGAATGAAGGCATCAATTTATTGAACATAGTGTCAATCTAATAAAAATCTTTGCATGGATCAGTTGAGATATATTTGACGATTCAATAAATTACACATTATCTTTCCACTATGACTTTATTATCAATGCTTCATTAATACATGAACTTACAACTACATTACATTACATTACATTACAGCTACAATGCGTTATTGTTCTTGTTTAAGGTAAGAACATTTGACGTATTTCACAATCAAACTTGATCTTCTCAAATCCAAGAGTGATGAATTCCTTCATGGTACAAAATTGTTCAGAAAGTTCACCATTCATTGTTACCAATAAATTGGTCAGTATATCGCCATCCATGCAAGCGATTCTACTCAAAATCTGATTATAATAACTGCCCATGTTTAGAGCTTTTAAGTATGCCAAACGAGTACGAATTATTTCCTTATGTTGCCACATTTCCTTCAGTCCATCCAATGATAAATACAACCATTCTTCCCCATGATGAATTTTCAGCACTTTTATATAGTGCTCTATCCATTCGCAGGTAATTCTAAAACCCATATTTTGCATTGAAGGACACACTTCTTGAGTTTGCATATTCATTAAATATTGTGTAATTATTTGTTCATGTTTCACAAATTCGTTCCACTGTTCTACCGTAAAGGTTACGTTTTGTCGCCCCCTTCCAAATATCCGAACTGCTGGATCTAAAGCTGATTCCATTTTAAAACCTACAGCTAAAAATTTTGTGTTACTCTTGTTCAAAGCGTACACATGTTGGCAAAGAAACGGTTTTGGGATTGTTCGATTTAGCTCGTTGAGGTCATATACGGTCACTTCTTGCATCATGTTTTGCACACCGGATCCATCAGTACTAGGTGTTGGTTGCACTTTCACATCATTCACGTTGGCCATGCTAAGATCTAATGGGTTAAGTGTTGCGAACTCTACTTGTTCCTTTTGCGATCCATTAAACATTGATAATAAATTCGTTGGTTGTGCATGACTATTACGTTTTCTCCTTATCTTCTTTGGAGCATCAAGTACGCCACCCCCCGGTCCTACAGCTTGTATTGGCGTTGTTGACACTAAAATATTCGTTTCTATTGATATTACGTTTCTTCAAGCTTACAAACCTTACTTTTCCACTGCTTCACTATTTCACTGCTTCGCTGCTGCTGTTATACTGTGTACGCCACAACTCCCACAATACCTTTTATACGCGAACAATGTCATCAATCAGTATTCAATTTGAGAACATCCTCATTTAACATTGACCTTGTTTTGAAGTCTACTCATTTTTAACATCAAGCCGATTCGGAACCCTCCTCTGAGATCAAGGCTCAGATTGAGGAGGAACCGATTTGGGAACATCCTCATTTTTAATATTGACCTTGATTTGAGGACTACTCATTTTTAACGTTAAACTGATCGGAAACCTACTCTATGACCTTGAATACTTTGACCTCAAGGCTAAGATTGAGGAGGAGCCGGTTTGGGAACATCCTCATTTTTCATGTTGACCTTGATTTGAGGACTACTCATTTTCAACAGCAAGCCGATTCGGGAACCTCCTCCATGACCTTGACCTTGAGTACCTTGGGTACAAGGTCAAGGTCATGGAGGAGGTTCCCGAATCGGCTTGCTACCTC